>CM071718.1:32170932-32186974 GCA_036630335.1 Physaria fendleri | reverse complement strand
AGGACAACTTTGATGAAAGGCCACTCAAGTCTATCATAGGCTTTGCTCATGTCTGTTTTCACAGCCATGTAGCAATTCTTAGTAGCTGCTGAGTGTTTAAGGTAATGTAAAGCCTCATGGGTGAGTATAACATTATCACTAATAGCTCTATCTGGAACATAGGCTGACTGATTAGCAGAGATGATCGTACCTAGGATAGGTTGTAGTCTTGCAGTCAATAGTTTAGCAATGCATTTGTAGAGAGTGTTGCAAAGGGCAATTGGCCTGTATTCAGTCATCTTCTTAGGATCAGCATTTTTTGGGATGAGTCTGACAAAAGTGTGGTTGACATCATTGTCCATAGGTGTACCAGTGAAGAAGCCTTGTACCTCTGATATTACATCAGCTGCAACAGTGTCCCAATTAGATCTGAAGAAGCAGGAAGAAAACTCATCAGGTCCCGGGGCCTTGTCTGGGTGGATAGAGAACAGTGCATTCTTGATTTCTGCAGGAGTGGGGAGTGTTGTAAGTCTCTCATTCTCAACTTCAGAAATCTTTGGTTTAATTGCATCATGTATGATACCCAAATTACACTCAGATGATGCAGAAAAGAGGTCTTAGTAGTATTTTGTTATAACCCGTGTGAAGTCTTTTACTTCATAAACCTCTTCTCCATGTTCATTCTCAAGGATACTAAATCTGTTTATCATGTTCCTATTTTTGGTGATGGCATGAAAATATCCAGAGTTTCTGTCCCCAAGCGTTAGCCAGAGCTGTCTACTACGTTGGAACCAATACGCTTCTTCAGCCTCATAAGCTTTAGCCAGTTTATCATTGATGATTTGGATGGCATTACTGGGAGAGGGTTTAGACATTTCTAGGTCCAGGTTAGCTTTAAGCTCCTCTATTTCCAGTTTACTATTCTTTTGGGTCTCCTTGCACCAATTGATAATTGCATTTCTGCAGCATATTATCTTATCCTTGACAGAGATTGTCCCTGTTTCAATCCAGGCGTTCCTAATAATGTCAACACATTCAGGGTTCTCTTGGAGTCTTCGGTCAAAACGGAAGATGTCTTTGCTTTTTTTCTTTTTAAAATCAAAAACAAGGAAGATGGGCCTGTGATCAGAGGCTTCAAAAGGTAAGTAATAGCATTTGCTGTTCTCATACTCCTCTAACCATTCACAGTTAGCCATGGCTCTATCCAGTCTAGAGTGAACAAGATGAGACCCTCTCATTCCTCTCCATGAAAGACAGTTTCCTGAATAGGGAACATCCAAGAGGTCATTGTGTGAAATAAAAGTCCTGAAGTGACTAAATGAGCCTTCTGTTCTTGTAGGACCTCCTTTCTTCTCAGCACTGTTATGGATTTCATTGAGGTCGCCTAGGAGGAGCCAAGATGATTTTCTGGTAGTTTCAGGTTCTGAGAGGGAATTCCAGAAGGTTGGCCTGTTTTGGAAATCAGGAGGGCCATATAAAAAGGAGCAGGAGAAGGTTTTCCTTTTATAAGTGATAAGAGTTTCAATACAATTAGGATTAGCTTCAGAGATTGTCAAAACAATGTCTTGCTTCCACAAGAGAGCCAATCCGCCTCCTGTTCCCTGTGGAGGTACCAGCTGAATTTCATAGTATTTAAGCTGTTTCATAGTATTTAAGCTGTTTTAGTTTTTCCATAACCATTTCTTCTCCATTTTTGGTTTCCAGCAGGAAGATTATGTCTGGACTTAAAGAGGAGCATAAGTCCTTTAGCCACCGGAACGTATCGGGATTCCCCAAACCGCATACGTTCCAGCTGAGAATGGCTAAGGAAGAGGATTTGGCAGATCGTGAAAATCCACCACTCTCTTTGCTGAAGCAGGTATAAGCTTTATTGGGGGTCGACCCTGTGATAGATTTGCAGCTTTTGAAGAGGAGGCTGCATTAGAAGCAGGGTTGGCTTTAGCTTTAGTTCTGCTCAGATTTTGAGTCCCTAGTCTCTCTTTAACATTAGTTCTTTTAGGGGATAAAGCTATTTTGACCAATCTGGCCTTCTTACTGCTGGAACCTTGCAAGAGATTAGGCCTCTTATGTCCTGCTGCTTTGTTTGTAGGTGGTCTTCCTCTCTTTTTTGTGACTGGGGCAGCCTTTTGAAGTTGAACTTCCTCGATTGATGGTGAGATCGTGTTCCTTAGATCAGAGGGATGTAAGATCGGTGCTGGAGGAGTAAGAGTGAGTCTTAAATCAGTTTGGTGAAGAGTTGGAGCCACTGGGGAAAGAGTATGCCTCAGGTCTGATTTTCTAGGGAATTCCTGAGGTCATGTTGGGACAGAGTACGCTGTCTGTACTGAGAAGAGAGGTCTTGGGAGCGCCTGCTGTGAGATTGAACAGGTAAGTTAGACCTGGAATAATTGGTGTTATGGGCCCTGGTCCTTCCATTGTTGTCACTTTTCTCATACAGTTCTCTGTCTCGTTTGGTTCCTCTAGGGCTGTAGGAGATGGGGTTTTTTGAGACTTTGGTAGAGCCAGTAGAGAGAGTCTGTCTTGTTGGTAGACCTGTACTTTGGTTCCTAGGTAATCTTTTAGATTCCTGAGTTGTTTGCTGTTTTGACCATGGACAATGCTTTAGATCTGTTGGTAGACCTGTACTTTGGTTCCTAGGTAATCTTTTAGATTCCTGAGTTGTTTGCTGTTTTGACCATGGACAATGCTTTAGATCATGGTCTAAGAGGTTACATCCTTTGCAGTAGTTCTTGAGCTGCTCATACTCCAGAGTGAGTGGGATCTCTGTACCATCCTTCATTGTCATAAAAGACTCCATGGTAAGTGGTTTCAGTCCATTAGTCATGACCCTCATTCTTATCTTGGTTGTTGTTATTTCATGGTCCAGTAGTTCTCTTATTCCTTCAGCCAGCTTCTCTAGGACTTCCTTAAACCAGTAGTCTAGAGGTATTCCCTTAACATTTATCCAGAAAGGGAGTTCAGAGGGAGGTTAAGGTGAGAGTGTTGGTTTCCATTTCTGTAAGATGACCATGTAGTTGTCAAAATGGTAGGGTCTGAGTTTCAGGACTCTATCCATATCTTCTTTTTCCTGAAATCTGAACTGGAAGTTTCCATTTCCCATGTCAGCTCCGAGAGGTCGTTTTGAAGCTTTCCAAAAGTTAGAAATGTGCGGAATGAAGGACCACATTCTTTGGACTGGGGGGTTGCACAATCTTCCCACCAAGGTCAGTTCATTTTGAGCTATCAGATCTGAGTTGTCCACTCGAGGAGCTGTGAATTTGAAAACAGGTCTGACTGGTCCATCTTCCTTTTGTTTACCTTTCTCTTTCGCAGAGTAGGAGTTTCTTGGAGCCATACTGATTAGCTTTTGCTTTTAAGGAGTTTAGAGCAAACAATGAGGAGCTTGAATGGTAGAAAACCTTTCTGTGGTAGCTTTTAATGGTTCTTCCTCTCTTAGTTATCAAGGATAACCAGAGGGAGTAGTTTCTTTGCAAAGTTCTTCTTCTAGATCTGTGAGAGGTTGTGAAGAGGTTGCCTATGACCTTCTTTCAAGTTTTTGTTCGAGGTTGTTACTTGTTTGCAGATGCTCATGTTGCTGGTGGGAGTAGTCGGAGCAGTTGAAAGAGCTTGTCTGGAAAAGTAATAACCGTTGGACAAAGATTTTGAATCATTAACCGTTGAGTATTACTTGAAGAAGTAAAAGGTCAAGGACATAAAGGTGTAAGAGATAGGGAGCAGAAGAGCAGCATGATCAAAAGGGAAAGAAACTCTTGGGTAAGGACTTCCCTTGATAATCGTGTCTGGGAGAATCACTTTCTCACTCTATCTCTACCTCTATCAACCAGTTCTTAGTATATGATGCAATATAGTCCCAAGTTTCGCATTCTTGGAGAGACTATTCTCAATTATGATTTGTTTATTTTTGCTTATATTTTGTTTATATTTTGCTTATATTTTGATTATGTTTGATTTGTTTATTTTTGCTTATATTTTGTTTATATTTTGCTTATATTTTGATTATGTTTTGCTTATATTTTGTTAATATTCTTTTAATATTTTGCTCATATTTTGTTTATATTTTATTTATATTTTACTAATATTTTGTTAATATTTTGCTTATATTTTGCTGCTTCTGCTCCATGATAATAAAATTAAGTAACAGCATTTACACTCTATGGCAATATAGATTCTTTCCTTCCTGACAAAAAAAAAAAAAAAAAAAAAAAAAAAAAAAAAAAAAAAAAAAAAAAAAAATTCTTTCCTATTAACAATTATACATCCTCGGTCATTCATAAATACATTTTCTACATATTCACACCATGACACGGAAAACCCCTAACTCGAAGCATCATCCAACTAGTTTCAGAAAGTTGCTAGTTAGAAGAAAATCAGTGTATTGTTTTAAATCAATGAAATTGGGCGATATAATATATTTTGTTTTAAACAATATATATATCACACTCTAGATCTATCATTTTCGTCAATTTCCTCTAGTTCTTCTCTTTTCTTGTTCTTCCTTTATCTTCTGCATCATTTTCTTCAAATCCTTTATTTTTACAACATTTTTTTTATCAATTTTTTCCATCTCTTCTCCGATATTTCTTTTCCACGTTTTCTTCACTTCTCGAGACTCTTGATTAAATCCAAAATAGAGAACTAAAGTGCACGTTGGTAAAGGAAATTCAGAGTATACATAGACGTTTTGACTCACCTTTCGGTAGTCGCTATCATTTTCGGAAGAATTGTACTCTGCCTTAACCATTACATATACCTCTTTAGTAGTGGACTTTATTAGATTGATATTTGAATCATTTACGTGCTATAGCACAAGACTACTACAAATTACATAAAATAGCACAAAAGGAGATATAATTAGAATCAACATTTCTTTTTTTTTTGTCGAATCAACATTTCTTTTTTTTTTGTCAAGGAAATTAACATTTCTATTTCTTGTGTTCAGTCGGAAATTTTTTGAGAATTCCAACAGCATAGTTAGAATCCATCTCCGACCTATCCAACGTTTTAATTGCATCCTAGAATAAGAAATATATAATTTTCAATTAGTATATATATATATATATGTAAAGTTTAAATAATGTTAAGCATACAAACCGATAAAACAAAGTCTTACAATAAAATTTTCTCCAGAAATTTTGAGACCCTTGAGCATTATCTCAATATGTTGTTTTCTCTTCATATCAATCAGTTGAAGAATCTGGGCTATTTTTTTCCATATATAGCTAGCAGGTGTTGATTAAGTGGTAAATACAGTTTTTAGTACACATTATGCAAGAAATTTGATTTCCTATTATTGTTCTATATTATTTGATTTTCGATGATTACTTATTTTGGGCTCAAAATACTGAAAACTATAGCTTAAACTCTTTTCTATTCGTTTTCAAAACAATAAGGAAATACTGAAAACTATAGCTTAAACTCTTTTCTATTCGTTTTCAAAACAATAAGGAGATGAACTATTTGTTTTGAACTATCTTTTTTTTTAATAGAGTATCATTACTTAATTAACATTTTTCTTAAAGTATATAGTAATGGTTTTTTTAAATCCGTCTGTTGGTAAGTGACGGACCTACTCTCACTGATAGGTGTTCAATTGAACCCTTTTCTTTTGAAAAGAAATCATAAATATACATAGAATATACTTATGTATTTTGTACAAATTAGATAATTGAATCCTGTTTTTCTAAGAAAAAATGATTTATATTAGATAATTGAACCTTATTTTTCTTGAAAAAATGATTTATATGTGTTATATAATATCTTGAACCCTGATTAAAATATTTCTAGGTCCGGTAAACAAATAAGCCAAAAATCAATTCAATACACGTTTAACAAAAAAAAAAGTTAACCTAGCAAATTATAAATAAACAAAGGATTCAGTCCACCAATTGGTATACGAACAAATCGAATTTCACCGTTCGTGTTCCTATAAAAAAAACAAAAAAAAAGATTTAGAATTACAATAATCAATAAATCAGGTTCATAAAAAGCTATTAAGCATTTTAGAAAGTTTAGTGAAACATTCGTGCACATAAAGAGACTTAGTACATCTCCAAAGAAAGTTTTTACTAGGATCTCTTAGTAAATTTTAATAATAAAAAAATAGAAGCAAGGAAGAGATTTTAGAGACAGTTCTTAATTAAGAGATTTAAGAATTTTTCTAAAATAAGGTTCTTAGACCACCTCCGATCGAGGATGTAAGAGAATATCTTAAGAATAAAGATAGTAATAAAAAGGAGAAATGAGGAGAGAGATGAAGGAGTGGTTTTTTTTTTTGTCATGAAGAGTGGGTTGTTAAATAAGAACTTGAAAAACCGGATGTATAACAAGGTTTTACACTTTTCCGTCTGTTAATGATTCGATTTTTTATTTAAATATTTTCATTTAATTAAATAGATAAATTTAATTAAAATTTTCATTTAATTAAATAGATAAATTTAATTAAAATAATAATTTCCTTGATTTAAGAGAATATTATCGATGTAGAAACTCTTACAGTTGTCAAGTTATGAGTGGTTCAATACAATTAAATGATTAAGTATGATTATAATATTTTTTTTTTTTTAGAAACTCATTTCACATCTCTACCGATGGAGGTGTTTTTTTTAGAAACTCATTTCACATCTCTACCGATGGAGGTGCTCTTATATAAGAATTCAAGAACATTTGACTTTTATAACCTGCATGTTTTCTGAGAAATAAGAATTGATTTTTTTTTTTCATCATTGCCCAAAACACAATTTAGGAACAATGACTTTTATGTAATATTATACATAATTTTTTCATATATTATATAAATACTTTTGGTGTTTAATAATTAATTCTGGACATGACAATAACAATAACGAACAGAGTCGATGGAAAATTAAGAAACAGTGAGCGTAGACATTTTAGGATCGCTGTTTCTTTTCAGCTTAGAATTGGTCTCATTTTGGTTACGAGATTTGATGAACGACTTGATGAAGAGGGTAAGAATCGTAGTCACTGCAGATATATATGGACAATCAAAATAATAACGTTAAAATATATGAGTAGAGTAAAATGGTTAAGAAAGTAAAACACCAAATTGCGATGATGGATGATGGTACCTTGCTCGAAACTACAGCGAGCAGGATCCTCAGCAAAGTACTTCAAACAAGGACTTGGCACTACTTCCCTGCGAATTACAAATAAATAATTCATATCATGAACGTCATAAACAGAGCGAGTATAAACAGAGCAAGCTTGTGCTTGCGGTCCTAAGAATTCAGTCTACATAATCGGCGGAAAAAATTTCCAGAAATGTTACTTAGTCTAGCGGTTGGAGCAATTTTGGTTTGCTCGTGAGGTCAGGTTTGAGGCCCCTTATTACACATTATTAGGTCCTTTTATGTTTTTATACATTCAAACAAGGACTTGGCACTACTTCCCTGCGAATTACAAATAAATAATTCATATCATGAACGTCATAAACAGAGCGAGTATAAACAGAGCAAGCTTGTGCTTGCGGTCCTAAGAATTCAGTCTACATAATCGGCGGAAAAAATTTCCAGAAATGTTACTTAGTCTAGCGGTTGGAGCAATTTTGGTTTGCTCGTGAGGTCAGGTTTGAGGCCCCTTATTACACATTATTAGGTCCTTTTATGTTTTTATACATNCAATCTTACTTCTCCCTTCACGGTCTCATGAAACTCCTTTAGTGCCTGACCACACAAAGATCCACAGCTACAAATTAAATGTTATAGTTTATAATTAAGTTTAGTACTTTTGATGTAATCATGAGAAATTATTTGAAAACTCGAATTCGAGTAACTTGGTTTTGCTAGTATTATGAAGTAATTAATTACCTTTTGGAAACCATGAAAAATTGGTCTATCATTTTCTGTAGCCACAAGCTCTTGCTCCATTATGTCAAGTCCTTTAATTATAGCTTTCATTTTCTCAACAACCATTTTCTACAAGCTCTTGCTCCATTATGTCAAGTCCTTTAATTATAGCTTTCATTTTCTCAACAACCATTTTCTTTTTAATCTGCAGCTTTAATTATTTACTTTTGTAACATTACCCTCTTCACTTTTAAAAATAAGTTATTTCATGATAAGAAAAGCATGCATACCTGAGAGGCAGTTTCCAAGTGAACAAGATCATTTGGGAAATCCAACAATTCTGGCATATTTTCACTAACAAACTAAATAATTCCTACACAAATTAGACGCTATTTATATCATACAAAATAGGACTGACTTTGCATTTCACCCTGTACTATGTCCCTAACAACGGATTCACCCCCAACTTTCTACCACCATCCAAACAATTTTCCAGTCCAATTTAACTCCCAAACTTTCTAAACCACTCCAATTTCAACCTCAACAACCAATAATCTGACATGGATCAATAATGATCGGTGACCATCTTTGTGGTATGGATCAGTAACATTAAAAGAAAATTTATTGTTTTAGATTCATATCTAATTGTGATCAAGATTAGAGTTGAAATTGAAGTGATTTAGAAAGATTGTTAGCTAAAATGAGCTGGACAATTGTTTGGATAGTGTAGCAAAGATGTCGAAAGTTGGGGATAAATCCGTTGTTAGGACATAGTACAGGGTAAAATACAAAATCAGCCCTAAAACTAAGTAGCTAACTCCATTAATTAACCATGTGAAGAAGACTAGTGTAATGTAGTATCAGCCCTAAAACTAAGTAGCTAACTCCATTAATTAACCATGTGAAGAAGACTAGTGTAATGTAGTACCTTGCACAGGTCAGGCATCAAATTGCTATATGATAATTTAAGAATTTTATCCATTTTTGACCCTACAAAACATAATAAGCCATGAGAAAAAAAATCATGAAATTTGGACATAAATACAACAACATGATGAATGATACCTTCTTCTCCTTGTTTTGAAATTATTTGCATAATCTGATGCAACTTTGTAGATTCCTCTACCTCTTTAATAGCAGCTTTCATAGTATTCAGATAGCATGTCAAATCTTCCACCTGAAGAACACCCATAATGTAAAAGATGCATGTCTTAAGAATACAAGAAAATGAAAAGAGATTGAGTTCTACCTGAGAATCAAAAGTAATCTTAAAGCCAAGCAACCTTAGTTTTGCTTCTATCCTTGGAAGACTACTTAGATACATGCAAAAGCGCCATAGTAGATTTAGAAACTTGATGTCATAGTTCTGGAAAAAAAACTACTTAGATACATGCAAAAGCGCCATAGTAGATTTAGAAACTTGATGTCATAGTTCTGGAAAAAAATGAAGTAACAGCAGGAATTAGCTTTCAGATGCGATCGATCCAGTGATATTAGTTAAAGACCTACGACATCTGGAGCTGCTAAGATAATTATGGGTCTGAATGGTTGATAGGTACGTTGCAGATTAGATAAATCGGACTAATATTTTTGTATGTATCAATCTGGAATAAAGTATGCTTTATATTTAGTATGTTGCATCTCGGCATATGAATATTAAAGTGTGATATGTAGGCCAAATGGCATGAAGCTAGATTAATGCGTACTAAGTCGGGCCAAAAGAATAAATCTTTATGGTATTATGGTATGGAGAAGTGTGTTCTAAGTCAGACTTGTAGAACCTTTTTAATCCGAGTGCGGACTAAAAGGTGAAATATGTTTGGATTAATCCGATTGATCCGATCCGCAACGTACCTATCAACTATTCAAACCCTAAATCTGTTTGGATTAATCCGATTGATCCGATCCGCAACGTACCTATCAACTATTCAAACCCTAAATCTAATAAAAATTGACAATAAGATATAAGGATTACCTTCGACTCAATTTCTTCTCTCATCTTATTATATATCATAACATCCGCGCTAAAAATTCCATCAAATGCGTTCTAAGGTTATAAAAACCAAGCAAAAAAAAAAACAAATTAATTTCTAACAAAGCAAAATACTCAAACAAAATCTTTTTTTTTCTAATGAAATTTTATTCTCACTAGATGATAAAACGAGAGGCAGAACATTTGAAGATTACCTTCAATTTCATTTCTTGCATGATTTGACTAAATTTGATAAATTCTTCAATTGATTCTATGTTCAGAGCTGAAACATCCAAAGCTAGAACAGCTTTCTAAGATTCCAAACACAAATACAAATATCAAACGCTATTGTTTCAATTACAAACAAAAAAAAAACATCAAACATTATTGTTTCAAACTTACAAGTAAAGCAGGATTCATAGCGAGTTTGAAACATCGAGGTATATTGGTTTTACTAGACCGGGGTAAAGCTCCAATTGCAAAAACCAAAACTATCCATAAATAAAGGATAATGTTTGTTTTGAACCGGAATGAGTATTTACGAAGTCCCCTCTTATACAGTCCTGTTTGGGGACATAAGTGGGATATTCACATGCATCTTTGTCAGAAAATGATGATTTTATTTTTATCCTGACACAACCACAATATATAGTTTATGTCTTTTATAGAATGTTACTCCCTACCTTTAATTTGAATAAACACACAACCACAATATATAGTTTATGTCTTTTATAGAATGTTACTCCCTACCTTTAATTTGAATAAACTGTTCAAAATCAGAGCTTCTCTTGCCACACATTGTCACATTTTGATAATACAAAATCTTAGTTCAGAATATTTGGGTACTTAAAGATGTATTTGGTCAGTGTCATATAACTATTATTGGTCAGACCATTGTGGATGAAATGAAACTAAACTAAAACAACTAAACATGAATTAAAACGATAAATTAAATTCAAAATCTTGTCGTGCGTCTCGACTTTCACAAGTTATATAAAAAGCCTACTAATTGTAACTTTCCCAAAAAAAAAAACATCGATATCACCATTTACCCACCAAAATTAGAAATAATTTAAATTATAAAAAAAAGAAATCAAAAACAATTTATTTATAAGTACAAAACATACCTGCATAAATTAATAACTAAAAAAAAACATCGGATTTAGCAATCAATAACTAAACTGTCACAGCACACAAAAACACACATTATTATTTTTTACACATTTTTTTCAAATTTGTATTCATTCCCTAAAAATCACTTTTTTAAGCTCACAAGAATTCAAAATTTTACTTCCCATGTCTACATTTCAACCACGTTTCTTCATTTGAACCTATCACCCAAATTCACTTTTCATCTTCATCTTCTTCACTCGTCTATCTCTCTGCAACTTCTCGTTGCATTAATCTGATTCTCTCCCAAGAAAATGAAGTTTCTTTCACTTCTTTCTTCTTCTTCTTCACCTTCTCCTCATCATTAAACCCTGATGGTTTATCACTCCTCGCTCTTAAATCCGCCGTCACAAAAGACCCGACCCGAATAATGAAATCCTGGTCCGAATCCGACCCGACTCCATGTCACTGGCCCGGTATCACTTGCAATCACGGCAGAGTCACCTCAATCCTCCTCTCCGGAAGAAGACTCTCCGGTTACATACCATCTGAACTCGGCCTACTCGACTCACTCATTAAACTCGACCTTTCTCAAAACAATTTCTCAAAACTCGTTCCGATTCGTCTCTTCAACTCTTTTAATCTCCGTTACATCGATCTCTCTCATAACTCCATCTCCGGTCCAATTCCGTCTCAAATCAGATCCCTAAAGAATCTCACTCACCTTGATTTCTCGAATAATTACCTCAACGGTTCACTCCCTGAGTCACTCACTCAACTCGGAAGCTTAGTAGGTACACTTAATCTCTCTTATAACAGATTTTCCGGCGAAATTCCTCCGTCGTATGGACGTTTCCCGGTTTTCGTTAGCTTAGATCTCGCTCATAATAATCTCACCGGGAAAATACCTCAGATTGGGTCTCTGTTAAACCAAGGTCCAACAGCTTTCGCCGGAAACTTAAATCTCTGTGGTTTTCCCTTACAGAAACTCTGTAATTCAAATCCTAAACTCGTCGCTCCTAAACCAGAAGGTTCACAAATCCTCCCGAAGAAACCAAACCCTAATTTCATCGGAGAAGGCGAAAGAAAGGATAAATCAACCTCCGGATCTGTAACGGTTACTCTAATATCCGGAATCTCAATCGTAATCGGAGCTGTTTCAATCTCCATTTGGCTAATTCGAAAAAAACAAACCAAATCGGAGAAGAAGACAAACACATCAGCGCCGGTAAATTCTGAATCGGAAGAGAAATTCGTTGTAATGGACGAAGGATTCGATCTCGAGCTTGAGGATTTGTTGAGAGCATCAGCTTATGTTGTGGGAAAGAGTAGAAAGGATTTGTTGAGAGCATCAGCTTATGTTGTGGGAAAGAGTAGAAGTGGGATTGTGTATAGAGTAGTCGCCGGAATGGGATCTGGTACTGTGGCGGCGACTTATTCGTCATCCACCGTTGTTGCTGTTAGAAGATTAAGCGACGGAGATGCCACGTGGCGGAGGAAGGATTTTGAAAATGAAGTTGAAGCTATTAGTAGAGTTCAACATCCGAATATCGTACGGCTTAGAGCTTATTATTATGCTGAAGATGAACGGCTCTTAATCACTGATTACATTCGACATGGAAGCTTATACTCTGCTTTACATGGTAATTACTTTAATTAACCACTAAATCGTGATTTAGGCAAAACGACAATTGGTATTGTCGTTTTGTTCTTGTTCTGTTCTTAATCAAAACCTTTGGAATTCACATGTTTGGGAATTGTTATAGTTCAGGAATCAGGACAAACTTGGATCTTTCTGCTTGTCGTAACAGACAAAGTACATTCACTTTTTGGTTTTGTTTTTGTAGGTGGATCTTCGAATACTCTACCTTCACTTTCATGGTCAGAAAGGTTACTTATAGCACAAGGAACAGCTCGTGGCTTAATGTATATACATGAGTACAGTCCAAGAAAGTATGTTCATGGAAACCTAAAATCAACCAAAATCCTCCTCGGTGATGAATTACAGCCTCACATCTCAGGCTTTGGTCTAACTCGTCTTGTCTCCGGTTACTCCAAACTCGCCACAAGACAAAGCTTAGATCAAACCTCTTCTACAATGGTGACAAGAATCAGGTTACTCCAAACTCGCCACAAGACAAAGCTTAGATCAAACCTCTTCTACAATGGTGACAAGAATCACAACACCTTCTGTTGCTTACCTTGCACCAGAAGCTCGTGCTTCTTCTGGTTACAAGTTATCTCAGAAGTGTGATGTTTATTCGTTTGGTGTTATTTTAATGGAGTTGTTGACTGGTCGTTTGCCTAATGAGAACAATGGTGATGAACTTGTGCATGTTGTGAGGAACTGGGTTAAGGAAGAGAAGATTTTGGATGAGATTTTGGACCCGGAGATTGTAAAGAAAGGTTATGTAGAGAAACAAGTTATTGGAGTTGTTCATGTTGCCTTGAACTGCACGGAAATTGATCCTGAGGTAAGACCAAAGATGAGATCAGTGTCTGAGAGTCTCAGCAGAATAAAATAGGACTGAGATCATTAAAAATTAAAAAGCTCATGCACCACCATCTTTTTGCTTCCCTAGGATTTTTTCCAGTTTGTGTTGTTTAGAGTTCTTAATTAATCATCATGTGGCGTATCCTTGTATGATCAATTTGTGACCGATTACTTGTTCCTTAAGGAAAGTAGTTTCTTGTTTCTTGACATCGGTTACTCCAAACTCGCCACAAGACAAAGCTTAGATCAAACCTCTTCTACAATGGTGACAAGAATCACAACACCTTCTGTTGCTTACCTTGCACCAGAAGCTCGTGCTTCTTCTGGTTAGTGACAAGAATCACAACACCTTCTGTTGCTTACCTTGCACCAGAAGCTCGTGCTTCTTCTGGTTACAAGTTATCTCAGAAGTGTGATGTTTATTCGTTTGGTGTTATTTTAATGGAGTTGTTGACTGGTCGTTTGCCTAATGAGAACAATGGTGATGAACTTGTGCATGTTGTGAGGAACTGGGTTAAGGAAGAGAAGATTTTGGATGAGATTTTGGACCCGGAGATTGTAAAGAAAGGTTATGTAGAGAAACAAGTTATTGGAGTTGTTCATGTTGCCTTGAACTGCACGGAAATTGATCCTGAGGTAAGACCAAAGATGAGATCAGTGTCTGAGAGTCTCAGCAGAATAAAATAGGACTGAGATCATTAAAAATATTTTGGACCCGGAGATTGTAAAGAAAGGTTATGTAGAGAAACAAGTTATTGGAGTTGTTCATGTTGCCTTGAACTGCACGGAAATTGATCCTGAGGTAAGACCAAAGATGAGATCAGTGTCTGAGAGTCTCAGCAGAATAAAATAGGACTGAGATCATTAAAAATTAAAAAGCTCATGCACCACCATCTTTTTGCTTCCCTAGGATTTTTTCCAGTTTGTGTTGTTTAGAGTTCTTAATTAATCATCATGTGGCGTATCCTTGTATGATCAATTTGTGACCGATTACTTGTTCCTTAAGGAAAGTAGTTTCTTGTTTCTTGACATCTGGGTTAAGGAAGAGAAGATTTTGGATGAGATTTTGGACCCGGAGATTGTAAAGAAAGGTTATGTGGATAAACAAGTTATTGGAGTTGTTCATGTTGCCTTGAACTGCACGGAAATGGATGCTGAGGTAAGACCAAAGATGAGATCAGTGTCTGAGAGTCTCAGCCGAATAAAATAGGATTGAGATCATTAGAAATAATTTATGGAGGAAGTTAGCAATCAAAAAAGCTCATGCACCATCATCTTTTGCTTCCCTAGGATTTTTTTTTTTTTTTTTTCCACTGTTGTGTTGTTTAGAGTTCCTAATTAATCATCATGTGGCCTGGCCTCTCTTTATATGATCAATTTGTGACCGATTACTTGTTCCTTAAGGAAAGTAGCTTCTTGTTTCTTGACATCTACTTTAACCATGTTATGAGCATCTTGAAACAAATTGTAGGTTTATTTTCTTATCTATATGTCGTTTACGAGTTACAAGTATTGAACACTTGAACAAAAGGATGAAACAGATGAAGTATTTCAAGGATGAAACAGATGAAGTATGTTATTGCCAGGAAAAAAAACATAAATCTAATTTATAGAAGTTTGATGAATAATTTGCGGGAAATCGATATATTTAGCCTCTAAAATTATCAACATCATGCCATATAGTCCTAAATCTTTATAATATTGTAATTATCTCATGCCATATAGTCCTAAATCTTTATAATATTGTAATTATCCCTTATGGAAAGTTTTGAAAAGTGGTAAATTGATATATGTTATATGGAGTTTGTTTATTACTCCCTCTGTTTCATTTTAAGTATAGTTTAAACTTTTCATTTTTTCAAAATAAGTGTTGTTCTCATTTTTCAATGTAAAAATTTTACAAATTTATCCTTGTATTGTATTAATTTTGGTAAGTTTCAAAAATCTATATTATAAAGTATTGAAATAAATAAGGTTATAAAAATAATTTGTTTATCTTCTTGTGTTAAAACCTTAAACAACACTTAAATTGAAACAGAGGGAGTATATACTAATTAATTCACAATTATTTTTGATATTACAAAAGTTAGATATTATTATTTATTTTGTTTCCGGCTATAAAAATTAAAAATCCCAAAACTGGCTCTGAGTGTAAATTTTTATATTTGCTAGTGATGTAGTGATTAGTTTTTATAACTAAAGGTTTATGAATAAATTATTAATTTTATAGTTTTTTCTGTCAAACTAATAATTTATAAAGTTTTTTTAAAAAAAAAAAAATCATGTAGAAAATGTCGTGTTGTTAAATTTTTGTTCCCACTATTAGGGATGGACATTCGGTTCTTCGGTTCCATTTCGGTTCGGTTCTTTCGGTTCTCGGTTCTTTCAGTTCTCTATATTTAGGACCCGTTTAGGAACCGAAATTATTTCGGGTAGTTTCGGTTCGGTTTCATCTCGGTTCGGTACGACTCGGGTATTACCTGAAAGTACCCGAAATATTTGGTTTTAATCGGATTTAGATTACTAATGGTTACTTGGTAACTAAAATACTCTAATTGAATCGAACTACCCGAATATTTTACAAAACAGTGAAACATTTTTTTGTCAATTTGGATAATAACAATAAAACCAACAAGAATTAACAACTCAAACATGTAACCAAAAATAGTAACCAAAACAAAAAAT
>CM071718.1:32146163-32163444 GCA_036630335.1 Physaria fendleri | reverse complement strand
AGTGCAAAGGGGGTATTTTTGTTAATTTTGAATAGTAAAGGGGGTATTTTTGTTAATTTTCCCTTAAGTCAATGCAATTTTTTTATATATTATTATATCAGTGATAATGATTAATGACTAATAAATTTCGGTCTTAGACTTGGCTGCTTTTAGTTTCCATGATTAGTTATTATAGTCCCGGTCTCGATACATTATATTTTAAGTGTATAACCAAAAATTATTGCAAGTATTTAATCCCAAATTATTATCCTCGTTTTACTTGTT
Organism: Physaria fendleri; assembly: GCA_036630335.1. NCBI lineage: Eukaryota > Viridiplantae > Streptophyta > Magnoliopsida > Brassicales > Brassicaceae > Physaria > Physaria fendleri. The sequence goes on along the minus strand of CM071718.1, from coordinate 32,163,180 downwards.
TTCCCAACGACGTCGTTTCACTTGTTTTTTTTTTTGTAAAACGAAAATTACCACTAAATCAGACATTGGTCAAACAAAAATTAAACTCCGCAGAGTTACTTTTTGGACAAGTAACTTCAGATTCTGTCCTGAATCTGTGCGAAGTCCGAACCAAACATACCTTAAAGTTTGATCCAAGGAGAGTAGTCTTCATTATGAAGTTTGATTAATAAGTATTTTTTTTACTATAAACCAAAAAAAAAACATGTAAAAATGAAAGATCTATCACAATCCAAAGTAAAAAACTGGTCAAAACAATCCCATGAGTCTTAAATTTTCAAGTAACAAATCAGAGTTAAACTCAGAAACAACTTTCACTTGCAGATGACGATGAAGGAGGTGGATAAGAAGAACATAATGGTGGTGATGATAGATCTTCTTCATTCACATGTTTACTCTATATAATCTTTGATGATAGATCTTCTTCAATCCTTAACCGACGACAAGGAAAAACCATTAGATTGGGCCAAATATTTACATGTCCAATTGGTTGTTAATTTGGTACGGCCCGCACAATTGACACCTCTAGTACCAAGAGCATCAATCTCATCTATGAAGACAATTGATGGTGAAAGGTCATGAGCAACTCTGAAAAGCTCTCTCACAAGCTTAGGATCATCACCCAAGTACTTCTGAATCAGCTCACGCAACTCTGAAAAGCTCTCTCACAAGCTTAGGATCATCACCCAAGTACTTCTGAATCAGCTCACTTCCACAGTAGCGTTCGAAATTAAAGGAACTACATGGATGAAACATCAAAATAAGCCATCAAAATGCAACAAATCCCATGCTTGTAACAGAGAGAAACAAGAAAGGAAGACACTAACAGAATCAAGTGATGTAAAAGATACTCATTTACTGAATCAGTACAACAAAGGTCTAGGCTTTTAAAAACATATCTACTTAAAGTACAGCCTCAGCTTGATAACGAGAATAAGAAACTAAGCTATACAGAAAGACCTCTATTACTCTACTATTACTCTGATTTTCTTATTCCTCTACTATTAAATCAAGAATAAAAATTTGGATTTTTCAGCTGATTTTACCGATTTTTATCTGTTTTAAAAAAACAAATCTATTTTTCAACTAATGGTGTGATTTTTACGTTTCAAAACTATTCCTCTTGCAACTATTTTATAACCTATGTTCCCATTTTGTGATTCATTGACGATTCATGGTATATTCCTCTTGCAACTATTTTATAACCTATGTTCCCATTTTGTGATTCATTGACGATTCATGGTATTGCGTGTTTTTCATTGGCTTGTTCGGTTTTATGGGCTTGACCCACGTGTACTTTTTGTCGGTGGGTCTTGTCACTTTATCTTAATAATATATGACTTGTTGGTTTAGGGTTTTGTGAAAAGAAAACAAAACAGTGATGAGGTTGTCTTTTAGCCTTGCCGTCGTAAAGGATGATGATTCGAAATCCGCCGGAACCTGTAAGGATATTCTTGTCTTTTAGCCTTGCCGTCGTAAAGGATGATGATTCGAAATCCGCCGGAACCTGTAAGGATATTCCGGAGGATATATTGATAGAGATACTAGTGCGATTACCAGCGTATTCGTTGATGAGATTCAAGTGTGTTTCTAAGCTCTGGTCATCCTTGATCTCTTCTAGGTATTTCACCGATCTTTTCTTCAATTTTTCATCATCATCAACAAAGCGCAAAAGTCGTGTGTTCATGTACCAAGATGACTATATACTGTTTTCATTATCCCTTAGTAACTTGGACACAACAGCAGCTTCTTTCCCTACACTCAACCTTGATCTGACTTTCCCTTGTCTTAAAAAAGATCGCTTGCAGCTCGTGAACGCCCTCAGGGGCTTGATGTGTTTCAAGGATGGGGAAGATATACGGATCATTAACTCCACCACCAAGCAGGTCCTGAGCTTGCCCTTGTTGGAACATGATGGATGTTATGAGGATAACTATTTTGGATACGCTTCTGTTAACAATGAATACAAAGTTCTGAGCATAATTAGTCCAATGGACGACGAGACCAGTGAATTGAGAACCGAGCCTCAGGTTTTGGTTCTTGGAGAAGGAGCTTCATGGAGAAACACTGAATGCCTCACTTCTTCTCCACCTCCTCCTCATGATCCAGATGGAGGAGGAATCTACATCAACGGCGTTTTGTATTATGGTGCTTCTTCTCGTGAGAAGAGAACTGTGTTGATGAGTTTTGATTTCAATTCTGAGGACTTCAGTTTGATTGAACTTCCCTTGGAGTATAGAATTAAGTTGGAAGAGTTGAAATATATAGTTGAGCTCATGAATTACCAAGATCGAGCGGCTGTTTTTGATGATTCCCGTCTCAACAATGAATGTATTCTAGATCTCTGGATGCTCGAGGATGCAGCGAAGAGTAAATGGTCACACGAAGCTTTTGTTTTACCTTGTCATCAGATCAGAGCGAGCCTCAAACTCTATGATATGGATGAGCTTTACATAAGAGGTACCAGTCGCAGTGGAGAGGTAATCTTGTGGGAGAGATATGTGAGGAGTATTAACAAAAGCAGTTATTATGCTTTTTACGATTTGGAGAAAAATCGTATCACTAGAGGTTTTGTTATTGACTCACGATATCCCAACAGCTGTTTTGTGTACAAGGATATTTGGGAGGATGATGTTGAGAGCATCATGTATTTGGAAGCATGAAAACTTTAACCTGTTTTAAATTTTTCTGTTTCTTATTATCACAGTTTTATTTGGTTGTCTCTCCAAACTAATATATTGATAAGCACTCAGTCTGATTTGTATTTTAGTTCCCCTCTTCCTCATCTTATTAATAAGCATAAATCTTATTATGAAGTACATTGGTTAATGGACTCAATAGAGTGAGTGTTTGTTCATAATTCATTTGTATAGAAGGTTCGGTTTTAAGATCCTAATTGGAAATGAGTAATCGTCATACTGAAGATAGGAAAGCAAAATGAATTCATAAGAGCATAAAGATCCTAAAGAGAAGCAAAAGGTAATAAGGAAAGTGTAAAGGCCCTTCAGGGACACCTTCTTTCTTCTTGAACATAACCTTCTCCTTCGCTTTCTTGAAATCCGGATGTGTCACCTGAACGTCCAAATCAAAATCCCAAACATTAGAATCAGATGTGTGTGTGTGTGTGCGCATGGCTTTATGGTATGGCAATCCATCAAGGAAGAGATGTACCTAACGAGTACATGAGATCGATGTATGAAAGGGTAAAAGAGAATCCGATACAGAATATTTAGCAAAACGAGTACATGAGATCGATGTATGAAAGGGTAAAAGAGAATCCGATACAGAATATTTAGCAAAATATGAATGAATTGTTGTCTGATGATTTCTACTATTATTCAATGTTTGTCTTCTTGAACCACATGTGTGTCTCGTTCTCCAATCTTTTGTTATATTTTTGTATGTGTCTTGTGATCTAATCCCGATCGGTAGGTCCGTTTGGAACTGCTGAAATGACTCATATCCATTAGTCCTAAGCATAATAGTCGAATCGAATTCATTTTGATACAAACGGATCCAAAAAAGAAAAATTGAACCAAGAAATGTGAATGGATTATAAACCTTAGAACCAAAAGAATCAAAAAAGAACTGAACAAAATTTTTGGTAATTGATAAAACACTTGATAATTATATGATTTTAATGAAAATATTCACAAAAAAATAAAATCAGATACCCAAATAATCGAATCAGTACTCAAATACAACCAAAAATATCTACAAAATATTCGAATTAACAAAAAGAAAATAGTTTGGTACGTCCAGTCCAGCGCCTAAAAAGACTTTGTATAGACAAAAAGAAAATACAAGTGGCTTGAAGAAAAGAATTAAGTAATTAGGCATTCTAGATTGAAGTATTTGAAGAAAAGAAGAACAACTCTAGATTGAAGTACTGAGAATTGTTGATAAGATTATAGGTTTTATTAGGCATTCTCTTCCTTGTTAATATAGCTAAAAAGAATAAGATCCATTAAGTAGTCTTTAAGTATCCCTTAAAGGAATTTGCTAATTCATCATCAAGAATCAAGTTCCATGGCTGATCCAAGTTCCATGGCTGATCTAAAGCTTTAGGAGCTACAAGAAAAGAAAAGGGACCTTTCATTATTGCCTTTTTTTTCTTTTGCATATCGAAAACAAGAAATTCAATAATGTTGCTACCTTAGTGAGCCTGGCTCCAAATTCTCGCCATTTGTTCTTCTTACTCTCCTCCAGACTATCACCAAAAGTGAATCCGTGAACTCTCGCTAGGCCTGTGAGAACCCATACCATACTTGGATCGCTTAAAATGATTATGACAAGATAAAGGATAAGATTGAGATTTAAGATGCTGAAGAGCATACTCACTTTCTCTGATCTGTGTAACTAACCCTTCTTCCACTGTTGTCTCGGCTGAGGTCAGTAATGGCAGAGAGAGTAATTTTCTTTCCCTTCACAGGAATTGCACCACCAGGTTTCACTGCAAACGATAACCAACAAAAGTTAGAACTAGATACCAGGCATGTATCTCAACTTCTCTAACAAGATTAAACCAATGTAACTCAACCTCAGAATTTCGATACCCACAACGGTCACATGTTCGATGCCATGACAATAACAATCCCCATTGTCTCTTTTAGTTTCTTCATCTTCAAGAAATTAAAAGAACGTTCAAGATTTAAAACCAACATCTTAAGATTTCACTGATAAAAAATTATGGCATCAAGATTGAGAATGTTTGCTCAATCGATCAAGAATGGAACAGCGAAAACAGGTTTTAAATCATTTTTATTTAACAGTTTTTTTATTTTCTTGTGCTATCTATTTCTTTACAAAATAATACTTTTTTTGTGTAAGGTGTTTATACTGATGTGGCATCAAGATTGAGAATGTTTACTCTCAATCGATCAAGAATGGAACGGCGAAAACAGGTTTTAAATCATTTTTAGTTAACAGTTTTTTATTTTCTTGTGTTATCTATTTCTTTAAAAATAATACTTTTTTTTGTGTAATGTGTTCATACTGATGTGGAAAACGTGTGCCCCAACAACAATCACATAGAAAATGTGGGGTTTTACAAACAAAATTTTGCATCAAGATTGAGAATGTTTGCTCAATAGATCAAGAATGGAACAAGCCAAAACAGGTTTTAAATCATTTTCAATTAACAGTTTTTATTTTCTTGTACTATCTATTTCTTTACAAAATAATATATATTTTTTGTGTAAGGTGTTGTGCCCTAGCAAGAAGCACGTAGAAAATGTGAGGTTTTAACATACAAAAGTTTGTAAAAAAGCATTTTCATATACTCAAGCAGAAATATTTGCATAGATCACGTTCTTGAACAGCGGTTGCACCGATTGTTCCATTAGGTACATAAGTTGTTTTAGTAGAAGGTGCGCCAAGGCTTCCTTCAGGCTGTCCAGTTCGAGATGGGTTAGCAAGATATTACATATTTTCTAATTACAAATAATATTATAATCATAAAATATTTAATATAATTAATATATAAAGATTTTCTCCTTAAAATGGTTTCTCTCTTTTTTCTATAGGAGCCAACAAAAGAAAGACATATGGGTGAATTTCTAAAGATAATAGAGGATATGAAAATATTAATTATAGGATAAGAATATAGATAGGTCAAAAATCTTTTTATATTAATTATATTAAAAAAATTCTAATTAAATTATTTAATATACATAATATTATAACTAAAAAAATCTATAATATAATTAATATATAAAGATTTTTATCAATCCATATGTTAGAAAATCTACACTATACTTAATATGTAAAGATTTGTGATTTACCTATATCCTTATTAGTATAAATATAAGCTTTTCTCAAAGATGCATCAAGAGTTATATCATAACTTTGATAAGTGATAATCTTTAAGAAAAAGAAAGAGACACCTTTCAACATGGCACAAGCATATCTAGATTCTCTTGATTTCCAGGGCATGGAACTTGATGAAGCACTTAGAACCTTTCTTCAAGGTTTTAAGCTGCCAATAGAAGCACAAGAGATTAACGAAATCATGAAAAAGTTTGCTGAACGTTACTGGAACTGTAATCCCAATAAGTTTAATAGTGTAGACACAGTTTTTGTTTGCTGAACGTTACTGGAACTGTAATCCCAATAAGTTTAATAGTGTAGACACAGTTTTTGTGCTTGCGCATTCTGTGATCATGCTCAATATTGATGTCCACAACCCTTGGGTGATGAACAAGGTTTGTTTCATTCATTGTTTTTTTGAGGATATATAACAAAGTTATTTGTGGAATATTGATGAGGTTCTTTGTGCATTTTTAGATGTCTGCGGATGACTTTATCGGAGTCAAACATGGAAGAGATGTACCTGAGGAGGTCATGATATCGATGTATGAAAGGATAACAGCGAATGAGATACAGATTTTTGGGAAAATATGAATCATTCTCTGATCATTCTCGTTCTATTACTAAATGTTTGTCTTCTTGAACCACATGTGTGTCGTGGTCCAATCTTTTGCTATATTTTTGTATGTGTCTTGTGATCTAATCCCTATATTGGTATGTCCGTTTGGGATTTTGCTCAAAAACTCTCATATTCATTAATCCTAAGCATAATAACCGAATCGAATTCATTTTTTATACAAACGGATCCGAAAAAGAAAACTTGAACCAATAAATGTGTATGGATCTTAAACTTTAGGACCAAAAGAATCAAAACAGAACTGAACGTAAAATTTGGTAATTGATAAAGCACTTGAAAATTATATTATTTTATGAAAATATTCAAACAAAAATTGGATTCGACCCTTAATGCTTACGGGTTTATTTTAGAAAAAAATAATTGTTTGGGCTAAGACAAGGAAAAGTGAGAGTGTTACATTTAGTTAGTTGAAGAAACAAATTGTATTCTTTATAATAAGCTTTAGTGGTTTATCAGAATGTCTCATTTGACTCGTTCTTTTTATTACTAGAAAAAAAAATCTCCTTATACGTTATGGATACCACAAAGATTCTTATCATGATTTGGGTTCTTGTTCTAACCATTTTTTGAGTTCTTGAGACCATGATTCAAATGGCCAGGCAGATTGTCAGCAAAATCGTAGTGATGTCTAAGGATGATAGCTACAAAAAAAAAATGCAAAATTGTGCAAGTATGTTTTTTTTTCTGATCCCCCATGTAGACCGGTCAATCTTTTGGTTCCATACCAAATTACCAAAACCGAAGAAAAATAAACCAAACCGAACTTGAATCGATGTAAATATTTGAATGAACCGATGCTAAACCGAACCATAAATTTCGAACATATATGCCAAGATAACTGGGAAGAGACTAGGGCTTGTGTCGAACTATTTGGGTAATCAAATTCTACCAAACAATCGTTGCAAGTTATCTTGGCATATATATATGTGTACTTCTGTTTCTGTTGGATGAACAAATGTAAATTTAGATAATGTTTTCGAATGGTTTGTAGTTTCATCAGTTTTAGTTTCATCAGTTTCTTGTTTTGTTTCTTTGTCTTAAACCTCATCAAGGTAATGCCGAAACAGCCAGGATTTGAGAAAAGGAAAAATCTACACTTTTTGTTTACTTGAATCATTATAGCCTCTTTGGCTCAGGATATAGATCCTCTGCAATGTCGATTATCAATGACTATCTAAGGATGCTCAAAGCTGCTTAAAAATGGACAAGACGAGATTGATAAGCTCATTTGTGTGTGTGTGTGTGTGTATGAGTGTGAGAGATTTATAGGGTTGTATGTGCAAAACTTGATATTGTAAGTTCGTTAAACCTTCAAAAGGTTTAAATCCAAAATACCCTACCAAATCCAATCCAAAACCCAAAATACCCCCATTTGTTTCTTTCCAATAGGAGAGGATGAGAAAAAACTAAACCAAATCCAGTTTTCAGACATCTTATGATCTTGGAACAGGCAGTTTACCTCTCAGATTTAAGCAATGAAGATGTCATCAAAATTTTCTTGAAGCTTTGGCATGATACTCATGTTTCAGGATGTTGGCTCTTAACAGCATGGATCTTACATCTCTATCAAATTCATTTCCCATCTGAAGTACCTTTTGGAAAGTTGCATTTCTCTGATCTGCATGTCTCGCGTAGAGGATTTTGTTGTGTGAATCAATTCGCGCCTGTTCGGATTCAAAATAAGGTTTTTTGAAATGACTAAAGTAATTAAAAACAAAGTTGTTTATGGAAACCGAACAGACCTGAATCTGGTTGTCTGTGATCAAGGCTTCGAGTTCTTTCTCTAGACCAGAGACACTAGTCTTGAATGCATCAGCCATTCTGCTCAAATCAACAGATACAAATGGTAGTGTGTATTGGATCAGTGCCTTCCTCCTTATCAGATCATAAATTGTCTCAACGTGATCACGAAGATGGATGTCTAGCAGTAAATTCGCTTTGAGACTTGCTAAATATTCCAGACAGGAAGCATAGCGGCTGCAACATTTGAGCTTAAAAATTAGCATCGACAAGAACAGAGTCTAGAAAAGATTGCCGTTTGGGTGTCCTATACTTTGTTAACAAAGAAAAGAAAATGGAGGGAAACAAGGTATAACCTTCATAAGCAATACAGACTAGAGTTTACCTTGAATAGAAATCGTTGATAAGCTCCCTCACTTCAGGCACTAGCTCCAGGAAGTTCCGGAAGTTGATGTTGTCAATGACTTTTTGCTGCCACATTAGATTACGTTATAGACCAAATATAGGGGGGAACTGGCACGGGTAAAAGAAAAGTTAAATAAGATACATGCCTTCAATTCTGATCGATCAAAGCTTGCTAGGGCACAGAGTCCACCATAGGTGCCAACATCTTGAGGAGCAATGACCTCATTATATGAATTTCCAAGTTCTGGGTTAACATCTAAGAACTGCACAAAGCAATATTCAAGTTCGGCGATTAGATTTCATATACAATACCGGATAGGATATGAATGGATCCATAAACACATGAGAAGTTATGACAGAAAAACAGACCTTACGAGCAGCTAACTTGTACTTCTTCAGCTCCAAATCAGCCAATCCAGATGCACATTGCAGTTTCGCATTTAAAATAAGGTCAAGGGCGTCTGGATTCTGTTCTGCCTTGTTCACATAGCTTGTAACATGTGCAAACTGACCCATCTCAATACTGACAAGAATAGCATTCATACACATGTGAACAACGTGCTTCGACGTAGTGCAGTAGTCGCGTGTTCGGATATAATTCTTGAGAGCATCACCGAGCAAACCACGAGCATAATAGAAATCTCCCAAGTCATTATAACCCATTCTGGTGCTTTCCTTGATCAGATTTGTCTGTATCACATTAAGAAGATGGATCAACATTTTACAATTACATAACATCAAATAAGTGATTAACCTGAAAAAGAGCTATGCATATGCCCAAGGTGAGCAACACAATAACAGCAAATACTTCATTCTCTAAGCAATTAACAGCTAAGCAATTAACAGATGAACAGTATCATCAAAATCAGCACTATAGAGTCATCATTTTATACAGATAACCATTAGCCAATTCTTATGCTTTCCTTGATCAGCTATGTCTGTCAGTCTGTCTCCTTAAATCAAGACAATGAATAAACAATTATGCAATTCCAGAACCAATCATGCGTTTAACCAGAAAGAATCAAGCAACACATGAATACCTCACGCACTTCATTCTTTAAGAAACTAATTGAGAAACAACATCATCGAAATCAGCAGTAAAGAAACACAATTATACATATAACCTTGGACCAAATCTGATGCTTTTCTTGATCAAAATTTTCAATATAAACATGTAGAAGATGAATCAGTATCACGCATTTACAGAACTAAGCAAGCAAGTTACCCTAGCTATGGAACCAGTAAGCAACACATAAACACCAGCACATACTTCATTCTCTAATAACCTAACTGAGAAAAAGATTCACCAAAATCAGCAGTAAAGACTCATCATCGTACACGCAATAATCAAACGATTATTCAGAAATTTCCATTTTACCCGACAAGAACTGAGCTCATTCTCCAGCCTCACTTTCTTCGTTTCAGCACGACGATCAATCGATTCACACCAAGCTAAATCCATCTCATACTTCTCCCCAAGCTTACCATTGATTTTACTAACCACTTCTTTAAACAACTGCGTATTCTCTCCCTTCTTGATTTCATCGTAAGCCATCCTCAACGCTTCAAGCTGCATCGTTTGGTTTCCTCCGCAGTGATTAGCGATGAAGAGAAGTCGCATGATCTTCGTACGACCTTTGTATAGAGCCGCGTAAGGTTCGATTTCGAGTGGTTCGCCACTTATGATAGGTTTTCGATTAGTCGTCTCTTCGCTACCGTTAGTACACATCTCCACCATCGGTACACTCGATTCATCGTCTCGCTCCATCATTTCGCCGGAGATTTTGGGTTCTACGATTCGGATCTTGCTCCAAATTTGTTTTCCGGCGTTGGTTGTTTGTTTTTCTTAGCGTTGGTTCTTCTATTTAAAGGCCCATCACGCATAATTGTTGGGTTTTAATTTCGGGTTTTTGGAAATACTTAACCTATTCAAGATTTAAAAATTATCATTTATTGCAAATTGATTTTTCACCTTAAAAATAAAGAGCAATATACTGTTGAAAAAAAATATAACAATATGAATTTTTTTTTGCAAAAAAAACCCTTTAATCTTGAAAATATTTTTGATTTTTCACTAAATTATTATATTTATATCTAAATAAGATTATTGTAATTAATACAATACAATTTGTTTCCACAATTCCAATTTGAAAATTAAACTTATAAACATATTATATTTCAATAAGTGGAAAAAAATCTTTCACATTTATTGTAATTAATACAATACAATTTGTTTCCACAACTCTAATTTAAAAATTAAACTTTATAAACATCTTATATTTCAACAAGTAAATGAAATATTTTTACAATTATTGTAATTAATACAATACAATTTGTTTCCACAACTCTAATCTGAAAATTAAACTCGTAAAAATATCATATTTCAGTAAGTAAAAAAAAATCTTTTACATTTATTGCAATTAACACAAATACAATTTGTTTCGACAACTCTAATTTCAAAATTAAACTTAAAGCAAATCCTATTTCAATAAGTAAAAAAAAAATACATATATTGTAATTAATATATAACACAATTTGTTTCCACAACTCTAATTTGAAAATTAAACTTACAAACATATAATATTTTCAATACGTAAAGAAAAAAAGTTTACTGTAATTAATACAATAGAATTTGTTTCCACAACTCTAATTTGAAAATTAAATTTATAAACATATTATATTTCAATATAACCGAACCAAGTTAATCTCCAAAAGTCGAAAAGATCTATCTTTTTCTTTGCATATCTAAAACTCGAGTGTGATCTCTAGTACAAGCAGCTAGCTCTGCAACATCTTGTCTTCTTGAGGCACTTGTCTTCTTCAAGTTATTCAATTAGATTACATTGACGAAGATAAGGATGATCAAAGTTGATGTACTTAGTCCAATACTGTCGATACTTGGAGATAGCTAACGCTAACCATGGCTTCTTGTTACCATTGTAATGAATCACTGCTGCATTCTTAATGTACTTTCTTCCAACCCCAGGGTTATATCCAAGTGCAAGTACATGCCATGTCTTGTTTAAAGGTTGTGTTAATCCGTAAAATGTTATTAGTCCTGGTGGTAATGTCCCTAGCTTCCATAGTGTCCTGTGTCCTGGTGGTAATGTCCCTAGCTTCCATAGTGTCCTGTTCTCATTCTAAAACAAATACAAAACAATGCAAACCATAAGTATCATGAGATATTATTGATGCAAAGAGATAGGCATTTTTAAAATTAACCCGACCTAAATCCGAAAAAAACCCGAATCAAAACCCGACCCGAAACCCGATATGCTGGAGATTAAGACTTACCATGTTTTGCCACTTGTGGTATATACCAGTGATGTCTCTCTTCTTCCATTCCTTTAAATCAAACATGTTCATCCCATAAGCCCATCCACAAGCATTTGGATCAAAGTTATTTGCTATATGAGGATTTGAAAAGTTAAGATACTTATCAAATCTATGAAAACTTTGTCCACAAGTTTCTACTGCGCCATTGACTTTTCCATTCATGTCCACTTCCCAAAGTGGAGTCAAATCTTTCTGAACAACAACATCATCGTCAAGGAACAGGATTTTGTTCAGCTTAGGGTAGAGATCAGGGAGGTAGAATCTCAAGTGATTCATTATGGAGAGGTACTTAGGGTTTCTGTATTTGAGACTGGATGAGCCATCATCAGGTTTGTAATAGTATGCTTTCATTGCTGCGGATTCGAGCTGACGAAGAACAGGACAGTAAGTTGAGTTTAGCCACTTGAATTCGTCGACGTTTTGGACTTGTATGGTTGCTTCTCCTGGTGGGTTTAAGAGGAACCACATGTTCATTGCTCCAAAGTTGAGTTTGTCTGTCACAAGGTGAAACACATGCTTCGAAGGATCCTACATAAACATAGAAACATTAAACATTAGACATACTGATGTGGTTCATCATGTGAAGACAAATCAACAGATAAAGAGATAATGGGTTTTACCTTAGCGTTCATGATGGTTGATTTAACAACAACAGAAGCAGCTAACACATTGTCGGAAAAGAGTGCATAATGATAAAGATTAGGGTTTTCGAGGTTTTCGCTTCGAGGAAAGATTCTTTTCTCAGGAGGAAGAAGATAGTAATCGACAGTCAAGCGCATTGATAGACAATGGATGGGATTTGGAAGAGATTTTGCTGCTAAATTAGCAAGAAGAGTTCTGTGCTTCTTAAAGCTCCTGACTTGTTCTTCTGCAGTCTGAAGCATTGCTCTTAGCTTTCCATTAACCAAATCACAGTTGTATAACTGCATCTTAGCTTTAGACAAGACTTGACCCATGGCTCTTAGTTTCTCTGGTGCACTTTATGAAAAAAGAAACCAAATCAAATCTTTTAAATATTTCAATAGTTCATAAATTTTAAAACCTGAATTAAACTAAGAATGGAATATGTAGTTGAGTATACTTAGAACGTAATATTAAGTACTTATTATATATATAAAAAAAATCTATTATATAATATTAAAAGATTTAAAAATATTTTATATAAATATTTAATATTATATTTAGTATACTTAATATATTAAATTTTTGGTTACATTTAATTAAAAAAATAACCAAAAGAATTTTTTTTGTCATGAAGCCATAAAAAAATATTTAAAACCAACTATTTTAATATAATTTGGATATCTATATGTATTTTGATTCAAATGAGTAAAAATAATCAGAAGAATCAAACCTAGTGAAACAAATTTTTACTTCAGTTCCAAACTGATTCCAACTATTTAGTGATTATTACCAAACTAAAACCGAATTGAACTAAAATTTAGTAGGTATCTAGATGGTTAAAAGAAACTAAAACCAAAACCCTAGACCTAAAAAGATAAATCAAAGAATAATATAACCAAAAGGAGCAAGTTTTACCTCTGAGGAAGATCAGAATCATATATTGATTTACCCAAAACTCTTTCACTATCTTTAACTCGAGCTTGTAGTTCTTTAAACAAACCAATCTTGTTCTTCATTTTCGCAAGACCAATATCATTTTCGCAAGACCAATATAAACCCTAGCCAATATCACTTGATCCCTCATCAAACGTATAGTTGAATCAGTGTTTTCATTCTCATTTTCTTTTCTCCAAATACTGTATTTTCCAAGAACTGTAGAATCAACAGACTTAGATCGTTCAATAGCTGCGTTTTCGAGTTTCAAGATTGATTTATCATCATTCTGCTGCATCAATGCTTTGGCTCGCATTTCACGCCTCTTTTCTCTTAGTGCCCTTCTCTGTTGTCTATCATCTGCATCTGCATCAGATAGAGGAATCAGAGATAATTGAGATCCACAATTATTAAATAAAAATTGTTTATTTATTTACAAATTCTTTAATTGTATACAAATAATAAACAAAATATATATATATATATACATGTTTGATAATTGATATTGTTGGGTCATAATTTTTTTGCATAAACATGTGTGCAAAGGGTTTCTAAAAGGGAAATATTTTATATAAATAAATAAATTTTATAGCATAGAAATTAATTTATATAAATGATATTATATATTAAAAACATAAAAAAATATATATACTTATTATACTGAAGATTTTGAATATAATTTTTATATTATACATTGAAAACATATGTACTTGTATTTTTAATTAGGGCATCAAATATTTCGAACTAAAATATTTGAGGTCCCTGACCTAATCAAAATACTACTTAAAAAAAAAAAAACTCATTACCTTTTAAAGTACGATCGTGTTTTTGATTCAAGATGTTAGATTTGAGACCTGAACTTGTTTGATTCTGCTTCACTAAAGGAATTGAATAATAATCTGCAGTGATCAAAATAAGATCCATCAGTGTCACTCCAATCAAAAAAACATACCCATAGAGGAATCTTGTATATATGTATATGTTAGGATCGGCCCTAAATAAGCATACCAATAGAGGAATCGATGTAGACTTCTCGGCTTGAGAAGAATAAAAGAGGTGCGAAAACACAGAGAAGGATAAGGATCCCAAGGATTGACCGAGATCCACCACTTCCTTTATTCCGGTGAACTCCAGATAAGCCTCGCTTTAAAGTCATGAAATCAAGAGATCAAGAGAGAGATCAAGAGATCCTGAAATTTGATGAAGAGAAGAAGATGATGATTTTGAGAGAATAACGTGGAATAAGTTCAGTCTCGTATATATAACTAAATAGCCCTAAATCCTAGTAAAGTATCTTTGACTCAGTTAATTTCGTTTAATTATCTCATATTTAATAATTTTAGTTTCATTTTTTTATCAATTTCAAATTGATTTTTCTTCTCTTATATTTTCCTTCAAACTCGTATAATTTAGAACATTGTCCACCAAACTTTGGGCTTATTAATTACTACGAGTTAAAAAAAAAATTAGAAATAAACAATAATATGCATTTCTAAAAATTACAAATAGACGATGAGTGCAATCTTCTTATCAGGCCGGGACCGTACTTTTATGGGACCTAACTTTTATTGGGCCTATCAAACTTATACCAAGCTCTCAGTACCACTAGACCAAAGTGATCACTTTTACATAAAAAATGGCCTATGAAAAGTATAACATTTTTTGGGGTCTAAGAGCACCTCCATTGGTGTTTCTAAGGGGGTTCTTATTAAAATTCTGAATATTAAAAAAATAGAAAATAATGAAAAGTAGGTTACAAATTGAAGAAACGGCTCTGAATTGGGAGTTTTCAGAATCGGTTCAGAACCCATACATACATGTCACTGATTTATTGGTTTGCATTAAAAAAAAAATTTTTTTTTAGAGAAGCTTCGATGTTGCCGAGGATGCAAATCAGAGATAATCTCACTCCACCGTTCTTCTTCTTCTCCAGATTTCAGATCAGTTCAGTGATAATTTCAACTTTTGATTTTCGATTAACCTAGAAATCAACATGTTTTTCAATTTCTCAAATTAGTTTCTGTTTCGTATTAGTTTTTTTAATCAAACATTTGATTTACTGATTCTTGTTCATTGATTTCTGTAGGTATTGAGATTGCAAAAAATTGAAATCTCATGAGGTTTTTTTAGCGAGATTTGTTTAGGTTTTTAGAGAAGCTTTTGACGAGATCATGAAATGTTTTGAACCCAGATGGTCGAATCGAACTGGCACACCACGGAGGCCGTAGCCGTTTCCACCTCTCCTCAACATCCCAGAAGGTAAATATCACTATTCGATATCTTGTCTTTGATATAATTAACACTTTGATATAACATGTCTTTGATCGTCACTATAACATGTCTTTGATATAATTTATAACATGTCTTTGATATAATTAACACTTTTCCTATCTTTTCTTTTTCATTTCTGTGAATGTTACCTTGTTTACGTTTTGGAGAATCATATGCTAGAATCCGGTCTTTATTGGACGTAGTTTTATCTTTAATTGTTGTTTGAATGTTTTGTGTGTTCTGATTCTTGTAAGGCATTGTGTTGGTATTGTATATGTTTGAGCTACCAAAATTTTGCCTCTTTTATGGTCATTTTTGCTTGAGTTTTATGTTGTATAGCAAACAGTTATAGATGTTTTGATGTTTGGTTCTGTTGTATTTTCATCTCCTCTCAGGAGTTTTATGTTGTATAGCAAACAGTTATAGATGTTTTGATGTTTGGTTCTGTTGTATTTTCATCTCCTCTCAGCTNGGTGGGACAAGATTTAGTTGCAGCAGATGAGGATTCAGAGGACGTGGAGCTTGGTGTTATGTTCTTTGAAGAAATTCCTCCTTTTGAAGCTTCACCCCATAAGCTCCTTGAATTGCAGAAAGAGGAAAAGATGAGAGAACTACGCAGTGAGAAAAATATTGAAGCTTCACCCCATAAGCTCCTTGAATTGCAGAAAGAGGAAAAGATGAGAGAACTACGCAGTGAGAAAAATATGGGGAAACTAGATGGTATTTGGAAGAAGGTAATTCTTCATCAAGCAAATTCTAGGATAGTTAAGTTTCAAATTGCTATTACAAGTAAAAGGTGCTTAAGCTTATGCTGACATAATGATCAAGTGAAGTGAGTTCTAACTATAATTGATAGATATGTAATTTCCTTCTAGCTGCAACATGTAGGATTGACTTTTCCTGCCCCCTTACTTCTTGGTTTGTTATAGTGTAACTATTAGTTATTATTGTCTGCTTCTTTTGAACAACTATCTACTTCATGTGTAAAATTACAGAGTGAGGCGGAAAAGATCCCAAAGGCATTTCTCCATCAATTGTGTCAAAGATCAGGGTGGGAAGCACCAAAGTTCAATAAAGTAAACGGTAAAGGAAGGGATTTCTCATATGCTATAAGTATTATGCGTAAAGCCAGTGGACGGGGAAAAAGCAGACAAGCTGGAGGGCTGGTAACTCTTCAACTTCCTCATACAGATGAGGACTTTGAATCTATTGAGGTAACCATTT
>CM071718.1:32122439-32133702 GCA_036630335.1 Physaria fendleri | reverse complement strand
TAGTTTATACGTTTGTTTATTAAAATTTGGGCTCAATATTGGGCCTACAACGTTCAAAAAATCGAGCCCATTTTAAAATACCTAATCGCTAGGGTTATTCAACACAGAATCACAACCGTTTGTTAGTCGACGGGTGAGATCAGTCGAAATTTGTAACTGGAAGCAATTTGATTTTATTTTATTTTGGATAATTTCAGTTTAGCTTGGATTAGGAGTAAACCGGATTTGAGATTCGTAATTAATTTGTGCAAGTTTTTTCAAATCGTTCGCTAAAGTTGCTTATAACATGAAGACAGAATATATAAAATGCATCATTTCTTGAACAATTTATCCTATTTCAATCTTATTTTAAGAAATACCATTATGCTTGCTTCAAGATATTTTGAACAAGGGTTGACCTTTTATGATGTTTTTTTTTGTTTTAAGCTAAAAAGGTTTTAAATTTCCAACAATTAAATGTAGTCTTTTTGTTGACATTAATTCTTCAAAGACTTAACTTAAAATCCAAACATCAAATAGTAACTAAAAAAATTCCAAAACACCAAGAAGCATTCATAACAACAAAAAAAACCAGACTTGGTTTGGTTTGGTGATTGCGTTGAATCAATCACCCTTTTTCCTGAAAGAGCATCCTTCAGTGAGCTTGGCCTTTCCTCCTGTAGGCTGGCACAGAATTGTCTGGCAGTTTCCACATACCACAACAGTCTGCGAGTGACTAAAGACTGTAGTACTGCGATACCCAAAAAAACAGACCTGATCAGTTTGTGTTTTCTTTATCTAAATATATAAACTGAAAAAACTGAAGAACTTGGTTTCAGAACTTACATGTTGAAGCAGCCTTGGCATTTTACATCCTACATTAAGGTAACTAACGATCAGAAACCACTCAGAGTAGAAAAACAGAGGGATTCAAAAGCAACAAAGCAGGTGTAGATTAGCCTAAAAGAACAGACTACAATTCTAAACAGAGAGATTTGGTTCTTAATCTCAAAGAGTTGCCTCATTACAGATCGTCGAAGAACATAATACAATAATCAAGACTCCAAAAGGAGTATATAGAGCCTCAAACTTAAAGATTATGAGAATATATTCAAAACTCACAAACTCCAAAGTTATAATCCTAATCATAGAGATTTAGTTTTTCAAATGACACAAAAGAATGAGAAAGGTTTACAATTTTTGTTACCATGAAATAGGAATTAGGAGACTGAACAAGACGCTTGAGCTTGTGCTTCAACTTTTCAAGCTCAGCCGGTGGGTTACGCAAATCGATATCGTTTTGAAGAACCTGTTTCACATCAAAGATTCCAGCAAACAAAATCAGCATTCATTCAATCAAAATAACAAAACCACGCTTTTCTTATCATCTATTTCTCAATTCGTAGGCCATGATTCAACAGAGATCAAACCAGAAGGGACTAAAAAAATTAACTCTTGTGTAGCTCCAAATTTCACCCCAAAAAAAAAGGATTCAAATTTCTTTTTTTTAGACTCAAAGGATTCAAATTTCTAAATGACAAAATCAAACAAGGAGATGTAAATGGAAATATGAAGACGGAAAATAAAGAGCGAGAACTACACCATCTTCGCAAGAGCAGACGGCGAAAGATAGCAGCAATATGCGAGAGGCGAGAGGGATTTCTAGGGTTCACTACTTAATGCATTATATATTAACATCATAACTTAACCTTAAAACTAAAACTCCATACGACGGCGTTTCAATCTGGACTCATATATTGGGCCTATAGAGTTCACCATATATAGCCCATTTAAAAATACCCAATCGCTTGGGTTATTCAACATAGAATCACAACCGTTTGTTAGTCGACGGGTGAGATCAGTAATTGGAAACAATTATTATTGTTTGGTTAATTTCGGTTTAAAATAGGTAAGAGTAAACCGGATAGAAGATTCGTAAATTGTAATTGTAATCGATAAAAAGAAGATCTGTGAATCGTACGCGTGAGATTCTCTTCTCTGCAGCAAAAACGTTGATAGCGATTGGTTAATTGTCGGTGTTTTCTATTACATTTATCAATCAATCAATCATTTTCTTCTTCCTTAGCTACCCATTATAGCCTCAATTCTGAGTTTTCTATTAGTTGCTGTTGAGTTACAGAGTTGTCAGATCTCGCCGGGAAATTCATCATGGCGTTTTAGCCTGTCATTTGTGAACCTGGAATTTTTTTGTTCTTTTTAATCTCAAATCTCACTTGATCTTGTATTAGATTCCGAGTATGATTTAGTTTCTCTCTATCTCCTCCCTTATTCGAGTTGCTTTTCATTATTCGGTAGTTGATTTAGGGTTTCGATTTTGGTAGGGATGGCGCTGAAGCGAGGGCTATCAGGAGTTAACCGGATTAGAGGAAGTGGTGGTGGTGGTGGTGGATCTCGATCTGTGCTTGTGTCCCTCATCTTTTTATGTGTTTTCGCACCACTTGTCTTCTTTGTTGGCCGAGGAGTATACATCGATTCCTCAATTGGTATGTATATTGCTTAACATTTCACAGATTCATTTAGATGATTCCAGTAATGCTATAAGGGATTGAGAGCATTATAATTACTTTACTACTCTTTTGTTGGAGCCTTTATTATCTCAAATTTTAAAGTTACATTACCGTTGAACTACTTACTTGGAGTGACACTGATGTTCTTCAGAAATTTGCTAATTTTCTATATTGTTTCTAACAATTAGTGTTTTTTCAATTTGGGATATATATCATATATCTACGATCTGTTCATCTGATGGAGTTTATTTTCATTACTGCAGATTATTCAAATGCTTCTGTGAAGCAGGTGGGCTGAAACTCTATTTATTTTTTCTGCTTATATGCTTGTTTTAACAGAATTAAGAGTGTTGTTTAATTGGACTTTTGTTTTGCAGAATCTTGACTGGAGAGAACGTTTAGCAATGCAATCTGTTAGATCTCTTTTCTCGAAAGAGGCAAGTGTAAACTTTTAATCTCTTTGTCGGTTTTTCTGTGATTGGACGTTTCTTAATATATTTGTTGTCCAGATACTAGATGTTATTGCAACTAGCACATCCGATTTAGGTCCTCTTAGCCTTGATTCTTTCAAGAAAAACAGTTTGCCCGCATCATGGCGGGGAGTCGGAGTAGAGGTGTGGTTCTGATTTATTTGTTTCATATTCTGTTACAAGTGTCTATACTCAATTATATTTGCTCATAGCTATATCTTTTGATCTACTTGAAGCAGAATCAAACAACTCCAGATGTTAAATCTTATACCGTAAATGAAAGACGTAATGGCACTTCGAAAGGTAGTTGCTTTTATTTAAGTGGCATTCTGATCTATTTTGATGTTTCTGTCTCTGATTCTTCTATATATCGCTGATCCAGATGGTAGCCATCAGAAAGTAGAGACACCTGCAAAGATTCAAAGAAGGGTAACTATCTAATATTTTTGGGAGACTTCTGTATCTTGAGTGTTTTGTTACCAACATTCTATTTTTCCATCTTGAAATTTCAGCAACTAAGAGAGAAAAGACGTGAGATGCGAGCAAATGAGTTGGTTCAGCACAATGATGACACGATTTTGAAACTCGAAAATGCTGCCATTGAACGCTCCAAGTCTGTTGATTCTGCTGTTCTAGGAAAATACAGTATTTGGAGAAGAGAAAATGAGAACGAAAACTCTGATTCAAACATACGCTTGATGCGGGATCAAGTGATAATGGCTAGAGTCTATGTTGGTATTGCAAAATTAAAAAACAAGACCGATTTGTTACAAGAACTCCAGTCCCGTCTTAAGGACAGCCAACGGGTTTTGGGGGAGGCAACATCTGATGCTGATCTTCCTCGGAGGTACGTATCTCAGTTTCTGTTATGCTGATCTTCCTTTTTCTGCTCGTGATTTTTAATGTAACATTCTCTGTAAATTACTTTTCTTATAGTGCACATGAGAAACTCAGAGCCATGGGTCAAGTCTTGTCTAAAGCTAAGATGCAGTTATATGATGGCTAGAGTCTATGTTGGTATTGCAAAATTAAAAAACAAGACCGATTTGTTACAAGAACTCCAGTCCCGTCTTAAGGACAGCCAACGGGTTTTGGGGGAGGCAACATCTGATGCTGATCTTCCTCGGAGGTACGTATCTCAGTTTCTGTTATGCTGATCTTCCTTTTTCTGCTCGTGATTTTTAATGTAACATTCTCTGTAAATTACTTTTCTTATAGTGCACATGAGAAACTCAGAGCCATGGGTCAAGTCTTGTCTAAAGCTAAGATGCAGTTATATGACTGCAACTTGGTTACTGGAAAGCTGAGAGCAATGCTTCAGACTGCCGATGAACAAGTCAGGAGCTTAAAGAAGCAGAGCACTTTTCTAGCTCAGTTAGCAGCAAAAACAATTCCAAATCCTATCCATTGCCTGTCGATGCGGCTGACCATCGATTACTATATTTTGTCTCCTGAGAAAAGAAAATTCCCTCGGAGTGAGAACTTAGAAAACCCTAATCTTTATCATTATGCCCTCTTTTCCGATAATGTATTAGCTGCATCAGTGGTTGTGAACTCAACCATCATGAATGCCAAGGTAAACCATTAGCTCTTATCATACTTGTTACGTCCTCATATCTGTCTTTTAATTTTAGATATGAACTGCAAAGCTGAAAGTATAAATGTTTTTAATCTTTGTTTGCTCAGGATCCTTCTAAGCATGTTTTTCACCTAGTTACTGATAAACTCAATTTTGGAGCAATGAACATGTGGTTCCTCCTAAACCCACCCGGAAAGGCAACCATACATGTGGAAAACGTTGATGAGTTCAAGTGGCTTAATTCATCATACTGCCCTGTCCTTCGTCAGCTTGAATCTGCAGCAATGAGAGAATACTATTTTAAAGCAGACCATCCAACTTCAGGGTCTTCAAATCTGAAATACAGAAACCCAAAGTATCTATCCATGTTGAATCACTTGCGATTCTACCTCCCTGAGGTTTATCCCAAGCTGAACAAAATCCTCTTCTTGGATGACGACATCATTGTTCAGAAAGATTTGACTCCACTCTGGGAAGTTAACCTGAACGGTAAAGTCAATGGTGCAGTCGAAACCTGTGGGGAAAGTTTCCATAGATTCGACAAGTATCTCAACTTCTCAAATCCTCACATTGCAAGGAACTTCAATCCAAATGCTTGTGGATGGGCTTATGGAATGAACATGTTCGATCTAAAGGAGTGGAAGAAGAGAGACATCACTGGTATATACCACAAGTGGCAAAACATGGTATATAACTTTTCTTTTATCTTATGATTGTTTATTTACTGTGGTGGTTAGGGTGGTCTGCTCATGATTGTTTATTGTTTGTTTAGAATGAGAATAGGACATTATGGAAGCTAGGGACATTACCACCAGGATTAATAACATTCTACGGATTAACACATCCTTTAAACAAGGCGTGGCATGTACTGGGACTTGGATATAACCCGAGTATTGACAAGAAAGACATTGAGAATGCAGCAGTGGTTCACTATAACGGGAACATGAAACCATGGTTGGAGTTAGCTATGTCCAAGTACCGTCCATATTGGACTAAATACATCAAGTTTGATCATCCTTATCTTAGTCGATGCAACCTTCATGAATAAAATCCAAAAAAAATATTTTGTTAGTGATTTGAGGTAAGTACTTCCTAATGTTTTGTTGTTCCCATTTCACTCCTCTTCATTTCAAACATTGTTAATTGGTTTGTTTAGTCATTCTTTTCTTCTTCCCCATTCGTGTCAGAAAAAAAAAAAACACTTTGTTATTTTTGAGTTTCCCTATTCTAATGATGATTAGTTTATGTTTATTGTGTTTTAAAATCATTGTAACTTAAAACATAATTCAGTAAAAAATTCTTAGTGTAGTCAAATTAAAGCCTATATATTTTTTTTTCCATTTTTTTTAATTGTAACACACGCGTATTTTTTTTATTGATAGCATATTGTACATTAAAATTGTAAATCTAAATTATGTCTCTTTAACATAGTTGAACGGCCAAGCGCTAGCGTCTTGTATAGTCTCCTAATTCCTACTTTATGGTAACAAAAAATTTAAAACCTTTCTCAGTCTGTTGTACCCTTTAAAAACTATAAGTTTGGAGTTTGTGAATTTATTCTAACTTTTCCAGGTGACATTGACGATGAATGTCATGCTATCAATTTCCCGGCGCCGGAACTCTCCACTCAATCGTTTCTCATTCGTCCGCCAGTTTTCTGAACCACGCCCGGAAATCAAATCGGAGGGACAGGAAGTTGTAGTAGTCAAATTTTTGGAGAATCTTCAGAAAGTCCCGCAACATGATTGGGCGTCGAACGAGACTCTAGCTTCGCTTCTCGTATCTTCTTCTTCTGTTTCTCCTTTTGTATTCCCTCAAATCACGCGACGGCTAGGATCTTACTCTCTAGCAATCTCGTTTTTCGAGTATCTGGATGCGAAAGCTCATTCTCTGAAACGCCGTGATGAATCTCTATCCTTGACGTTTCAGTCTGTTATTGAATTTGCTGGTAGTGAACCTGACTCGCGGGATAAACTTCTCCAACTATACGAGATTGCCAAAGAGAAGAACATCCCGCTTACTGTTGTTGCCACAAAGCTTATGATCCGATGGTTTGGGCGAATGTGTATGGTGAATCATTCGGTTCTTGTATATGAACGACTCAATTCGAATATGAAAAACACGCCAGTTCGTAATGTTATGATCGAAGTCTTGCTAAAAAATGGAGTTGTAGATGATGCCTTCAAGGTGCTCGACGAAATGCTTCACAAAGACTCGGCTTTTCCTCCTAATAGAATCACAGCGGATATTGTGTTGCACGAGGTTTGGAAGGGAAGGCTTTTGACAGAAGAAAAGATTATTCAGTTGATTTCAATATTTAGCTCTCATGGTGTTTCCCCGAACTCTGTTTGGTTGACTCGGTTTATCACTAGTCTATGCAAAAATGCTCGCACCAATGCAGCTTGGGATATTTTGAGCGATCTGATGAATAACAAAGCCCCACTTGAAGCTCCTCCCTTCAATGCGCTTTTGTCATGCTTAGGAAGGAACATGAACATAGGTAAAATGAATGCTTTAGTCTTGAAGATGGATGAGATGAAAATCCGGCCTGATGTTGTGACATTAGGGATTCTTATTAACACACTGTGCAAATCAAGGAGGGTTGATGAAGCTCTCGAAATTTTTGAGCAAATGTGTGGAAGAAGAACTGACGACGGAAATGTGATTAAAGCTGATTCGATTCATTTTAATACTCTCATTGATGGGTTCTGCAAGGTGGGGAGGTTGAAAGAAGCAGAGGAGTTGTTTGTAAGGATGAAAGCGGAAGAGAATTGTGCGCCCAATACAGTTACTTACAATTGCTTGATTGATGGGTATTGTAGAGCTGGAAAGCTTGAGACGGCTAAAGAAGTTGTTTCTCGGATGAAGGACGATGGGATTAAACCGAATGTGGTTACTCTTAATACAATTGTTGGTGGAATGTGCAGGCACCATGGATTGAACATGGCGGTTAATTTCTTTATGGAGATGGAAAAGGAAGGTTTGAAAGGAAATGTGGTTACATATATGACATTGATTAACGCTTGTTGCAACGTCAATAACATAGACAATGCTATGCATTGGTTTGATAAAATGTTGGAAGCTGGTTGTTCTCCTGACGCAAAGATCTATTATGCTTTAATCTCTGGCTTGTGCCAAGTTAGACGCGAACATGATGCCATTAGAGTGGTGGAGAAACTGAAAGGGGCATGGTTTTCGCTTGACTTAGTAGCTTACAACATGCTTATTGGGTTGTTTTGTGAGAAGAATAATGCAGAGAAAGTGTATGAGATGCTAACCGATATGGAAACAGAAGGGATGAAACCTGATTCCATCACTTACAACATTCTGATTGCGTTTTTCGGCAGACAGAAGGACTTCGAGAGTGTTCAGAGAATGATGGAGCAGATGAGAGAAGACGGGTTAGACCCAACTGTTGTGACTTATGGAGCGGTAATCAAAGCATATTGCTCAGTAGGAGAATTAAACGAAGCAGTGAAGCTCTTCAAGCAAATGGATTCGAGGTCAAAGGTCAATCCAAACACAGTGATATACAACATTCTCATAAACGAATTTTCAAAGGTGGGGAATTTTGGAGAAGCATTGTCACTGAAAGAAGAAATGAAGATGAAAATGGTGAGACCTAACGTTGAAACATACAATGCCTTGTTTAGATGTCTTAAAGAGAAGAACCATAGAGAGACATTGCTTAAACTGATGGATGAGATGGTGGTACAGTCCTGTGAACCAAATCAGATCACTATGGAGATTCTAATGGAGTGTCTCTCAGGTTCTGATGAGTTAGTGAAGCTAAGGAAGTTTATGCAAGGCTACTCTGTTGCTTCACCGACCGAGAAAGCTTCATCTTTCGATGTCTTTAGCTTGGGATAATGTAGGATGTAAAGTGCCAAGGCTGCTTCAACTTGTAAGCTCTGAACACAAGTTATTTCAGTATTTTCCATCAGCATTACATAGCTAAAGAAAACGCAAACTGATCATGTCTTTTTTTTTTTTAATTGAGGAAAAAACAACTTCTGCAAAAACATTTGTAACAATCCCTTAATGGAGGAAAAAAATTATTTACAATCACGACCACCTTGTAACTACAGACAAAACTAGAGACAACCCAGCCATGTGTACACAAGTTTCAGATCTGAGACTGAGAATTCACTCCCAGATGAAGAAACAAAACCCAGTATAGTGAATGTTTCACTGAAAAATATTCTCTCACACTTCACAATAATCTCACTCTATATCTACAAAACTATTCTGATCCAATGACTCCTTCTGCACGTTCTTTAGGTAATATAAGAATAGAGTCTATGCTTAGTCCACCTTTCGTGTGAGTGCAATCGATTTGAGTCATCGAGAATTTGATTCCTGTTGATATATCTGAGTTTGTCACTTTGAAATCTCCGACATAATAGTGACTCCAGCTTCCAGGGTTGTTCTTCAGATAACACAATGAAACTGCTTGTTGGTTATCTGAAGTGGCGAGCTGGAACCTAACAGGCTTTATGTCCCATCCATGAATGTGTTCAGAGTTGCAGATTCTTCTTCCAAGCCTCTTTGATGTTTTACCGAGCTGGATACGGAAGAATAGACTGTATGTTCCAGATGGAAATTGGATCTCAAACTCTCCTCCTACTTCAAACCACCATATCTGTTGAACATATGCAACTGAATGGAACCTGCATATACATGTTGAAATATATTGTTACTCACTGATCACAGCTAATTTCAAGATTTGGGGATGTCAAGCAGAAAACATGTAATCTAGTTGAAACTAAAAAGATGGTCAACAAAACCAGAGTCAATTTAAGATGGTCAAAGTGATGAAATTTCAAACAAAAAGTAAGATCTTTGATTGTAAAGTTTGACCTACCTGGATTCATCTGTTGGGATATGACTCCAGTATCTCCGATCATCAATTCCAGTAATCCTTAGTGCCTTTGAAGAAATTGATAAACAAAGACGACCCGTGTTCTTGTCTATCCACAATTCCTGCTTAAACATTTTTTTAAAAAAAGTTTGAAAGTAAGAAAATTTGTTCTCTAAAGATTTATAAAGAAAGAGAGATGCAACGGGGATAAATTTTAAACCTTTGTGCCAGCGTCGAAGAGATTAGGCCGGCTAAGCTTAGCATAAAGATCTTTCTTTATTAATTTCCTCAAAGTAATTTCATCAAACACCTTCTGTGCAATAACCCGATAGCTCGAAGGCAACTTCAAATCCCATATGAAATCAGCTGACGAAGCGCGACGGAAAACCCTGTTGAGACAAGAAAGCCGACAAATCTCAGGTGGATCAAGCCGTGTCATAATCAACGCTACACAATTCTCCGGTAAATCCACCAATCTAGGTTTCCTCGAGTAAACGTCATCATCAACGCTACACAATTCTCCGGTAAATCCACCAATCTAGGTTTCCTCGAGTAAACGTCATCTTCCCGGTCAAACTCCGGCGACCCACTTGATATATAGGCGCCCATAATCACGCCAAAAGACCTTAAATTTGCATGGCCGCGGAGAATCGAGAACAGATTGAGATAACAAGCTTTAAACAATCAATCGAAAGAAATCCAAAAAAAAAAAAAAGGGAAAAATCCAAAAAAAAAAAAAAGGGAACGCTTTTGTTTGTTTTGTTTTTTTTTAATCTTCTTTTTTGAACATACGGAGAATACAAAAATACGAAAGCAACTTTATAGAGAAGATTTATGGAAAATATATGAAATAGTCAATTTCTCCTGAGCCAAACAATTATATAAATGTGCAGTATAGTATACGTATCTACTACATCTGAAGATGTCTCTTCGTGGTCCGGTTTAGGTCAGGTCGGGTCGGGTCATGTTCAGATAAAGTGAATATATAAGTTGGCCACTTGGCCTAATAGTTTTGGTTAAAAGTGCAATTTGATTTATTAGTAACTTTATACACTTTCGATTGGATATAATCATTAATTAACAACAATAATACAATATTGGTGAATCTTTATTCATGCATGGGTCGGCTCGAGCCCACTTTATCCATTTTTGTTCTTTGTTTTAATAAAGAAGAAAGTGATGGATATAGTTGTGTTTGGATGTGGTGGTTAAGAGCATCCTATAACTGTCAAATTAATAGTATACCTAGATTCTAATCCGCGGTATACCGCAGGTTAATTATTTTAATAATTTTTTTTGCAACTCAAAGAATTATTTTATGTATAAAAAGATTTAAAATATAATTTCATTTTATTAAAACATTTTATTTTGATTTTAAATTTAATATATATTTTATTCATTTTTAAGTTCATAAAATATTTAAATATTTAAACTTTAAAAAAAATTGAACACACAAAAATTTGAATATTCACGGTGTCGTAATCTTTATTTCTAAAGAAACCAAATATTTCAAAAATATTGAATATTCACGGTGTCGTAATCTTTATTTCTAAAGAAACCAAATATTTCAAAAATAAATTGTATATCTATAATATAACATTGCTAAAACATTTAAAAATAATTTTTAAAGTTAAAACCAATCTTTAGTCAAAATAATACTACGTTTAAATAAATAATTTCCAATCCATCACACAAATTCTCTTCTTTAACACACAAAAGAAATTGAAAAGTCTTTTCTTTGAGACTGGTAAAGGAATTCGGTAAAGGTTAAAGATCATCAGTATGTATCAAAATTGAATATCAAAGATTGAAAGATACAAAAATATTATTTGTAGGAGACAAAATA
>CM071718.1:32075528-32092223 GCA_036630335.1 Physaria fendleri | reverse complement strand
GTACTTGATTGAAGTTTGAGTGAGCTGATCCATTCGTTGTTACAGCATTAGCAATAGAGTTCTGTGGCTTCGCTGAGGAATGTCCTTGTTGCTGACTGTTAGAATTCGGCGATTTGTTATACTTCTGAGCTTGTCCTCTGTTCTGTCCTGGAGAAGTCATTCTGTGACCTGGAGGGTACCCATGAATTTTAAAGCACTTCTGGACTGTGTGCCCATGTTTCCCACAATGATGCAGAAAGGACTTTGTCCTTGATTCTTATACATCACAGCATTTGCCACATTCTCATTATTTGATGCAACTTATGGAGTGATAGAATTCTGAAAAACAACATTGTTTGTGCCAATGAGAGGCTTAATCTGCTTCTGCCTTTCATCTTGAGCAACCATATTAAAAACTTCTTCTATACCTTGGAATTGGTTTTAGCATGAGGATGTGTCTGCGTGTTGGTTCAAAAGCTTCATTTAGTCCCATCAAAAATTTGTAACTCGACTCCTTTGCTGAAGCTTTTCCCATAAACCTGCAGCATTACATTCACAACGTCCACAGGTACAGACTGGCAAATCCACATAGTTCTTATGTTCTTCCCATAAGGTCACCAATTCGGTATAATATGTACTAACATCCATACTTCCTTGTTGAATTACACTTAATCTTTGCTCAATTTCATACACTGCTCAATTTCATACACTCTTGGAGCATCGTCTTGGCAGAATCTAGACATCAAATTCTTCCCGATTGCTTGTGTAGTAGGCAAAAAGAGAAGGCTCTGTCCTATTTTCTTAGAAACAGAGTTCATTAACCAGGTAGCCACCATATCATTACATCTTGACCTGATCCTGAATCTTTGTGATTATCTGGAGGTTTGACTATAGTACCATCTATAAATCCCAATTTATTTCTCACATTCAAAGCCATCGTTAATAGATCTACGCCAAGAATGAAACTCTGCTCCTGAAGTAAGGCGATCAGATACAAGAATTAAACCTGCGTGATCTGAGTTGTGAAGGTAGTACGGATTCTCATAAACATCAGTTGATTGCTGACTCGTTGTCGATGATTTTTGAACTGGTACTTCTCTTGAACCTTCACTATATCCGCGGTACTCTCTTCATGACTAGCCATGCTGGAAACAAGAAACTCTCAAGAAATTGAACAAGGGAGCTGAAGAAAAAGACACAGGAGCTGAAAGAATCCCGGAAGAGGCGAAGAAACACCCGAATTTTGAAGAAATTCGTCAAGAAATTGAACGAATTATTGAGATAACAAAACAATTGAAGAAGACTCAAGACGAGTTGATGAAGAAAAAACGAAATTGAAGAGTAGCGAGGCTCGAAAATCTCTCTGGAACAACAGAGATTGAAGAAACAAAGCCTGGAGATGAATTGCAATTGAAAACAAGATCGCGAAACAAAGAATCAGAGTGAAACGCGAGAAGAGCACAAATCGGAGAATCGATTGTGATCAAGACTGAGATTTGAGAGAATGAAATCAAAAAATCACCACGGCATTCATGGCAACAAGAATCACGAAAAGCGGAAGAGCATATTGTGCTCTGATACCATATCCGATTTAGGAAGGGAAAATGATTTTATTGATCTAAACAAAAAAAAGAGTTTTACAGAAGTCTTAAATAGGTAAGTAAGCAACTATACAGATAACTAACCAAAAATGAATAAACAATACCGGAACAAACCGGTTAATAGAAACAAGCTATACAAAAGAAATTATACAACTTTGATATAGCTAATAGTATCATATTCTCATAAAACCCTAGTTTCGGGCTTGGATATGCAAATATTTGGGCTTCTTATAGATCTCTAATAATTTAAATATCTCATACACCCTACACTACAAATCCAGTCCCCAACTACCACATATAAGATCGTCCATGTGTAATCGAAATAGATCTGGGCCATTGATTAAGTTTAGACTGTTATAGAGAATATACTACTATGGTCTCGAGAGGTGGGTAGAGTTAGAAATTGTGAATTAAACAAATACCTTTATACTTCTCGAGAATTAATCTTCACTTATAGTCGATCTTATTAATAGTATGAGACATAAATTTAAGGTTGCAGAAATATAGAAATTTATGACAGTAGTTAGGGTTTGTTCATATATATCTAATTCTGAAACAGTCCACACAAAATAATTAGGGTTAAAAATTTCACCAAAATATTGGTGAATTTGTCTTCACGCCAAACCAGCCGCTTTTATTACTTTGGATACCTCTTCCGTACAGTTGCACGTATGTATCTCGAACCGCACCGTAAAACGTCAACCAAAAAATGTGTAGCGTATGGTTAACAAACGCGGGAGACAGGGGTCTACGGGTCAATTAACCAGCGCATTACATGTATACACTGATGAAAATTGACTAAATCAACGCAGAGGATTGTATTTTTGCATAGGCATAATCAAGGTTACGATTGATCAGCCGCCGGTTACGATTGATCAGCCGCCGGTTACGATTGATCAGCCGCCGGTTACGATTGATCAGCCCGCCGGTTACGATTGATCAGCCGCCGGTTACGATTGATCAGCCGCCGGTTACGATTGATCAGCGCCGGTTACGATTGATTAGTCGCCGGTTACGGTTATAATTTTTTTTAACCTTAACCTTAACCTTAACCTTAACCTTAACCTTAACTTAACCATTAAAGATCCGGTTAATACGGTTAAACATGGTTACGGTTATTACGGTTATGATAAAAATTACGGTTACAAACAGTTAATTTACGGTTATAAACGGTTAATTAATTACAAACAGTTAATTTACGGTTATAAACGGTTAATTAATAATAATTTGGTCAAATTTAACTTCAAATAATTTTATGTTTTCAAAAATATATATTATCTAATATTTATACATATAATATCTTTTATCTGTTAATATAGCATATTAAATATTTTTTACTTTATTTATTTTTGTAAACTTTATTTATTTTTGTAAACGGTTACGGTTACAATTTTACAGTTTTAACCTTACGGTTAACTGTTATTTTTGAACGGTTACGGTTAATTAACGGTTAAGGTTACGGTTACGGTTAATAACTTTTGTAACCGTAAACATTTTACGGTTACGGTTACGGTTACGGTTACACGGTTACGGTTAATAACTTTTGTAACCGTAAACATTTTACGGTTACGGTTACGGTTACGGTTACGGTTACAATTATTAACCATTTTATACGGTTACGGTTACAGTTATTAACCATTTTATACGGTTACGGTCCGAAATACGGTTACGGTCCGAAATACGGTTACGGTCCGATACGGTTACGGTCCGAAATACGGTTACGGTCCGAAATACGGTTACGGTCCGGTTTTGATCATGTCTATTTTTGGGAGACCACGCGTGATTTCTATGCTCTTGGGAGAAATTTGTCATAAAAACTACACCTAAAAGTTATGAAATAACTATAGTTTGGGTTAGATTTTATTCCATAAAATTTATGTTAATTCATTTTCTCATTTATCGTATTTATTTTGTTTAAAATTAAAGATTAAAACTACACCAAAGATTTATGTTCCGTTCCACAAAGATTTATGTTCCGTTCCACAAAGATTTATGTTCCGTTCCACAAAGATTTATGTTACTCGTATCCAATACATATTCAAAAATTCAATATGTTTCTTTTGCTGATGAAAAAGATATCATTTCCCCTAATTAACAATAATTCCTTATTTATTTGAACTCCAAAGTAGAAACAGAGAAATTGTAGGGGGAAAAAGAGAGAGCGAAAGACATGTCCATGACAAAAAGAAAAAAAAAGACACAGACATGTTAGAAAAAAAATTGAATGGGGTGAGAGAGGCTCGAACTCTCGACCTCAGGATCACTCAATAGCTATGAGACCTACGCGCTAGCCAACTGCGCCACCACCCCAAAAAAAAAAAAAACAAGATGAACATGTCTTATTCCTTGATCGTCTCTTCAATTATGAGTTGATCTTTTTGTTTCTTAAGATCCTCAAAGCTCCAATCCCTTCTAATCCCGCTGCTTCTTATCAGCCTGGGCTCGTCCAGATCTCCATAGTCCATGTTCTCCGCACTGTAATGCCTGCGATGAACTTTATTAACCCGTCTCGCTACGGGCAAGGATGTTCTGTTTCTTACCATCTTTTCCTTCCTTGAAATTGCTATATTTTCATTCAAGGTTGAATCTTTAAACCTTCTTATGTCTATGTCCGAGTCTGTTCTTTGGAGGATGTGGCACGCCAGGCAGTTCAGGCTCATTTTTTTTTCTTTAGAATACCAAATAAGTGAGAGAAAAAAAAAGAAGAGATTTTCTTGAAAGGGAGGGGGAATAATCTAACAGCAGGCTGTTGTATCACAAAATGTGCTCAAATCCCAAATGACAATCTTTTGGGAAATGTTCCTTTTTAGGGTTTAGGATGTTTGATTGACAAGAAAAGAATATGAGGTCATAATCAAAACCTTTTATTAATGGGACTAGTTGTTTTGTTGCTGGAAATATTTTAGGGGGGTAAAAAATAAAAACTATGTGAAATTTTTGGGTTGGTGCTAATCAGTTTGGTTATTTTTAGTGTTTCATCGTTGGCTTGATAAGAAAGAGATTTTAATAGTATATGCCTTTTTAAGGCTACTTATTTATAGTTTAAGACTGCAGTTCCAATTTACCAAAAAAAAGGAAGAAGATGATGCAAGTTCAATAGTTCTAATTAACAGAGACTTCAACCTCATTGTGTCTTGTGACAAATCTCATTTTTGGGTTTTTGGCCGTTCGTTTCTAAAACTGGTAGACAATACTAAAAACATACTGAGCAACATGTGTGTTTTAGATATTTCTCTAAAAGTTATTGTTTGATTTAATATATATTTTGGACATACTCAAGTTAGTTGCCTAAAAAGCCTCTTTTTTTGGGGGTAAGATGCATAAAAAGTCTTTAAGTTTTTATATGTACCTAGAGATAAAAATACCAAATCTTATAATATTAAAAAACAATCTTTTCGTGTGACATAGTCGATCAAAGTTATATTTTATACAAAAAATCAATTTAAATTTGGCTCTAAAGTTTTCTTAGAAAACTGCTTCTTCTTTTTTTCCCCTTAAATTAAAATGAACTAAAAACCATGAATAAATGAAAGAAATAAAATGAAAAAAATAGTTGTATATGTGGGTTTTTTTTCCTTTACGTTCGTTGCATATAAATAAAAAAGTTTTCAAAAAACTCTGTAATAGTAACAAGGGGAAAAAGAGATTTGTTGTGCTCGGACTCTCGGGGTTGGTTTTTCACCGGCACCGGCCATGACTGACACTGGTGAACCATCCCTGAGGAGGCAAAAAGGTCTGATTTAGCTTTAATGTAAGATCCTTTTTGTTTGGAAGAAGAGAAATTCGGGTTCTTTCATATCTTGTTTTGGAGATCTCTTTAAAGCTTCACTATCATGTATGATTTATTGTCTTCTCGCCCTTCTCTTAGTAGTTCTTATGTTAGGGTTATGGAGATACACAGATTATAGTCTTTGTGGATCTCAAATTTGGCTTTATTGTCGCTCTTTCAAGCCACGAACTCTGGTGTTGGGTCCCTGATGTGGCGTGGGTTGTATATGTTTATGCAAATCACTAGATTTCACCGAAAAGTGGTATTTTTGAGATTTTAAAATCGATCGTTGAACCGCAAGTGCACAATTGTATCCTTGTAGGGATCAATCCACATAAAACAAAGTTACTTTTTAGTTGTTATTTTTGTTTCAAGCTAATACAAAAGAAGAATTTAGTTTGGTTTTTGATTGTAAAAATACTGAAAGGAAATTAAATGATTTAATTAAACTAATGACTAAAAAAGTTACGGGTTAAGAAAATTTTTTGGAGATTTGAAATATATAGATCATATGATCTCGAACTCGAACATAAATGTTAACTATTTCACACTCGTGGCACCAATTATTACTCTCCAAAGCCAATAAGCCCTATATGCCCTAACACTATTTGATTGACCACGAGCCTTAGTTAGCATTATCATAAAGGTTTGATTTATTTACAACATACTTAATAAGCACTCCCGTGAGTTAAGATCTATTGCTCGCTTATGTTAATTTCTAATAATCATTGATCTTCTAGAACTAATGATTTAACTTGAGATCATATATAGGATAATTGGTCAGAGAATCCTCAGCATTTGATACAACTACAAACAAAACAAAGATTTTGGACCATCGACGTCTCTGGCGTGTAAATATGTGATTGCTACGATTTCAGCTTTTCTCCGGTGGATGTGCGATTATCAGCCTCCATACGCATGTGTCGTTCTTCCAAGACGGTGTGTGACGACATTAGTGTTTTTACTCGGAGCCTAGAACCAACAGATGCAGAAGTTATACCAAATCCGATAAGAGCTCCAGCACCACCATCAACCAGTAGACTTGTCAAGGTGGACGTGAAGATCAAAGATGGAACCCGAGCTAAAATTGTGTCATGATCCTACTCTCCTCTGGCTGAAAGCTAAGGAAGCTTCGAGGAACCACCAACAAGCGGTGGTATTGCGGTCGTCCGGTGAACAGGTCATGGGGTTAAACCTAGGAGGATTGATAGAGGTGGTTGCTTTCGATTCTAGTATCTTGTTTTCATTGGTCTTGTCTCTGTCTTTTAGTTTAGTTTAATAGTTGTGACTCATGCGAACGGATTCCATGGTATATTGGTGAGTATTTCCTGATGAGCCTCATTTCCTTTCAGCCGAACATGGTTATGGTTGCAAGATTTCTGTCAGGCGGACAGGTCCGGCTCAGAGCACAAGCCACACAAGCCACCGCTTAGGACCCCCAATTTTTTTAGGTTTTTTGGGGCCCCAAATTTTATTTTCTTTCTAAATATATATAGATTATTTGATAGCAAAAAAGTTTGTAGTCTATTGGTTATGCATGTAGATTTCTATCAACCAATCAAGGTTCACATCTCGACATTAATTTTTTTTTTCTTTTATATTTAGGGCCCCTATTTTAGTTATACCGCTTAGGGCCCCTCATTCCGTTGGACCGACCCTGCAGGCGGACGTCGTCGGTCATAGTTACGGCGGCGTTTTTCCGTTCAAAGACTTTTGGGTTTCTAGGATTGTTGTAGTTGGTTGGACCTTGCGAAAGTTTTCTATGCGGATCTTTTGTTTGTATTTATCGAATTTGTCCCATTGCTCATGAAAAAATAAAAGCATTGCAATCTTAGGAATTTGTTCATCTTTTAATAGAAACACCATTATCTATTTCTAAGAAAAACTCTTAAGTAGTTAACCATGCATCTAATACAATAACCGTCGAAATGCAATGCAGAAATTTTTATTTGATGTCAATTTTTTTTACAAAACATAATCTCAATTATACAAAATATTCATAAATTTTCAATTAAACAAAATAGTGTTTCCCTATAAAAGAATAGAATTTGGAAATGGAAAATAGGGTACTAATAAAAATAACTTTTAGAAAATGAATGGGTTGGGTCTTTTTGCAAGAGTAGCATAAAACCTTTCAGGTCCATAAGCTGGAAGCAACAGAGCCGAGCTTCTTCTTTGTCTCCTCTGCCATGTTCTTCAATGATGATATGTCTTGTTGGGCCTATCGTATCCATAAAAATGATGTCTTCATGATGGCAAAAAAACGTTATTTTTGTATATAAACAGCATGATCAGTGAGGGAAATGAGACCTGGAGAGAGAGGCGGTTGAGAAGATCACCGGCGGTGAGATCCAGAGGGAAATCTCCATCATTGTCTCCAAAAAGATCAGCACTAGAGATTGCTGATGAACCCTGTTTTTATATATGGTGCCGACTGTTTCTTTAAACCCAACAGAGACACAAGTTTAGGCAAATAATGAAAGTTAAGGAAACGTACGGAAAACTTCTTTAATGTACTTTTGGCCTCAAGATCGGCCGAGTTGTTGTCATTTCCAAAGTACTGAGCTGAGGAGATTGATTTCGCGTTTGTGAACTTCTTCCTGGCCTCATCTGTTTCTTGTATCTGGTAGATGCTAGGGATGGTAAGTACAAAAGATTCTGCTCAAAATCTTTAAGACACATGAAATATGAGGTAGAGGAATGAGCTTACTGGAACTTTTGAGAAACTTCTGATGGGTTTCTTCTGAAACCCTCCTCCGTTCATTTCCATCTCATCCTCGAAGAAGCCTGTTGATTTTGGTGGAGCCACATGACTAACCACTTGAAGGTTCATGTATTCTTCTCTGTTTTGAACACTATCCACATAATCAAAGCGAGAAGAAAATGATGACCTAGCTGATTTAGCTGATAATGGGGAAGTCACTGGTACAACAACCGATTCCTCTGGCTTTTGATCATAAAGAGTCTCGCTCGTCTGCAAGATCTCAAAAAACTTCTTATGTAAGTTTTCTAGACGCAAAAGAGGGATCTGATAAAGAGGAATTAGCATTGTTGACCTTAGTAGTTAGCTTACGGGCGCCAAGTCCACCAGTTTTGCCTGTCTTCTTTGCACCAAGAGGTTTCTTAATGCTGCGAGAAATTCTTGGTGAGACGGGAACAACTTCAGACTTTTCTTGCTGCTTTACAGTATTACTCTCTTTAGGAGTTTCAGTGGTTCTAATGCTGGAAAGACCATTGGGCAATTGTGTAGAATCAGGAGATGGAGGAAAATCCAATTCCTCCCCAGCCTTGCTTTTTGCAACTTCTTTAGCCAGAATCTGTTTATACAACTCAGCAGCTCTCGAAGTATATTTAGCCTCGGTTTTACCTCCTTCACTCCATCCGTACTGCTTGAAAAAGACTTGTGCCCTGCAGTTTCCTCCATATACCATCATTTTCAGCTGCTCAGGGCTCCATGAGTCTAAATTTGTAGACCTAAAGAAAGAAAAGTCTCCACATTATGTAATGCTTCACACCCAAAAGTAGTCTAGGAAAAAAATCAATGAATGTTTGTTCATAAATCCACTTAGTTTTGAACCCCACAAACTTGGATTTTGAGTTTCAACAATCTTTGTCCAACGCAAAACCTTGTAGCCTTGAATAGTGGTTAAAAACAGATTCTCTAAACTCTAGATGCAATTCACATTAGCCTATCAGATCGTCGAAGTTTGATAGTAAATATTGCAGCATACATCTTGAAATACATATGATTTCAGCTAAGGAAACCCAGAGTCAAAGAAACAAGTAGATTTGAAGGAGCAAAATAAAATTTCGAATCAGAAAATGAAGATCAATATAATCAAACCTAACGAAGCTGATGTGGACGCCAAGACTCCGATGAACAGCTGAACAATCAATGCAGAGAAAGATCCCGTAAGTAACGGAAGCCCATGTTGGGTTCTTCGCATTGCAATCAAAACAAATCTGCAAATGATTCAATACCACCAAGATCAAAATCACAAATCTGTCCAGATCATAATCGGATCTAAGAGACCAATACCTTATTATCAGATTTAGCTTTGAGTTTCTTAAAAACAGAGATCTTATCATTGAGGTTATCAGACGCCATTGTGGAGAGAAAACAAATTTCTCCAGAAAAATCTAAAAATTTCCGGAGATTTGAAAAGGAAAACAAAAAAAAAAATTGAATTGAGAGGAGGAGAGGTAAATAAAAGATGATATAAATTCGAAAATAACGCAAAAAATCGAGGGGTTTATAAATGAGGTTGCTTAAGATCCAGCCGTAAGGTAAGGTTGGTACCCGAATTGACTGTTATAACCTTTTTAACTCACCCGCGCGTTTTCGTTTGTACCGTATAACTAATTTTACAACTTTTCTTACATTTATATGAGCATATGAATGTTTGAAATAAATTATATGAATTAGAAAATTTTATTAGAAATTGACATGAACCCAATTTTTGCATCTATTAAATAGGCTCGTCGATAATTAATCCCAGCCACCCCAATTAGATCAACTCATTGATTCGCATTATCTGGATCCTTACTTTACCCCAAAGTTCTCAATTCTACTACCAATTCATCAAAGCATATACAGTTTCATGTACAAATCTGGATCCTTACTTTACCCCAAAGTTCTCAATTCTACTACCAATTCATCAAAGCATATACAGTTTCATGTACAACATTAACATTTTCATTATGAAAATATTATACACATCAACGTTTCTTATGTAAAGAAGAAAAAAAACATAAAGATAATATTCAAGCTCTGTACACAGGAGATGGTTGTTGAAAAAACCTCTTGGAGACTCTTGATTGTCCGAAAACCTTAATCGGACTTGTAATGTACCATCCATTCCCTTTGTTCTTCACAGTCGCCGAGATCCGACCCGATCTCTAAAACCCGTTCCGGTTTAACAGAGTAGAAATACGGAACCGCAATAGATGATCTCCGAGAAGCGGGTTCGCATTCGATCAAGTTGGCTACGCGGCCAACCGATCCAACCTCGTCTCCTCCGCAGGCAAAGAAGCGTGGAGTACACGAACAGGGGAGATCATGCGCACATTCAGAGCATAGAGATGAGAGGCGTTCGTGGAGGCAGTAAGGACAAACACCACCAACACAGACGAAACCTTGTTCGGAAAAGTCGTGTCTTGAGCATGAACGCAGTTGAGTTTTGTCGTATTTTACTTTGTTTTCTCGCATTCTCTACTTTATGAATCTATCTTCCTTGCTTGCTATGAAGGAGAAAAGATAGAGAAATGTTTTATAGCTTTCAGTGTGGAATATTTATTTAGTTTTGATTAAGTCCCACTCTGCTCAAGTCGTAACAATAACCACTGGTTAGTGAAACTAACTCATCACCTCCGGATTATATTCCTTGATTATCGATCTATTACGTTTGTAGATACTATTCGTTATTTATTAAAGTAGGTAGGGTAATTTAGTTTTTTATTTGTATTTAACTATTGTATGTAAATGAAAAAAAAAAGAAAAAAAAAACAATTTTATGCAAATTGCTACACTAACAAAATTACATTTCATTAAATTCCAAACACCTTTTGGTCGGACCCGCACCGTCTCGTCAACTCCAAATACATTAAAAATGAAGTTTTTATCAGTTTTAAATAATCTCTACATGTAATAACTATGACTATAACCAATATTGTGACATGATTTGCTACAGATCCGTACAACTTGCAGATTACACTCTTAAAAGCTTGCAAAATCATTACTCGATCTTGATATAACCCTGTTTTGACGCCTTTTTTTTTTTTTTTTTTGGGGCAACCCCTGTTTTGACGCCTTTTTTTTTTTTTTTTTTGGGGCAACGACTTAGTAAAAGACTATTCACTATCTCTATTTCACTTACGTGAAAGAAACAGATACTTTCTTGAGAGTCAAAGTTATACTAATATCGAATATGATTCAAACCCAGTTAGAACTTCCAACATAAACAAGTGAAACAGAAAAACAAAAGTTTTATTGCATGGCCATCAAACAAAGACGATGTTTATCAAAATAAATATGTAACATAAACGAGTCATTCTTATACAAACACGTGAGCTAGAAAATATGGTTTTGATTCCTTTGACTGCTCAAATGCGCAGCAGCCAAGAATAGAATCTGGTTAATTTCTCAGGTAAAGGGTTTCATCTACAACACATGGACCTAGGGAGGGAAGGACCAAGAAGTGTGTATGGGTCTAAAAAATTTACCAGTATATTGAATGGCGTGAAAATGAGATTTTTTTTTTTTTTTTTTTTTTTTTTTTTTTTTTTTTTTTCAGTAATGGCTCCAGAGCAAACGTCTGTTCATAACTGGTGGAGCGAGGCCGGGTATGTCGCGGATGTCTTTGTTGTTTGGGTTCACAATCTATGCAAATGAGAAAAAATGAAGAAGTTACAAGTGTGATAATGTGACCAGAAAAACAGGGCAAAAAGATAATGCAGATGAATATAGAAGAGAGATTAAATTAACAATCACGGAGTAGACAAATTTATATATTTCCATAACTGAATAAGCGGAGAAAGAAAACTTGTGGGTATTCAGTCAACATGGTTAACATCCATGAAGTCATGAACAAATAGAGAAAAGAGACATCTATTAAGTCAAACAAGTATGTGTGGCTGTGTGCACATTTAAATAAGCAAGGACATGAGATATACCTTGACGATGATGATTGCTATGACACCAATGACGATAAGGACAAGAAATGCCATGATACATTTGTCAGTGGCAACCTGAAAGAAGAAAGGAAGAAAGTAAGTAAAAAGGACAAGAAGGAGCTGCAGATAACTAGGAATGATATAAAGAGAAATAAGAAGATTTCAGAGACTAACCTGCCTACCAATTTCCTTGACCAGCTTAGAGGCTTTCTTGATTGAGAAATGAATCGAATCGAGCTCATTGACAACTCTACTCATTTGCTCAGTCTGAACAAGGAAAAAGTAAACTACTTTAATTCTCAGAACTTATACACAGTCTTGGGGAAAATGATATTCATGTAGAAGCAGGACTGTTTGGTAATAGACAGTATTAACTACAAACCTGAGCCTTGAGAGCTGCTGAAGTATCTGTTCCCACATTTATAGTCTCTTGAACAATCTGTTGTCACAGAAAATGCAGTGAGATTTTGCTTTGAGGGAAGATGGACACAAGGTAACAGATGGAACAACACAGCTACATGAACATTAAACTGAGATTTCGAGAGAACAACAATAGTATTCTTAAAATCTGAAAACAGACCCTTTTCCCCCTCTCAATGGCTTGATCGGTATCATCCATCATTGAGTTTCCTTTATCCATTAGCTCTTGATTGGACATATCTGAGAGTGAAAAAGTTTCCAGTAAATACATAATCCATGAAATAACTATCCCATTGTTGATTGATTGTTGCAAAAAATACGAGAGCAAAAGGCTTTACTTGAAGCTAGTAAGACATTTTCTTCCATGTGATCTTCTCCCGGTCCATCAAAAAGATCTACACGCTTGTTATTGCTAGCTAGGTTAGATGAGTATCTGTACAACCATCCTCATTATTATCAATCACCATTAAACATAAACAAAAATCAACATTGTTATGAACATAAACTGAGCAATTAGCAAAGCATCACTCACTTCTTCTTAAGAGCAACATATGAGTTCAGTTCTTTGACCTGCAATAAGAACAAAACATCACCTGAACTTAAAAAAACATTACTCGGACCTCACCTAAAAGCAGAAGAATAAAATGCAATACCATAGATTGTCGTCTATCATTCAGCATGCGGTTAGTGTTGGCATCATTTCCACTTTCCAAACTTTTAACTTCCCTATCAAAATCTTTAATAAGGCTGCAAAGAAGAAGAAGGCGTGTTATCTGATAATCAGATTCGATCAAAGAAGAAGAAGATGCAAAGCAAAGGAAATATATTTACCTCTTACAATCTCGCATTTTGTCAGTGAGTTCTTCCAGCTGCCTACTTTGCCTGTTAGCATCTTTGATCTTCTCCAGCTTCTGGAATCCATTTCTGATGAAACCAAACACAAAATATAGTCAACAACCATAAACACGAAATCTCACAAACACAAATGGAAAGAGAGTTATTCTCACGATAAAGCACGGAAAATGTCATTGATTTGCCCTTCGATCTCAGCCAGCTCCAAACACAAATGGAAAGAGAGTTATTCTCACGATAAAGCACGGAAAATGTCATTGATTTGCCCTTCGATCTCAGCCAGCTCTTCGCTAACCGCAGATATTGGATCCATCTTCTAGAAATGCGATAAACAATGTCGCTTCTTCAGATCCAAGCAAACAATTTTTTGTTTATTTCTTTTTTGGGAAATGTCGACACACGAAATGAAATTAGATCCGTATGGATCTGGAATCGTCGTGACCTCCAACAAAAACAATCGAATCGCGATGTCAAAATCACCGAACAACACGCAGAAATGGTAATACCAAAACCTTGGGAATTTTTTGTTTGTTTTTTTACAGATCTAGGAGCAATGGGGGATGTGATATTCAAAATCCATAATGATTAACGAAGAGACGGAAACCAAAAAATTTCGAGCTCAAGCTCTCTCCTTACACGCAGATTTTTTATGTTTTTTTTTCCCTAATGTCTCTCCGACACTTGTTTGTTTTCTTGTTTCTTGGGGGATTTTATTTCTAAAATTCTGTATTTTTTACTCATTGCTTTGGGACGAAAATTGATAAGATTTGAAAACTACGCTTACTGGGACCCGCGACGACGCCGTTGGAGTTTTCACCTCTTTAGATCCAACGGTTCATACTTCATACCCTTTTGCATCAGCTAAATCCCCTAAAATTTGTGGATAAACCGAATTCGGTTTAAAGGACCAAATGTGTTGTTGATTTACATAGATATCTTTCGGATATACAAAATCTGGCTTATTATCTACAGTTTAAAACTAGCTTTTGCTCA
Organism: Physaria fendleri; assembly: GCA_036630335.1. Lineage (NCBI taxonomy): Eukaryota > Viridiplantae > Streptophyta > Magnoliopsida > Brassicales > Brassicaceae > Physaria > Physaria fendleri. The sequence continues at coordinate 32,077,937 of CM071718.1, read as the reverse complement.
TGGAGGGGAACATAAAAAAAAAACAAACTATCATGACCCATGAGATGTCAACCATATGGTTCCAAGGTCACTACAGTCGTTCCTGTGAAAGGTTTGTGCTTGGACAGCCTTCACAGCTGCTACTCTTGCCGCATTCGCTGCTCTGTTCGCAGCCATCACCACTCTCTTGATTCTCTCTTCCACTTTCGCTACTTCACGTGCTTTCTCAGCTGCTTTCCTTGCTTGCTAATGAACCATTGCCCAAAAAAAAAAAAAAAAAAGAGAGAGAGAACAACTTGGTCAGCACAAATAAAAAAAAAAAAAAAAAAGAGAGAGAGAACAACTTGGTCAGCACAAATTCTATTCTACTGTGTTTTATGATGTTTGCAGCAATAAAGAGGAAACCTACTACTACTAGTTTACTTACCTCAACGGTATTAACAACTTTAGAATGGCTGATTGTAAAAGATGAACTAGGATGGATTGTCTGCTCGCTAGCACAAGTCAGGACGCCGTCTTCCCAGTGACCGGCCTGTGTCTCACCTGTCCTGAAAGTGTACATGCCGAGTCCTTGCCTTCTTCCCTCATGCCAAGCTCCTTCATACTTATGTCCATTCCCGAATTGATATACTCCAAAACCATGCATCTTGTCTGCAAAATACTCCCCAGCATATGAATCGCCATTTCTGCAATAACTTCCAGCATAAATATTCCTTTTAAAGCCATGTTACAGCTAAAGCACATTTGACTAGGAAGTACTTCATGCAATTGCTTAAGATCAATGCTAATGCAGTAACAGAGAAGCATAAACTTTGATGTTCCGTGTCCACTAGACAAGGCTAGACAACCAGAAAACACAAGCAAATTATTCATCAAATGGCCGAAAGCAACATTCAAGGCCTTTCACAGATTCACAATTGATCCGAAGGTGAACAAAAGGGAAAGACAACTACACGACCCTTATGTCAATGTCAGAAACACACTCCCTCAGACAAGAAACATATACAAGGACTCAATACACTACCAAAAGTCAGTACACAACTTAAGTCTCTGTGAGAAACCCGATCATGAAAACCATATAGAGAATTAAGATTATCACTTTAACTCTACGGTAATAGCGAGTGTGATTCTGCAGTTAGATTACCATCACAAGTCAAGAACAACCATATTCCAGAGACCAGAGTAAAAGGCAATGAAGAATAAAAAAGAACAATGCTGACCTGAAATGGTAACTACCAAGGCCATGTTTAATACCCCATTTGAACTCTCCATCGTATCTGCTTCCATCCTCAGAGGTATATACACCACACCCATGGCACTTCCCATTGGACCACTCACCAGCAAATACATCTCCTGTATAGAATGTATAGACTCCAATTCCATGTCTTAGCCCTAACCTATATTGACCTCGATACCTACTTCCTTTAGCCCATGTTTCTACTCCATAACCATCATATTTCCCATCAATCCACTCTCCTTCATACTTCCCTTTCATAGAATAGTAATGAACTCCACTTCCCGAACACTTTCCTCTATGAAACTCTCCTTCATACACATCATTGCTACCAAACTTCTGAACCCAATATCCTGAAATGGTTTTGTTCTCCGCAACTGGCTTCGACCCACTAGACCAAACAACTTGGTTAGTTCTCGGCTGAGAGAAAGAGAATCTGGCAGGGATAAAGGTCAGCAAGCGTGCGACCAAAAGACGAATTGATGATAAGTGAGGAAGAGCGAATTTGAGAGAGATGGAGAGGATGAAGGAAAAAGCGATAATTGCGAAGATCAGACGAAGAAAGATACGAAAATTGATGACAAGGAAGAAGATGTATAAAGGAGGGACGGCGAGGAGAAGCAAGAAACGAAGAGAGAAACAAATCAAACGTGCTCGAAGGATATGGCGTATGAGCTTTCTCAAGAACCGATCAATCACGGGACGATAAGAAGAAAGTATAGACACAAAATTTGACGGGGAAAATGAAGAAATCGATGCCAATCGTGCCCGGGTGCGTCCTCGTCTGAAATGATCAACGCCGTAGCCGATGTTAGAGGGTTGAGTAACCACAGACCTTTTTTGCGTAGTCGAGATTGGGATCTCAACCGTGAGATGATGACTCTGATTTTGCCGATGATTATACACAGTAAAGCCACCAGATTGGGATCTCAACCGTGAGATGATGACTCTGATTTTGCCGATGATTATACACAGTAAAGCCACCCCCTGTATCGATGGCTAGGCTTAGATTTTGGATAGGGTTCGGATCGGAATCTTCTTTCCCGATAAATCGTCTTTCTGTAACTGATGATTTCTTCAGATGCATTTACATAAAGAGTATGAAACTTGAAAGAGGATCGAGAAGAAATGATCTGGGAATTGAGGTGTTCTTGAAAAATTAGGTCTTTGTCAAAACCAAAGTCGCTGTTGTCTTC
>CM071718.1:32050700-32061206 GCA_036630335.1 Physaria fendleri | reverse complement strand
TTTGGATCTGACCATACTTAAGGGGTTTGTTTATTTTATTCCCTATTTATTTTATATATTTAGTTTTATTTTGGTGGTTTGGTTCTTATAATTATACTAATTGCTAGCTTGCTTCCAAAAAAAAAAAAAAATTCAGTGAACTCGGTTGGAATTTTATAAAAGCAATTCATCAAAACAAACAAACATCAATTTGTTTTTTAATTAGTGGTTTGAGATTTAGCAAAAACTAGTTTCAGAAAAAGACAAGTTTAAGAAGGTCATGAAAACAATCACTCAATAATTTATTTATTAATCTATTATTTTTTTATTTTATTTTTTTTGTCAAGGTTATTAATCTATTGTAGTATAATAAAATTCAACTAATTGATGGCAATGTACTAATGCTGAATACAAAGCTGAGCAAATACGAGTCTTTAGTTTTTTTTTTTCTTACAAAAATTGTATAGAAAACAAAACCCAATATATATATATAAATAATGACTTATATCTTAGTAAATCGTGGTTATATAAATCTCAAAACCGACTATGTAAAAAAACCCCTTGTATTTTAGCCTAAATGCTACTAAACATACATTTCTAAACAATTCAATGGCAAGTCAATATCTTGATATATGGTTGGTATATAATGATAAGCATGGCCATGGTCATCGACACACATAAAAACTGTAAGAATTTTATCACTTTATGGTTGTAACATAAATTTTATGGTTTTAATTTTGATTATTTCGTGAATAATTGGTGACTATTCAAAAAGATATTAGTAGTATGATCATAAAAAAACAAAAATTAGGTACTAATAAGAAAAGGCCAACCAGTCAATCCAGGAGAATCTGAATGAACGGATAAGTTAAAGCTTTTCACTTCTGTTAGTTATCCAAAGATCTCATGGCCACCCATACAATACACATCATGATCCTAATCTTATTCACACAAGTTTTTTTTTTTTTTTTTCTTTTAAAAAATCTATATCCTAACTCATATAATCCCCATACAATACACATCATGATCCTAATCTTATTCACACAAGTTTTTTTTTTTTTTTTTCTTTTAAAAAATCTATATCCTAACTCATATAATCTTATGGACCTCAATACCATTTTGTACTTTAAAAGCTAAAAAACACAATGAAATAAATATTTTTGAATCAGCAATAAAATGTTAACATAGTGGACCATTGCTATAAATTAACAGTAACAATACTGTTTTTCTTTCTTTCCAATTTCAAATCAACCCAAATATGAGATGATATTGGGACAAACAAACAAGATAACTAACTAGTTACTTCTTTGGTGCCTAGTTATCACTAAGTCGACATCACCATCATCATATTTTGAATTGGGCTTGGACAGATTGTAAGGTCATGTATTTCCTAAGCTTATGTGGTTTCAGGTGTCGTATGTAACAAATCTTGTAGATGAAAGGAAAACACACACACACAACAAGACAATAGTTACAAATACATAACAAAGCAGTATATGGAAAGTAACTATGAAAGATTTGGCTTATGGTAAGATTCATGGATTTTTACTTAAGAAAGAAAAAATGCAGCTAAACATTCACAACACCAATTGGTGTGTACTGTAATGTTGGCTCAAGGTGTCTACTAATCTGCTTAGTTAGAACTGGACATCAAGCAGTAAATGAAGAAGAATAAAAGTTGTAACAACAACTTATTAGTAGAGCCTGCCAGAACACTCAGCCGAACCACAATAGCAATTTTTCTTCTTGATATTACCATTGGAGTCGCTAACCTGATCGATCTTGTAATTGTAATGGTATGTGAGTTCCTCAAGTGGAGGTATATTGTCCTGTGCAAAGAACATCACGTGCGGTATTCTCACTTCTTCATGGTCGTACAATACGTCCTGTGCATACAGATTCGGCGAGCAGCTATGGTTTATAAACCTCCCTATGTTCCCTTTCCGTGCTGCGTCTATGGTGAATGCATCCTCCTCCTTCCCGAGGTTGAAGAGATACTCATCTTTCCCAGTAAGTCTTTCAGCCTGTTTATCTTCTAGAAGCTCTCCTCCATACTCACAGATGAAGCTTCCTGATGGAATAGATTCCAGCGATCTCACTCCCCAGCCCCTTGACTCTGTTTTGAAGATCTCTAGATGGAACTTGATCCCATGTTGTGCGACTCGCATGTAGCAAGAAGGCGGGCATTTGCAGTGTGGTCCACACTCATATACCAGGGGCTTTGCTCTTACAATGGCTCCATCATAATTGTACGGTAGCTCTCCACCGTTTTTCGCAACACAAGCACAATTTTTTTTAGATTCAGTGCAGCGTTTTGTGCAACCACAGCCCATTGGAGGAATTGGCCGACACCAATCCGGATATATCATTTTAACCGTGTAGGTAAACACAGGGGGTTTCTCCTCGTCTAAATCGTTCACAGCACATATGGGTATTGTCTCTTTCCCTTCTGAGATATCAACACTGCAAAGACCTACCCGTAACTCAAGTTTCTTTGATTTCTCAATCACTTTCCAGGATAGCTCGGGTTGTCCAGGAATGCGCCGCAGTTTGAACTTGAAGACGAGTTTACCGTGAGACCCGGTTTCTTCCCAGTACTCTTCCACCAGATACAATCCATCATAAACATAATTCTTTGCAACAGCTGATGATTTTGATGACTTAGTTTTGTTGCCTCTTATGACCCGCACAGGGTTCTTTTTGTGTATACTGTTTTTCAATGCGAGGTTTCCCGTTACAAGCTGTTGGTCTTTTGGTTCATTATGTTGCTTTCCTTTCGCCAAATTTCCACCTTGACCAGTATAGATCAAGACATCCGAGTTATCAAGCACGTCATCATAACCTCCAGAAGATACAATACTCGTGGCAACTAGTTCCTCGTCGTCGTCTTTCATATAATCGATACCACTTTGATTTGGTCTATGTATACCAAGAAAGGTTAGCTCCATTCTATATTGAAATTCATCACCAACCTCAACACCAGGCACAGTTCCAATAACTGGAGTACCACTGCTAAGATGTTTCCCTTGACTCTTGAGAATCTTCGAAGCCTCGGAATCCACTCTGAACTTGCTACCATCTTTTTTCCTAGGCCTTGCTTCTTCCTCCTGCATAACTTTTCTACAAGTTCCATGGAAAAGACGTAGAGTTTCCTTGACTTTGTAGCGAGCACTTTCACCACTGATTGGGCCACTAGGAAACCCACCATTTGATAACCGAGTATTTTGAGCTAATCTCCCTTTATCAGGCATAAGCGTCTCACTATTCTTGTTTGTAGAACCTTCACCGAAACCTCCTATCATCTTTTCGGAAGGCTTCAAGGGCATTATAACACCTTCCGTGGGAAATTTTTGACCTGCAGTCTCAATTGGTTTGGGAATTATAACCTTAGACTTCTCAAGTTCCAATGGCTCCAAAACCTCTGGTGATAAGATCTTAGCAAGAGATTGACTTAAATGATTTCCAGAACCTGACTTCTCAAAAGAAAAAAATTTCTCTTCCATCAGTGTGGTTCTTTCCACGGTTTTTCCACTTATTGGACATTCGCTCCTCATATTTGAAGACGAGTCTCTTACAATAGAAATCATTCTTCCACGACCCTGCTTTGTCTCAATGACACTTTTTTGGCAAACAGGCCTCACCATATCTTCTTCTGACAAGCTGATACTTAGAGGCTTGACCAGCACACTTGTGTTCTTCGGCACGTTCCTATCTTTCATAGGTTCCAGCATGTTAACTCGAGGTTCAGCTCCTTCAGCCACCTCAATGTCCATGTAATTACAAAGGTTTTCATCAACAGATTTCAAGTGATTTTGCTCAACTAGTTTTTCTTTATGAATCAACTCAAGTTTAACTTCAGAAGAAGGAACACAGTCCTCAGAAACACTCTTATTCTTGCAAGTCTCAATTCGGACCTCCTCTGCTATTGTTCTCGATCTGAACCCCCTGGAAACCGTTCCATAGTCAGGAGGAAACTCAGTTTCTGCTGGAACCTTAAACCGCTTGGACTTCCTCCGCCCCATAGGATCTGTATAACTACCATTTCCCGAAACTGAAGTTGCTAGTTCCTCCTTAGTGAAATCACTACCACGGTGCAACGAACCAATTTTTGATGACTTTTCTGAATGTACCATGTTGTCCAATCCCTACTCATTTAATAGAAGAAATATGAACTAAAAACACCAGACTAGTTGTATAGAAGAAAAAAAAACCCAGAGTAGTAGTTACAACTTACAACAAGCATATTGATTAAGAAAAGACTACAAACAGTTAAATGAATTGGCAATGCATGTTGTCATGATCTAAGTTAGCACATGCAGATTTTCAAAACACATATACAGAGAAATCTCAAATCTCAAATTAGTCATGAACGAATCAAAACCTATTAATCCATAAATCCAGACACTGAGCCATTGTTATATTCTAGGAATGAAATTTGAATGGCCAACAATACAATGAACAACTAAATTATCCCAAAAAAAGCAACAGTCATAATTACATTTCTCACTAAACTTGTCATTTGTATTAATGCAAGCTAGGTTAGTGGTGATAGTCCGAAACGCTAAAACCAAACCATGTCCCAAAATCTCACACCTTAATGACCATCTCATCAATACAAAATCAAAAGACTTAGAAACATTTCAATTTGATTGTACAATCAATCAAACAGACAAAAAGAAATAAAAACGAATAGATCAAGAAAAAACTTACTTTCCAGACCAGAACCAACGAAATCGATTGGAAGAAAGGGAAAGGGAAAATGTGGAAGAGATTATTCAAGCCTTGGTTTCAGTGAAGAACTAAACAAAGAAAATCCAACCAGAACGGCGAAGAGAATGGTGAAAGAAAAAGAAGGAAAAAAAGAAAAAAAAAGAAAAAAANNAAACCTAATTTGTTTCTGGCCTTAGTACATATTGTCAATGGGCTAAATATGGTCCATCAGAACTAACGAGTCATTTGTCTTTTCCCTTTGTTTTAACCTAAAAAGATAAATAACGAAAATATTAAAAAATTTGGAATGTATTTCAGCTCTTCCCTCATCCAAAGCATGTATAAGGCAATTTGGTCCTACATATTTTATCATCAACTTCATCTCTCCCGTCATGTAAGAACCCATTGATTTCTGAGTTTGAAGTTATCTTCATGTGCGGTTTAGAATATCGAGTAAATTAGAATACCCATTTGCAGAATTTCTTAAACTTTAATGGATTTTGCTTGTGATGGAGGTTTTGTTCACAAAGTCTTAGTGCTTGTGTTCTGAGTAATATTTCCAGGAAATTGGGTTATTGATTGACAGGTTTGTTTCTGGAAACGCTTTGAATTCCTTATTCATTGATCCCAACAATAGCTTCCAGAGATATTTGGGTTTCGGCGTCACAAATTTCACTAGTGGGTCTGTTAAAAGCTGCAAGCAAGAGGGTTTTGTCATAGATGAACGTGGGAAATTAAAAGGATTTAGTAGGAAGAAACTCTCGAGGAAACGATGTAAGACTCAAATTAGGAAACTTTCTCATCTCTATATAAGATTTGTAGTTGTGATTTGCAGATAAAACTTTTGGTTTTGATGTAGGTGGCTCTTTGAGAGGGCGAGGATGGAAATATGGATCCGGGTTTGTCGATGGGATTTTTCCTGTTCTGAGTCCAATTGCTCAAAAAATTCTGAGCTTCATTCAGAAAGAAACTGATCCTGTTAAAGTAGCTGATGTTCTTGGAACTCTTCCTTGTACACATGCTTCATGGGATGATCTAATTAATGTTTCTGTGCAACTCCGTTTGAACAAAAAATGGGATTCCATAATCCTGGTTAGCTTTCACTTTTTGTCTTCGTCTTTCATAGTGTATCAGTATACTAGATTATCATTGTTACAGTGTTATGTTTACTGAAGTTCTTATCTGGCTGAAGCTACAATCTTGTCTCAGGTGTGTGAGTGGATTTTAAGGAGGAGCTCCTTTCAGCCTGATGTGATCTGCTTCAATTTGCTTATAGACGCTTATGGACAGAAGTTCCGGTACAAAGAGGCTGAATTAATCTATGTACAACTTCTTGAATCCCGCTGTGTTCCAACGGAAGATACATATGCACTTCTTATTAAGGCATACTGTATGGTCGGGCTCATAGAGAAAGCTGAAGCTGTTTTAATTGAGATGCAGAATCATCATGTTTCTCCAAGTATGTTTCTGCATCTCCGCTGCTTTTATATGCATAGTGTTTTAAGAGACTCCAGATAGGTGTTCTTGTTTCCGATCTAACATTGTGTTTGTATAGGTACTACTGTATACAATGGATATATCGAGGGATTAATGAAGAGGAAAGGAAACACTGAAGAAGCAATCGATGTTTTCCAAAGGATGAAGCGTGATCGATGTAAACCAACCACTGAAACTTACAACTTGATGATAAATTTATACGGAAAGGTTTAGTACAAAGTTCAATTGATATGAGTAAATTGAGGTTTGACTTTGGAGAGTTCTGATGTTTATGTCATTGGCTTTTCTTGCAGGCAAATAAATCATACATGTCATGGAAATTGTTCTGCGAAATGAGAAGTCACCAATGTAAACCAAACATCTGCACATACACAGCACTCGTGAATGCATTTGCTAGAGAAGGTCTTTGCGAGAAAGCTGAAGAAATATTTGAACAGCTTCAAGAAGATGGGCTTGAACCTGATGTCTATGTCTATAACGCCCTCATGGAGGCCTATAGGTGATTACCCTAACTCTTCCATCAAGGACTGATGCCAAGAAATCAATCAAGCTTAAATGTAACGTCCTCAAAATCCGGAGACAGTCGTGCAGGTTATCCCTATGGCGCTGCTGAGATTTTCTCTCTAATGCAACATATGGGATGTGAACCAGACAGAGCTTCCTACAATATCATGGTCGATGCATATGGTAGAGCAGGTCTTCACTCAGGTAACACAATCTTCTTAGACAGAAGTATCCCTTCCGGTTTCATTTTATCCATATCCGAACAAACGGAACCTGGATTCATTAAAACCTCGATCTCTTTGAAAGTTTTTTTTCAAGTTTCAAGATATGAATGTGATGTTGCCCAAAGTGTGCTATATTCTTTCTCTCCTTTTTGATATGTGAAAAGCAGATGCAGAAGCTGTGTTTGAAGCAATGAAGAGATTAGGCATAGCACCGACGATGAAATCCCACATGCTGCTTCTATCAGCTTACTCTAGAGCAAGAGACGTTACAAAATGTGAAGCCATCGTGAAAGAGATGAGTGAAAACGGAGTAGAACCAGACACATTTGTCCTAAACAGCATGCTCAACTTATACGGCCGGCTAGGGCAATTCACCAAGATGGAAAAGATTCTAACGGAAATGGAGAATGGTCCTTGCACCGCCGATATAAGCACATACAACATTTTGATCAATAACTACGGTAAAGCCGGTTTCTTGGAGAAAATTGAAGAGCTTTTTACTGAGCTCAAGGAGAGGAATTTCAAACCGGACGTTGTGACATGGACCTCAAGGATCGGGGCTTACTCGAGGAAGAAACTGTATGTGAAATGTCTAGAGATCTTTGAGGAGATGATTGATTCAGGTTGTGCACCAGATGGAGGAACAGCTAAGGTTCTTCTTTCGGCTTGTTCTAGTGAGGATCAAGTGGAGCAGGTTACTTCAGTGCTTAGAACAATGCATAAAGGTGTGACTGTGAGTTCTCTTGTCCCAAATCTAATGGCTAAATCCTCAACTGTAAACTGAAAAAGACTGTATTTTTAGATGTGTCTTCTGAATAAAGTTTGGATTTTTATGATCAGAAATTCAGAATCTTTATATGTATCGAAAGTGTTTATAATATATGGTATTATGTCATTACCCACAATGTTGCTTTAGTGGGGTAATTGATGCGAAATTAGTCCACCAGCAGATCATTCAGAAAGTGATATTTTTTAAAGCAGAAAAATCAAAACCCACCAAACCCTTTTGTCGTAAGATTTAAGAATATAATAATAAGCCGTTCGGTGAGTGCTCTCTCTCTCTCTTTCACTCACTGCTGTCGTGTATTTGCGCGAGATCTCCACCCAAAAAATGGCATCTAGATTATTGTGGGCGTCTAGGGTTGCTTCTCGTCTAAGGATCTCCGTTGCTCAACGAGGCTTTGCGTCGGGTGAAACTCAATCTTCTTTCTCTTTCTTTGATCTCTTTGGTTTCTCTTTCTGATTATTCTGCTTTTGGATTGTTCTTTCTGAATTTGCGGATTTTTGGTTTTTGTTGATATCCGGGATCTGATCGGATTATAAGTGGATTATTGTAATTCTGTATATTCTGTTTTTTTTTTTTTTTTTGGTTGGATTCGTTCCTACTAATATCGCTTTTGTTTCAAGTGGATTATTGTAATTCTGTATATTCTGTTTTTTTTTTTTTTTTTGGTTGGATTCGTTCCTACTAATATCGCTTTTGTTTCTCCTTTTTTTCATATCAAATACCAAAAATAGCATTTGATCCCTTGAGGCTCTGTTAATTATACTGATCTTCTTAGGAATAGTTCTGAAACTTGGAGGCAGATCGAGATATGTTCATGTTTTTTGTATCTTCTCCACTTTTGTAATTGAAGTAGTTTTTTTTTTTGGGGGAAAGACTTTGAAATATCTTTGATAGATGAATGGTTTTTATGTGTTCTTCAGAAACTTGTTTATAGAGACATAAGAACTTTGTTTTTGATTCTCTTTTTGGACTGGTTGCCATATAATCTTACTGTTTTTTTTTTTTTTTTTTTTCTTCTTGTTGCCTGGGTGAGATATAGTGGTTTTGAAGGATCTAAAATATGCTGATACACATGAATGGGTGAAGATTGAGGGGAATAAAGCAACATTTGGTATAACGGATCACGCGCAGGACCATTTAGGAGATGTGGTCTATGTGGAGCTACCTGATGTGGGACATTCAGTGTCACAAGGGAAGAGTTTTGGAGCGGTCGAAAGTGTGAAAGCAACTAGCGATATTAATTCTCCAGTCTCGGGTACTGTGGTTGAAGTCAATGAGGATCTGACTGAATCCCCTGGATTGGTGAACTGTGGTTGAAGTCAATGAGGATCTGACTGAATCCCCTGGATTGGTGAGTCCGAGTCCTCATTTCACAAGTATAGTACCACTGTTTTGTTGTGTTAGATGGAGATAATCTCTACTGAACTTAGTTGGCATGGTCAAATCTGAAATCTTAGTTTTTGCTGGTCTCTTTTGAAAGTTAAGCTGATGTGAAGGTCCTAAACATTGAGAATCTTGATATCAGGAATTCTTAGAATTGATTCATCGATATGCATATGATGTTAAATATCTTAGACTTGGAAGTTCTCGAGTCAGTGTTCTAGAGCTGATACTCTTATCTTTAACTTGGAGGTACTTAATTCTGTGGTATTGGACTAATATTGTAATACACAGGTGAACTCAAGCCCGTATGAACAAGGATGGATAGTAAAGGTGGAGCTGAGTGATGCAGGCGAGACAGAGAAGCTGATGGATTCAGACAAGTACTCCAAGTTCTGCGAAGAAGGGAGCTGAGTGATGCAGGCGAGACAGAGAAGCTGATGGATTCAGACAAGTACTCCAAGTTCTGCGAAGAAGAGGATGCCAAGCACTGAGTATCTTTTCCAGATCCTTCTTGAAGCTTCCTCTGATTGATGTTTCTGGACCTTTACAGTTGGATGAATCAAGAAAATTCTGGAGATTCTAATCTCTCGTTCTCTTGCTTTCTTTTTTTGTATGTTTTGCTTTTTTAGTTAAAATTGGTTGAAAATGGTAGAAAATAATAAGATTTGGCGTCTGATCTTTCATGAAGTTATGCCGATTTTACTTAATTGAAGAATAATAAATTTCAAAATTTATGAGTTTATGTATTAGCAAAAGTTTTCTTCTCTCTTTGTGAATTTTCTATTTTTTTGTAAATATCAAATCGGAAGTTACAGAAAAAATGAGCTCCTTGATACAACATTCTTATTATGCCTAGAACAAGAGGAAACAGAGGATCATCTTTGACGCACTTATTCTTCCCTCAAGCCATTCTGATTTGGGTTTTGGACTTCATATCTACCTTATGCGACTAGGAAAATTAGCGTAACTTGCATCACACGTCTTCATGATCAGTTTTTGATCCCGTATTGATCTTCATGTTCGGTTGCAGTTTGATCGCGTATTGATGACATCTTCAACCTCATACGCCGATACCAATTACAATACTTGTTCTCCTTTGTACCAATTTCCATTTAATAAACAGGTTGATAAATCGGCCAAATTAGCCCAAAAATCCCAGAATCGTAATTACACTTAGAGTTGGGCCTAACATAGACATCCAACTAAAAATCAATTGGAGTGGAGTGGCCCAAATTCCTTTTACATACTAGTGAATAATTGTCCCATTTTCCCAATAATTACCATTTTCTTATAGTTTTGTAATTTTTATTCTTGATAATATTTCTTCTTATTCTTAATAATATTTCTTCTTCCGACCAATAAAAAAGAAAGTCGGCTCGTTTCTGTTTTGTTTTTTTTTTTTTTTTTTTTTTTTTTTTTTTT
>CM071718.1:32035854-32050655 GCA_036630335.1 Physaria fendleri | reverse complement strand
ACCGAAAATCAAATGTGGAAGAGGGTGAGAAAAGATTTTGGGAATGATGGTTGCTTATTGTGGAATACAAGATTGTTTAGCCACAATTGGATTGTCCTAACATTTACAAGATGTGTCTTCTAATACAATATTCCTACATTGTCAACCCTACTTATTAATATAAATCTGCATTTTGTTAGAATCCAATTTTCGTTAATTTTCATATTACTTTATTTTCGTCCTTTTTTAATGTCATGTTTTCCACTAATGTTCAAGTAATTTTGATGCATGTTACCAAACTGAACCGAACCAAACTTCATCAATCCTAATAAATTCACTAACTTGAAATGTTAATGTCAATCACTAAACAAAATTAGATGTTTGAAGTTGGTTTTGAAGAATAGTGTCTCAATAAAATTCTCTCTGGGTCTTGTGGACATTTAAAAATATGTGAGCAAACATAGATTTTTTCTGATCGCTATGCCTCGTTCTTGGATGTGGACACTCCTTAGATATAGAGTTTTGGCATGATAAAATTACGACTTCCTTCTAATTTGATTCTTGGATCTCTGTAGCTGTTATTTTCGATTTGGTTGGAATTTGTGGTGCCATTGATATGAGAATTTTAATGGCAGCATTTTATTATCTTGATGACTTGTTATATTTTTATCATATTGCTAACGTTTAAGTTTTAACATGTTCAAGGACGGAGGCCATTTCATCACTAAATGTGAGATATGCTCGTTGTAATACATTTTTTTTGAATTTTACCATAGAAAAAAAAACATATTTTTGAATTTCACCAAAAATAAAATAAAATAAAATAAAATACATTTTTTGAAATAGTTTTTTCATATGCAAAAACCCATATATATATATACATATACATTGCAATTTTAATGTATATTATTTGTATGGAACGGATAGATGCAGGGTTTTTGTTTTTTCTTTTTTTCTTGCGGATTTTTGTAGATTTTTTACAGTTTTTGATTGTTTTACCAGATTTTTAATGATTTTTAGCAGTTTTTATTTATTTTGCGAACTATCTTTAAGCTTTCTGAATTTTGTGGATGAGAATACAAAATAAACATTTTTGTCCAGAAAAAATACAAGACGAACTCGGGTATATATATTTTTTTTCTTACGGACTTTTGCCGAATAGATCACGGGGAGGGATAAATCGTCCCCGTCGACAGCTCTATAGAAAAGATGAAACAATCGGGTAACAGTAAACTGGACCGGCATATGAATAAGGAGTATTAGCCACGATGATATCATCAAAAACGTCAGCAATAAGAATAATTAACTGATTCATACAGTTTAACACAGTAATTCGAAAATAATTGACAATTATTACACCTAAAAGCTGATAGATGTAGAGTAAATGAGTATTTGTTGTCATCAATATTTAATCTTCTTGTTAATTTATTAAAGTAAGTATTAAAACTAGCTACGTACTATTTTAAATAGATTTCGTAGTTTTGAATTTACCTTTGCCGACCAAAAAAAAGAATTTACCTTTTGAATAATGCATATCATAAAGAGGACATTTTTGTTATATGGTACAAAAAAATTCCTAACAATCCAAAACTTTTACTCTTCTACAATCTATTCAAAGCCTGACAAAACTGTAAAAGGGATTCTGAGCGATAGTTTATATGGTTTGTGCCATAGGTCGGACGCTAAACTATAGTTTATGTGGCTTATGCTAGACCGGTCTTAAATCTATCCAATAGACCGCCCTGAATCTATCCATTCATACACTGAGTAATTATAAAAAACAATATATTATTGTGAGTTATTTTATTTTCAAGAGTAACCAAATTTTTTTTAACACTAAACAATTTGAAGTTTATCTAATGTAAAAAGAAACTTTCATGTGTGAAATTGTTCTATTTCTTCTGGTTATGTTGTTTTAGAAAGTTTAAATTCTTATTTGGAACATAATTTAACGGTAAATTAAAAAATAAAATACAGTATTTGAGGGGAAGAAAAGAAGAAGAAGTGAAAAAAAAAACCAAAAAACATTATTAAAAAAAAAAAATCGAATTTATATGGAAAATGAAAGATGAGTAATTTTGTCTTAAATGGAGAGAGCCGAATTTAGCAACTCTTATTTATCAGCTCACAACTCCGATTTGAGTCCTGAAGCTCTCTCTGTCTCTTTCTCTCCTCTTCCTCTTTTTCATTGACATCGTCGCCAGAGTAGATTACAGAATAGCTAGATCTGAACTCCCAGCAGAAGCTGCGATCTTACTCAGCCATTTTCCTTCCTCCTAATTGACTTTCCCCTCTGGAGATTCCTCAGGTACCTTCATTCTTTATGTGACTCTTGTTTGACCTGGGCTTTGATATAGTTCTTTGCTCGATTGCTGAAAATTTGGTGAGGGAGAGACAATCATCACCCATTCTACTTTAATTTTCTAGCTGACTTGGCGTTGTTGAGAATTACTGGGGTTTGGAAGAGGAATGCAAGAAGTCTTGACAGTAGTTTTAGTGAATTATGTTAGACGCGATTGTGTAGTTTATTTTGAAATAGGTTTTTTTTTCCTTATCGCAGAGACTCTTGTACTGGATTAATCATTAATGGCGAAATCCCGTCAATACTATCCTTCTCAAGATGAATCAATGTCCCCGTCTTCTGTGAGATCGAGAGAATGGGAGGGTCCTTCTAGATGGACTGAATATTTGGGACCTGAAATGGCTGCATCGGTGTCGTCTAGGAGCTCAAAGCAGTTGAGTTCTGATCACAGTTCTGGTGGTTCCACAAAGGCTTTGAACATACAATGGGTTGTTCAAATGATTGAAGTTGCTGAAGGTCTCATGGCTAAGATGTATAGACTGAATCAAATCTTGGAGTACCCTGATCCTGTTGGTCATGTATTTTCTGAAGCGTTTTGGAAAGTAGGTGTCTTCCCTAACCATCCACGGATATGTACCTTGCTCTCAAAAAAGTTCCCTGAGCATTTCAGCAAATTGCAACTCGAACGTGTAAGTTACGAGTTTTTTATTTATTTATTTAGGCAGTGTGCTGTGTATTATATGCTAAATTTTTCTTTCTCTGCAACACTTATGCAGATTGACAAATTTTCACTGGATAGCTTGCACGATGGTGCTGAACTTCATTTACAGAGCTTAGAGCCATGGATTCAGGTAACAAGAAACTATCTATGTAATATGCTGTTGGATTTATGTTCTGTTGTTTTGAAACTTGTTGCTCGAGAATAGTAAATTGTTATGATTAGAGAACTGAAGTACAAATCCCTAGAGATAAGTAAAACCCTTGAGAATTCTTAATGGAGTTACTCCCCCCTCCCCTTACAATTTACTTAGCCAAAATATACTTAGCTTCTCCTTTGCGCTAATCTTCTTGTCTAGTCACTTCTTGTTTTGATCACTTGATAAGTATGAGATTAGGTAGCTTTGTAACATCATTCATATCATAAAGCATCTCAAAACTCCTGCAGGCTATATAATCCTCCTTGTATAAGTTTTCTTTGTTCATTATATTCTGTCTCACCATGAATCATTCTTGTATATGTGGGCATGCATATATAATATCACCTAATACATGGTTTCACTTATAAATTGTAAAAGAGTGGTGAGTTGTTAGCCTTCTTTTTCAGTTCATGCTTAGAGTTCAGTAAGGGGTGCCTCCGTATTCCTCTTATCATGCATTTTTCTTTTGTTGAATCAGCTGCTGCTAGACTTGATGGCATTTCGAGAACAGGCATTACGACTTATACTGGATCTAAGCAGCACTGTAATTACTTTGCTGGTGAGTCAAAGTCCCTCATTTGTGGAAAGTATGGTTGAAATTTTGAGCTTTCTTTTGAACTCACACGTAACCATTTCGTAAATTTAGTTTTTTTTTTTACTTGTCAAAAAGTTTTCTGTGGGAATGGGGATCATATTGTTAAGTATTCGTGATTAGCTTGTAACTTAGTTCGGTCTTTTGCAGCCTCATCAGAACTCACTTATACTGCATGCGTTCATGGATCTCTTTTGTGCATTTGTCCGAGTCAATCTTTTCACAGAGAAGGTATGCTGAGCTTATTCTTTTTCTTAGTTCTGTTTATTAGGATTGACTACAGATGTAAAATGAGTCGTACACTTATTTTATTATCAATCTGTAAGAGTGTTTATTCTATCAAAGTAGATTCCTAGGAAAATGTTGCTCCAAGTGTACAACCTTCTGCATGCCCTATCAAGAAATGATCGAGACTGTGACTTTTATCACCGGTATGGTTTCCTTTTCCCCTTGTAGTGTTATTTTTAATTTATTTATAATCAATTGGCCAAAAACCTTTAATTAAAACTCTTCCTTCATGCATCCAGCTTGGTGGAATTCATAGACTCTTATGATCCACCATTGAAAGGCTTACAAGAAGATTTGAATTTTGTGAGCCCAAGGATTGGAGAGGTTAATATTTTAACTTAGTTCGATTTGGTTATTATGTTTAGTAGGGTTCCCAAGGATTGGAGAGGTTAATATTTTAACTTAGTTCGATTTGGTTATTATGTTTAGTAGGGTTTTACTGGATTATAAGAGTTAGGGATGCACTCTTTATATTCAAATCACGGGTATACTACCAGTTAGTACTGCTTGGGTGTTGCAATAGCTCTATTGCGGTATTCATCTAGTATTTTAGAGGTTTTTAATTCTTTCTGCTCTACTGGATGGGATTGCAGAATTGATATAGCAGTACTAACGATGTTACACATTTTCTTAGGTCCTGGAGGCTGTAGGACCCAGCATTTTTTTATCAGCAGATACAAGAAAGTTGAGAAATGAGGGATTCTTAAGCCCATATCATCCTAGATTCCCAGATATACTTACGAATTCTGCTCATCCCATGGTATGAATGGCTATATAATTATCAGCATAAAAACTTATGGTTCTTCGAATTAGTAAAATGCTGTATTTCCCTTACAATTTCTTTTAGTATAGTGCTAATAATGGATTTTACACTCTTGCTTCCTACAGAGAGCACAAGATCTTGCAAATGTTACGTCGTACCGTGAATGGGTGCTTCTTGGATATCTTGTTTGCCCAGACGAGCTTCTTCGTGTTACTAGCATTGATATCGCCCTGGTATGAATATGTTTTATCTTTCTTTTTTTTTCTCTCGATTGAGATCTTAATAAAGAAGCATGTTCTCCAATAATTCTAAAATGTTTTGTGCTTTTTGAGGCGTTTATTTTAACTAGGATTAGTAGTAATGGACTTAGTTTTTGAGGTAGAAAACATTTCGGGAAAACGATCTATTTAGCCCCCAAAACTATTGACATCACGCCATATAGCCCTGGATCTTTGTCATCTTGTAATTAGCCCTCACGAGAAGTTTGACATTTCCCCTGGATCTTTGTCATCTTGTAATTAGCCCTCACGAGAAGTTTGACATTTCAATTGGCCCTAAAAGTTTGACATTTCAATTGGCCCTAAATTGAAAATAGGACAGTAATTTCACCCTCATTTGAAACTTAATATGATAATTTCACCCCGTATTGGTTAATCGAAAACCAAATAAAACCAAACAAAACCAAGTTGGAGGGCCAATTGGAATGTCAAACTTCTCGTGAGGGCGAATTACAAGATGACAAAGATCCAGGGCTATATAGCATGATATCAATAGTTTTGAGGGCTAAATAAACCGTTTTCCCAAACATTTCAAGAGCTTGTAATTCATGCTGCTCTATTAAATGTTGTACTTGCCTGTTGCTTTCAGGTGGTGCTAAAGGAAAACTTGGTTGTTACTTTATTCCGGGATGAGGTGAGTTCATATCAACTGGTCTGCAACAAAGAGTTTTGTATTGGAGTTTTTATTTGAATCAGCTGACTCTAATAACCTAACCATGCAGTGTATCCTGTTACATGAAGACTATCAGTTGTATGTTTTACCACGTGTCTTAGAATCAAAGAAGATAGCAAAATCTGGTCGGACTAAACAAAAGGAAGCTGATCTTGAATATAGTGTAGCAAAGCAAGTTGAGAAAATGATCAGGTAACTCCAAATTATTTTATTTCTATACTAGTGGCTTTATGGGCCGCATCTGATTTTGTCATCCTCATATGAAACTGGAAAATTGTAGTTATTTTTGTAATTTTGCAGAGCTTAGAGCTCTTGAATTAATAGATTTACCTTGTTTGATCGCTGCTTGCAGTGAGGTGCATGAGCAAGCACTACAATTATGTGATACCATACATAGAGAAAGGAGAATATTGCTGAAGCAGGAAATTGGTCGGATGGTTTTATTTTTCACTGATCAACCAAGTTTACTGGCTCCAAACATTCAGGTAAGGTTTAGTCTGTTTCATGTTAGGGTTAAGGTTTACCTGTCCATGATTGTTTTAATAGCTTGCGATAGTATGCTTTCATTTAATAAAGGACTATGAATTTAATACATGATGGTGGGCCAGTAATATATTTGGTTTATTTCAGAGAAAACAGACAATGCTTTCATAGGAAAAATGTCTTAGATTTATGAGAAGTGTCAAGTGAAGAGTTCTGCAAATTAGCTATTCTATTTTCCGTTTGACCAAAAAAAAAAAAAAGGAAAGCTATTCTATTTTCCAAGAGAAGTCGATTAGGATAGAATGAAGAGAGAAGGACACAAGCTATTGGTTTATTTGAGAAAAAAAAAAAAAAAAAAAAAATTGCTTCAATAGGAAGAATGATATACCAAAAGTGTCAAAAGAGAGAAGGACACAAGCTATTGGTTTATTTGAGAAAAAAAAAAAAAAAAAAAAAATTGCTTCAATAGGAAGAATGATATACCAAAAGTGTCAAATGACAAGTTTTGCAAAATTTCTGTGTCAAATGATATGGGTCATTGAAGTTCTGCAGAGACCTCCTACCCAGTACTATACTCATAAGAGTTCTTCCCTTCCCTAAACTTTCCATATGTTTGATATTTACTATTCTTTTCTTAGATGGTATTCTCTGCATTGGCTTTGGCCCAATCTGAGGTTCTGTGGTATTTTCAACATGTTGGTATTGCATCCTCAAGATCCAAAGCTGCTCGAGTGATACCAGTTGACATAGTAAGAGGATTGCTTGAACTTACAAAGCCTGTCAACGTTGTTACATTTACTTTCTGTTAACTCAAACTTTGTCCGCTATTGCTGATTTATCATTCCTTATTTCTTAGGATCCAAATGATCCTACCATTGGCTTCCTGCTTGATGGAATGGACCGTCTCTGCTGTTTAGTGCGCAAGTACATCTCAGGTTTGTTACTTTGAGATATCACATCCTCGCATTGGTGTTCGGCACCGTTGCAACTCAACGAGACCATAAGAAGAGCCCACTGAGAACTACCAAACTCAAAATTTGGTAAACTTAATGTGTCTGTTATATGAAATGCAGCTGTTCGAGGTTATGCACTATCATACCTTTCTTCATCTGCTGGAAGGATTCGTTACCTGATGGGTACTCCTGGAATTGTGGCTCTAGACCTTGATCCTACCTTGAAAGGCCTTTTCCACCGTATTGTGCAACATCTCGAAAATATACCCAAAGCGCAGGGAGAAAATGTTTCTGCAATCACACGTGACCTATCTGTAAGAAAGATGGCCTATATCCACTTATTTTTTAATCAGATGTTGCTCTTACATTTTTCTTTGACAGATAATCAATACACCCTGTATAGTAATTCACTCATATTTCTGTATGGTTCCCGTTATCAATCCTAATTGTGGCTGGTCCCAACACAATTATATTGATTAGTCATGTAATCTATTTTCTAATGCTCAGTACCTCTTTTTGACAGGAATTCCGGAAAGATTGGCTGTCCATTTTGATGATTGTCACTTCTTCTCGATCATCGATAAACATCAGACATCTGGAAAAAGCCACTGTCTCTACTGGAAAGGAGGGCTTGCTATCGGAAGGAAATGCTGCATATAACTGGTCCAGGTACTGTTTCCTGCCTTGTATTACCATCACTTGGTTAAATTCTAGCTAGAGAAATAGCAAAAACTAATATACTGCAAAATTTCATGTCTTTTGAATGCAGATGTGTGGATGAGTTGGAGTCTCAATTATCAAGGCATGGAAGTCTGAAGAAATTATATTTCTACCATCAACACCTCACAACTGTATACCTCCTGTCCACTATTTTCCCATGTCCACCTTATACATAATCTGACATTTGACTGTTGTAAAAGGTTTTCAGAAATACAATGTTTGGACCAGAAGGACGCCCTCAGCATTGTTGTGCATGGCTCAGTGTGGCTAGTAGTTTTCCAGAATGTGCTTCACTGATAATTCCTGAGGAGGTAAATCTATAATTCAATCTCAGTGACTTTGCATGCTTTTCGTGACATGTACGGATCATGATATTCTCGTAGTGTTAAGACCACCCAGCGAGCACCACATTACTCTCAGTATGACAATAAACGATTTAAGTGATTGTAAAAATTTGAATTGATCCGTTATCATGTTGCATATGTGTAATGGCAAATAAAGATTGATTCCGTAAGCTACTTTTGGATTTCAAATCTTTCTCTTAGCATACCATCTTTTTGTAAAAAAGTTTACAAAGCAATATAATGTTCTTCATTTTGGTGAACACGATTCTCATCGTCTATCTGTTATGTCTCACTTTTCTATATAGATAACACCATCTATTAAATGGAAAGATCCCTCTTCTTGTCTTCCTCCACAGGTTACCAAATTCGGGCGAGACGCAGTGCTTTACGTTGAGTCTCTTATAGAATCAATAATGGGGGGACTGGAGGGCCTAATAAATATTATTGATTCAGAAGGTGGGTTTGGCGCTCTAGAATCTCAGGTCAGATTTCCTACCAAAAATCAATGTTGTAACAACTTGACTACTGTCCTCAAACTGATGTATTGACCTTTCACAGCTTCTTCCTGAACAAGCTGCAGCGTATCTGAATAATGCATCAAGAATTTCTGCTCCTTCAATGAAATCCCCTAGGGTTGTTGGTGGGTTTACTTTGCCTGGTCATGAGAGCTATCCTGAGAATAATAAGTCAATTAAGATGTGAGTGCCCAAGTGTGGCCTCAAGTTCCTTTTTTTTTTTTTTTTTTTTTTTTTTCTATTCATGAAATCAGTGTTCCTTATATACTGTTACCAAGTATCTCCTTGTAATGGCAGGTTGGAAGCTGCAATCCAAAGGTTGACTAATCTGTGTTCAATTCTGAACGACATGGAGCCTATTTGTGTTATAAACCATGTATTTGTGCTAAGAGAGGTGAGTCTACTAGATTTCCACTCAAGAATTTTTGCCGGGTAGAAAGACATAGATGGCTGAATTGTTTTAGAATATCTGCTCGAATCCGATTTGGAAGGTTGTATGTTTCTTCTATGTCCCGTGAAATATCTTATGGAAAAAACCCATGAATTTCTCTCGGCATCTAGCCTTGTTAAGCTTTTAGGTTTTCTGACTTTATCATGCGGGTTGGATACTTGCAGTACATGAGAGAATGCATCCTTGGGAACTTCAAGAGAAGATTTCTAACTGCATTGCAAAACGAGAATGATCTTCAGCGGCCTTCTGTTTTGGAATCTCTTATCAGGCGGCATATGAGTATAGTTCACTTGGCTGAGCAGCATGTTAGCATGGACCTAACCCAAGGCATCAGAGAAATTTTACTCACTGAAGCCTTTTCAGGGCCTGTTTCGTCTTTGCACACATTTGAAAAACCTGCTGAACCACAGCAAAACACTGGATCTGCAGCTGAAGTTGTGTGCAACTGGTACATGGACAATATCATCAAGGATGTTGCTGGCGCAGGAATCCTCTTTGCTCCGAGACACAAATACTTCAAAAGCACTAGACCAGTTGGAGGGTATTTTGCAGAGTCTGTCACCGACCTAAAGGAATTACAGGCGTTTGTTCGTATATTCGGAGGCTATGGAGTTGACAGGCTGGATAGGATGATGAAAGTACATACAGCTGCCCTAGTAAACTGCATAGAAACATCTCTGAGGTCAAACCGGGAATTGATTGAGGCAGCTGCTGCAAGTATGCATTCTGGTGACAGGGTGGAGAGAGATGCATCCATTAGGCAGATTGTGGATTTGGATACTGTGATAGGATTTTGTATCGAAGCTGGTCAAGCGTTAGCTTTTGATGAGCTCCTCGCCGAAGCCTCTGGAGATGTTCTTGAAGACAATGCATCCTTGATACACTCGATGATCTCTGGCATCGTTGAACACATACCGGAAGAAATACCTGAAAAGGAAGAAATCAGAAGGATCAAAGGTGTGGCAAATGGCGTTAGCGTAGCTGGAGATCATGACTCTGAATGGGTTAGATTAATCCTCGAAGAGGTAGGAGGGGCAAATGACAACTCATGGAGTTTGTTACCATACTTTTTCGCCTCTTTTATGACCTCAAACGCCTGGAATATGACTAACTTCAACATCAAGACTGGCGGATTTAGCAACAACATCCATTGCTTGGCTCGGTGTATTAGCGCTGTCATTGCAGGAAGTGAGTACGTTAGGTTACAGCGTGAATACCTGCAGCAGCATCAGTCCCTCTCCAATGGTCATCAATCTAATGAAAATCTGGACTCAGAATTTCAACCCCGTGTAACCGCAGAAGCAAGCATTAAATCCGCAATGTTGCTCTTCGTAAAATTCGCTTCATCCATTGTGCTAGATTCATGGAGCGAAGCCAACAGGTAACAGAAAAAAACCCGCAATTGTTTTTCTGACTCTTATCCCTCATTTTGTATCCACACCCTCATCATCATATGTTCCTTTTTGTTTCTTCAGATCTCATCTAGTGGCTAAGCTTATCTTCCTAGATCAACTGTGTGAGATCTCACCATACCTCCCAAGAAGCTCCCTTGAATCACATGTCCCATACACAATCCTCAGGTCAATCTACACCCAATACTACTCCAACACACCGTCCACACCTCTTTCAACAGCATCTCCATACCATTCTCCAGCCATATCACTCAACCACGCTTCTCCCTCCATGAAAAACGCCACCACTCCCCAGCGTGGTAGTGGTAGCGGCAGTAGCTCCTCCGCAGCTGCCCCGGATTCAGGGTATTTCAAGGGGTCATCATCTTCACTCTATGGTCAAGAACACTACAGCGAATCCGAAACTGGAAACTCAAGGAACAATGAGAACAACAACAAACAAAGAGGGAGTTCCCGTCGTTCTGGACCGTTGGATTCTAGTTTGAGCCATAAAGGAGGGTCAGGATCAAACAGCACAAATCCTAGGTTTGCTGGCTCAAGATCTGGTCCCATCTTATACAAATAGCATATAACTATGGAATAACTCACTTGTTATGTTTTGGTCCCATCTTATACAAATAGCATATAACTATGGAATAACTCACTTGTTATGTTTATTATGTTAAAGCTCACAATTAAACTTGTAATCCGTAAAAACACATTATGCTCATTGTTAATTCATATTTTACTTATTGTTAAAACATAAATATAACACTTGGTGGAAAAAGTAAATAGAATCAGTTGTTGGGGGAAGAAGAGGTGCACCAAATGTACCGAACCCAAGTCACAACAGTCATCTTCATCAGTGAGAGCTAAGTTCTTCAAATCTGATTCACCTGAAAACCCTAACCTTTCTTCAATCTCCTCCCATGGCGCGTAAATCTTCGCTTCTCAAACGAGCAGCAATTGCCGTCGTCTCCGTCATCGCCATCTATGTAATTCTCAACGCCTCCGTGAGTCGTTCCCTCCCTTCCTCTTCCGATTTCCCTCGCCAGCTAATCGGCGAAGAAGGTGATGATGATGGACGTGATCCGATTCAGCCTAAGGTTAGGGTTTACATGTACAATCTCCCTAAGGAATTCACTTACGGTGTTATCGAGCAGCACTCAATCGCTCGCGGCGGAATCAAGAAGCCTGTCGATGACGTCACCACGCTTAAGTATCCTGGTCATCAGCATATGCACGAGTGGTATCTTTTCTCGGATCTAAATCGACCTGAAGTGGATCGATCCGGGTCTCCGATTGTCCGTGTCTTGGATCCTACTGACGCTGACCTCTTCTACGTCCCGGTGTTCTCTTCCCTTAGCTTAATTGTGAATGCGGGTCGACCCGTTGAACCGGGATTGGGTTACAGCGATGAGAAGATGCAGGAAGCGTTGATGGAGTGGCTTGAGGATCAAAAGTGGTGGAGGAGGAATGCTGGTCGAGATCATGTGATACCCGCCGGTGATCCAAATGCGTTGTATCGGATCTTGGATCGTGTCAAGAATGCGGTGCTGCTAGTGGCGGATTTTGGGCGGCTGAGGCCTGATCAAGGATCGTTTGTTAAGGATGTGGTAATACCTTACTCTCATAGGGTCAATCTCTTTAATGGAGAAATTGGAGTGGAGGCTCGTAACACATTGCTCTTCTTTATGGGAAATCGATATCGCAAAGATGTAAGTTTTTTTTGCATTTGCAGCTGTTCTTTAAAATGGGGATAATGCTTTCTAAAGTTTTCAGTGAGTAAGGAGATTGGTCAGCTAGTGTGATTTGTAAAGAAAGTGACTTTAGGAATAATGATTTGAAAAATGTTGAAACTCCATGGCCTTAGCATATAGTCTAGCATTTACGTTGAAGAATGAATTGTAACTCGTCTATGATTTAAGTGAGCTCTGCTTAGCGATTTCATACTTTTATCTAGTTACTTGCCACGAGTCTCTTTTGGTAAAGCGTTTTCTAGGGGAATTCAATACATGGAGAAAACAGAAGAACTATAATCTGAATTTGTAGTATAGCATAATCTCCGCTCAAAACAAGGGAGAAAGATACAACTTTGTTGGCTCAATATGGTGTCAAGTTCCGTCGTTTTTGAAGAAGACAGTATTGATCATCTTCTGACTTCTTTCTTTGGGTGTTTTCAGGGTGGAAAAGTTCGTGATTTGCTATTCCAAGTTCTTGAAAAGGAAGAAGATGTAACAATAAAACATGGAACTCAATCCAGGGAAAACCGACGAGCTGCTACGAAAGGAATGCATACTTCAAAGTTCTGTCTAAATCCTGCGGGTGACACCCCATCTGCCTGCAGACTCTTTGACTCCATAGTTAGTTTGTGTGTGCCTGTGATTGTTAGCGACAGCATCGAGTTACCTTTCGAAGATGTTATAGATTATAGAAGATTTTCGATCTTTGTTGAGGCAAATGCAGCTCTGCAGCCCGGATTTCTGGTGAAGATGCTTAGGAAAATAAAAACCAAGAAGATCCTAGAGTATCAGAGGGAGATGAGATCGGTACGTTCTCCTTCTTCTCAACCTCTTCAAATATTTGATTCTCAGGGATGTTTCTCATACCCATATGATGTAATGCACACAGGTAAGAAGGTATTTCGACTATGATAACCCAAATGGAGCAGTGAAGGAAATCTGGCGTCAAGTCTCACAGAAGTTACCGCTCATCAAGCTAATGAGTAACCGTGACAGACGCCTAGTCCTAAGAAACTTAACAGAACCAAACTGCTCATGTCTATGCACAAACCAAACAGGTCTTATCACTTCAATTTAAACAG
The DNA here is from genome assembly GCA_036630335.1 of Physaria fendleri. Taxonomy (NCBI): domain Eukaryota; kingdom Viridiplantae; phylum Streptophyta; class Magnoliopsida; order Brassicales; family Brassicaceae; genus Physaria; species Physaria fendleri. The sequence goes on along the minus strand of CM071718.1, from coordinate 32,037,182 downwards.
TCTCTTTGTCTTTTAAAAGAGACCTTTCGGATTGTGGAGAAGCTTGAACCCTCTCCTTCTCAACTTCTTAGCCATTGAGACTTACACAAGCGGGTATTCGCGTCCCGTGGCTTAACATCTCCGGCAAGGAAGACAAGAGCAGACTTATGGGAACAGATTCATAAGAAAAAACGGTAGTCTTTTGTAGATTCCTTTAGTTTTCTCGTTCTTGATAATGCCACACTTTATACAGACCTTATGAACAGAATGTTTCCAACTTAGAAGATCTATAATAGTATTTCGCTTTCTTATTTGTAAATTTGGCATAGAGAGACTATTTTGGCTATTTCAAGTTGACATAGTATTTTTTGTTCTCCCATTTTTTTTTTTGAAATAGTGTACAAATTTGAACACTGTTGGCATTTTACGACTCATTTAAGTTTGCTTCAGTCAACTCTGTTAATCCTCTGCTTATCACGTAACTGTGAGTGAGACAACGTATATATCGACTAAATAATATTACACTTGCATTTGTAAAATTTAAAATTATAGCTTCGTGTATTTAGGGTAATGCATCTATAATACTATATAACTAGATTTTGACCCGTGCTACAGCACGGGTTAATATTTTTTTTGCAAATTTAAATTATTAGATTTTATTATATAATAACTATAAATAATAATTTAATTTGCAGGAGGAAAGCTTATTACTGTGTTTTCAGCTACAAATTACTGCGGTAAGTTTTGTTTTTTTTTGTCAATTTTACTTTTGCATTGGATATATAGATATGTGAATGAAGAAAGAAACATGTATGTATGTATACAGGAATCAAAAAGAATGCTGGAGCTATATTAGTGATTGGTAGAGATTGGAGTATTACTCCTAAGTTGGTTCATCCTAATCTTCCTCCTACTGCACTATCTCGATATGAAGAATTAATGGAGGTAATTAAGCATACGATCTTGTGTTTCGAGGAGCTTATGAAACATGTTTGAGTATTGTTTTTATGTGTGTGTGTGTTGGGATTTAGGAGCTGAACATAGGGAGGCCGTTTAGTCCGGGTAGAGAGAAGTCAAATGCATAAAGAAGACAAAGATTTGGTATAGAGAAGAAGAAGCTCATGTTATACAAGGGTTTCATCTGTAAAGCTGACTGAACAAAAGACCTAATCATTGTTGTGGTTATTCTTATTTATAATCAATATTTTAGGACCTTTTGACTCTCTTATTTAGTTGCAAATGATTGTTTTTTCTAAGTATGGACTAGATTTTGACCCGTGCTTATTTTTTGCAAATTTAAATTATTAGATTTTAGTATATAATAACTATAAATAATAATTTATAAAATG
>CM071718.1:31952898-31964390 GCA_036630335.1 Physaria fendleri | reverse complement strand
ATTTTCATTTCAAGGTTCTATACTCTTAATTTAAAATTATGTATATAGTACCGTCCAATAAGTGAACAATCTTGGTCTGTTGTCACCATACAGCTCCGGACTGACCTGACTAGTAGAACAATCACAGCTTTAGACATTATAATCCTTTGGTTAACCTAAAATGTTAATGGAGGTTTGAAACAGACAGTACAAAAACAGTACCTGCCAGCCAGCTTCAATACTATTGAGATCAGGACCGACGAAAGATCCCAGCTTCAATACTATTGAGATCAGGACCGACGAAAGATCCCGACAGAATCCAAATCTGAGAGAGACTAAACTCATTCACTTCTTCTATCTTTGGATCCCACACGTTTATTGTTGCCTTTGCTCCATATATCTCCGATGATGTTTCCGTATATGCTATCGCATGCTATATCATTAAATTATATTTATGAATATTATTTTAATATCTTTATGATACTTCCAGATTTACTTCTTAATCATATTTATAATCCCCAAACTTATAACTATCAAGATTTATGATAACGAGACCGGATCTTAAAATCCATTGAATGCTTATGTTTTGTGAATTTAATTAATGAAACTGACATTGGAACCTGTTATATGGGTCCATAATTAAATGATTACAAAGAGAATTCACGTAAAGATTAATAAAGGTATTAGTAGGAGTATATCATAAAGAATTCATAAATCTCTTTTGTTTTCAGTGAAATTTGTTCTTTTCTAAGCAAATGATTTAATAGTTTGATTATAATACGAAGTTAAATTATTTGTAAGATTTAATAGTTTGATTATAATACGAAGTTAAATTATTTGTAACGTGAAGTCAACTAAAAAAGCCAAGGGAGAGAGGTTATAATCAAGTGTACCTCATGTCCACTAGTACCAAGCGCATCAGGCTTTTCTGACCGTCGATCAAGGCTAATACTCTGTCTTTTTTTGCCAAAGTCAAATAAAGACTTGGCTCTAAGCACATCGTTCATTGTGTTGCGCCGTATAGGAATAGTCCCCTTGGGACACCTCGTGCCGTTCACGTGCCACATTTGCCATGCACCTTCTAATACATTCTCTTCTTCTTCATTTACATCAGAGTTTTTACTCTCTTCTCTAACCATCTTCGGTATTTTCTTTGGTGTTTTCTACATTATTTTATCATTTTCAGATTTTATATTTTTTCTTTAATTCATCATTAGATGTTAGAAATAGAATTAAAGTTTATTTTTGTGTTAGTAATAAATAAAAGAAAAAGTAGCAATACCTGAATCTTGTGATACTTTAAGAGTGGATGATCCAAAGCTGGTTGCTTTCTTTTGGGTATACAATCTATTACATCACCATCTGGACTCTGTAAATTATAATTTTTATAACAAACAAAAGTTAAATATATTTCACATAATGATAAAATTTTAGAAAAAAATCTTGTAAGTACCTGGATGGTGAAGACAGGTGTCTTGTTGATCTTGTTCAAGTGCTTTTGGATCCTCTCAAGTCTTAAGCTACTAACTTGTCTTAATGGTTTGGTGTTGTTAAAGGCAGAGATATATCTGACCTTCTGACTCAATAAGAAGCTTACAATAACAAGAAAAAGAAGAAGATTTCTCTTTGATGCAAAAGCAATAACCTCCATTGATAGATCTTTTAAAGCTTTCTCCTTGTAGTACATTCAATGTTCAAAGAACGAGGAAAGTGAAGAAACCGGAAACTGAGAGAAGATCAGAATCTTGTAATAGTTAAGAAGAGAAGAGGACCATTTTAAGAAAATAGAAAGAGATTTTGCAAAGAATTACTAAAGGGAGACAAAAAAATATATAAAAGAAAAAATGTAATAGTGAGGTATAAATGGGGAAGAAGAGAAGTGGGTGAAGAGATATTATGAAGTGTGTAAATATGGGAATGGGAAGAGAAGAAACTGAGGTTTTCGAGAAGAAAGATCAAATCAAGATTCATCATTGCTTCTGCAAAATATTGGTTTCATTTTTATATACATAGATTTAATTCTTGTCTTTTCTTTCTTAAATAACTTTTATTCATTTTACATATATGTGTGTGATTAAAATAAAGTTTGAAGAGAAATATATGAAAAAAAAAATATAATAAAGAGAGAGCTACCCAACTAACTAAACCTTGCTTCCCTTTTATGACACTCCTTCAATCTTTCCATCTGTCAGTACTCTTTTTCTTATTTCTCTTATTTTTCTAAAATTAATTTTTAAAAAATTAGAAAAAAGTTATATCCAAACAATAAAAAGTATAAAGTTTTTTGGTATTGTACTTGTATGGCCGTAAAATTGACTCATGTGAATTAACCTATACAACATTCATAACCAAAATTGTTTACCTTTGGCAATAAACGAGCTTGTTTTGGTTTTAATTGAGCCAAAATAGAAAGTGTTTTGATGTGGAATTGAATTCATTGACTTTTCATTACAAAACTGTTTTATATCCAAAAAAAAAAAAACTATGAGTTCACATTGCTTATGTTACAAATATCTAGTAATTAAAGTTATAGTGGATATGTACGAGGCAGATCAAAATTAGTCACATGATTATACTAATAACCTAATTATTTTGGCCGTAACTATAATTAGTAAAACTTTATAAAAGAGGTTTCTTTGATAACTTTGCTTGAAGGTCTATCAATCATTCCACAAAAATACACACACCCCATTTAATACCATTCTATATATATTTAGTTAATAAGTACAGACTCTGAATGTGATGTCTGAACCAATTTTAACAAATGAATTATGAACATACCAACTGAATTTAAGTTCTAATTAATCAAATGTTTTTTATGCTTCGTTACAACTTAATAATATTCAAATCTCGTTGACCACAATCAAATGTTATCTAATGTAATACCAATCTCATTTCGAATAAAGCATCTGAGTAATTTAATGTATATATAAAATTGTTAAACAGTTTTAAATGTATAGTGGTCCTTGACAGAACTAGTAGGTATATATCATCAACTGGATCAATCAATATATCCAATTCAGTTTGATCTGAAACCACCTGTCTGAAACAATTCGAAGAATTATCAGGATAAGTGTTTTTTTTTTTTTTTTAGTTTGATCTGAAACCACCTGTCTGAAACAATTCGAAGAATTATCAGGATAAGTGTTTTTTTTTTTTTTTTGAAGTTTTGAAAAGCTTGTTAATTATCTTGTAAAATTTTGCAAAAACTTTTAGAAAAGTCTATAAACAAACATACACACGTTTTCATTCATTTTAACAAGCTGTATTTCACGTTAATACAGACTCGTGATAGCCAATATACACCGACAAAATGGTTAGCTAATTATCCCTTTTTTTTATTTTTAGGATAATTTAAATCTGAATTCATTACATATTCAAATTACTGAAAAATCCGACAAAATGGTTAGCTAATTATCCCTTTTTTTTATTTTTAGGATAATTTAAATCTGAATTCATTACATATTCAAATTACTGAAAAATAAATATATGAGGAATTTCAACTTTCATATCATAACTTACATTGTACGTATATTAATATATCAAATTATTTATGTATAAATTTTAAATAAATGTTCACGTGGGTAAAATTATATGATCATGAGTGTAGTTACAAAAAAATAAAAAGATACTATTATAATTAGATTGCATATAATAATTTACGGAAAGAAAAGTTGTTGGATTAGATGAGTTTAAAATAAAACGAGTCAAATATATATATTCATCCGATGGTCAAGACGAATTAACTACAAAAGGTTATTAATTTAATTTATTATAATGAATTGTTTTCAGACTGCTCAAATCCCAACTTTAGATGCTTCTGCTTTGTATGATTCGTAATTAATTAGTATGAACCTTCCTAGTTACTACATTACCAGATTCAGGTTCGTTTTATAATTCTAGTAAATACTTTTTGCCACCAAAAAACTACAATTTGCAAGCAGAATTAACTTGGCTACATGCAATTTATCCATAAGAAGCATTAGACAAAGAGATATACAATTTTACAATTTTACAATTGTTATTTTATGTAAAATAATTATTTTCTTTTAGCTAATCATCTCACTGATATATGTGCTGTCTCATTCTCTTAATTAATAAATGTTTACTAAATACGAGATATCTTTTTGTTCTTATTGAATATAATTATTAGTAATCACCATATTAACATTATGATTAAGGATATGTTAATAGCATTTGACATAAGATATAAAATGATTATAATAATTCAAGTATACAATTATATTAACAATTTGACATAAGATTATTATAGAATATAGATACAATATCATTGTTAATACTAATATCATTATTAATACTAAGATGAATACTAAGATGAGGAAAATTTACAACTTTACTTTGTGTAATGGCGTTTTTCTATTGTAGGTGACAGTTTTTAACCATGATTACACTAATAAGTGGTTGTCTATGTATTTTCCTGCACAGATTTTCCACATGTTTTAGAAAAAACCGGAGTTGACATTTCTAATTCTAATCAAGATGAAAGACTCTATTTAGTATGAAGAGAAATAGAAAATGAAGCTCTTCATAGTTTTAAGTGTGACTGTTGCAATTGAGTTCAAGCCAAATACAAAGAATGAAATAAGAAATATTGAGTGGCACAAAGTTGAGGATCTTGGCTTGCTTTCTACCAAGATGTTTACTAAAGGAGATATGGATTTGAATATGTTTATGATGTCTCCATTCATTAAATCACTGAAAGATTGGATTAAGAAAGCCAAGATAACAGTAGCACATGACAATAATCGATTTCATGTGCCCAGTGACCTTGGAGACCTTGAACGCACATGACAATAATCGATTTCATGTGCCCAGTGACCTTGGAGACCTTGAACTTGAAGACCTTGAAGACTTCATTAGAAAGTAAAAAAAAGATTGAGTTGTGTGTATATTAATACAAGACCAATCTCTCCAAATATTTGAAAACTTCTCATTTCCCCAACTATAATCATAAATAAATAAATAAGCCATTAATAGTGCATCCAAAAACATGGTTATATATATGAATTCTAAAAAAAAGTATGAAGCTAGAAATATAAACTTTTCGTGTAAAAGATTTCTCGAAACATGTTATTGCATTTAGACTGTTTGTGTAATTTCGTTTTGATTTTGTTTTACTTATGTTATGATTTCATTTTTCTTTTGTTTTGCTTATTTTTTACCTTCATTTTACTTTTATTTTATTTTCGATTTGTTTTTGTTTTATTTATGTTTTGATTTCGTTTAGGTTTTTTTTAAATATAGAAAATAACATAAGAATTGATGAAAAATATATGAATATTTCTATTATTTTAAAATGCTAATTTTGTATTTTTTTAATTTTAAATATTAAGATTACTATATTTAGAAACTAAAAATCAACGGTTAGATTTAACTAAATTGACACGTGTCAAAATTTCGTAATTTATCGACTTGATATATATTGAGTTCACGTTAAATGCATTTTTTTAATATATGATAAGATGTGAGATGTCATAAACACCTATTAATTATAAATTTAATTTTGATCGTCTAAACCAAAAAATATGAAATATTCTAATAGAATATATTTGTTTCTAGACCACTAACCAACAAAAAAATCAAATGGGGTAAAAAAAAAAAACTGAACAAAGAAATGACAATTAACGTGGCAGGGTTCTAAAATACGCTTGATGAGGTGGCAGTATGACTCGAGTCAGCTGAAAGAAGAACTACATGGCAGGACGAGAATTACGCTTTTTGAGGTACAGTAACATGTACACGTCATGTAGCTCATGATGACGCACTATTAGTAACATGTACACGTCATGTAGCTCATGATGACGCACTATTTTAGATTAGGATTTTTGGGGCCCTCGGATTCATAAGCTGTTTCAATAAAATATTGGGTTCTTGTATTTAGATGATTTGAAAATCTTAAATAAAATTAATTTTTTTTGTTTGTTTGTCAAGCATCTATCATAATATAAATAAAAATACAAAGAGATATATGAAAACGTTACATAACTGGAAAAAATTATATAACCTTGGTTTATTACGCGAATTAAAAATTTAATTAATCATTTTTTTTGTGATATGTGCTTGAAAATTAATTATAAAATAATTAAATTACTAAAATAAGCTACTCAATTCTTTAGCTATATAGAACTTTGTAAGTAGTAGTACATAGTTTTGGAATATGTATATTCAGATCAAAATTCTTGACAAAAAAAAAGTTATATTCACATCAATTATGGAAATAAAATCAAAATAAATAAATATTATTTTGAACATTGAGATACTAAATAAAAAGATTCTCTGAAATTTAAGGTTCTCGTCTTCATATATGAATGAGATTAAAACTTCCAAGAAGTAGGGGAAAGTAAAGAAACACAAGTGTCGCACTCTCGAAGACTTAAGAGTGACACCCATCCCCAGAGCCACCTCTTACTATCTCACACTTGCTCTTCCTCATGCAATTTAACCACTCATTTTCTTGAATATTCTCGTAAGACCTTGCTTTATGTATTTACCAAAAAAAGAACTTGCTTTATGTAATAACATCTTTGATGTGACCCAATTTTTTTAAAAAAACTTGCTTTATATATATGTGCTGATTAGTTATTTAAATGTGTGTACAGTGTAATAATAATCATAAAATCCACCTAAGTCAAAATATAAATGAAAATAAATAAATCGAATTAACATAACATTGTAAAATTCAGATATGTTAAGTAAGTCAACTCTAACCAAGAAAATAAGAATCTCAGAGTTGCGATCACCCTTAAATAACAAGAAAGTCAAATGGAATTATTTATTAATAAGTGAAAAACAAAAAATAAAGCTTAGAGGATTTAATAAGTAGTGGTGTAAAAACTGGTACTTCGAGTCGAAGGACTTTATCTATGTCGAGACATGTGTTGCAAGGATTTTGCCAGGCCATCCTCCATCTTAACACGTGGCATACATGGCATGTACGTATACATATGTCTCCATTTTTCTAATAATCTATCTGATATGTGTAGCGAATTTGCTATGATTGAAATAGTTTTCTGATTTTCAAACTAATAAGAGTAATTAGATCATTAGCATTCATTCAATATATTAGTATCTTTTGTTTTTTCTCCAAAAATTGTAATTTTGTATTTCAGTTATAGAATTGAATTAACTTCTATTTAAATCACAAAGTAAATTGAATAAACCATATCATATAATTGTTATGATTTTACCGACTAGTATAGTAACGATTAACAAAAAAAAAAAAAAAAAAAAAAAAAAAAAAAAAAAAAAAAAAACCAACTAGTATAGTAATATCCTATTAGTATATGTTTTTTAAGCTGATGTTATTATTTATAAACATGATATCTTTACAGTTAAAAGAAAGTATTGTTGGAAAGAGATGTGGAAAACATGCATAGATCAGGATATCAGATACGTACTTTCAAACAACAAATCTAAAAACATTACAGGAAAAACACGGAAGTCAGGCGCGTGATCATCACGCGCGGCGATTTTTCTTTCGTTCTTCTATCGAAAACTTCTCACATCGCCAATCTCGTTTCGCCTCTACGGTCATCGGCACTCCTCGCCGGTATCGTGAGAGGACCCCCTTTTTTTTTTTTTCCCCTTTTTTTTTTTTTTTCTCCTACCCACCGTCGTCATTTTGTCTAGATCTAGCGTCTGAGGTTTTGTGGTTTCGGGTTCCAGAAGCTTCCGGCGAAGGATCTCCTTGGCTTGCGGTGAATATTTCTCCCTCGCGGCCTTCACCTTGTCGTGTTACCCACCCTTCGCTCTTGACTCACCTGAGGACGGTGAGTAAATCGTGGGCTAGGGTTTCGATGAGATGGGATCTCTTGGTTTCTCGGTGGTGTTCTTCTTCGTCGGGATTGGAGGGTTTCGATGAGATGGGATCTCTTGGTTTCTCGGTGGTGTTCTTCTTCGTCGGGATTGGGTCGTATGTGTCGTCCCTCCATCTCCGTCTGTCGCCTCAGCATCGCTATCTCTCGATTTCGGTGCTTCTTCTTTGAGTCAATCTCCCTTCCTCCGCTACGGTTTGCTTCTCGTCTCCCTTTTCTTTGAACTGGTTCTTAGATGGTGCACAGCTAAGTTCTGGGTTCTTTCGTGAGGTTGTTTGGTGGTGGTGGAGCTCTTGTTTCCTTCTTTGTGTAGTAAGTCTTGCGTTAAAGAGTTTTGGACACACTCTTGCTTGTTCTTCTGCACTGTTGGTCTATTTGCTCTGCCTGGTTGCAGCCTTCGCGAGGATTTGGGTTTTGGTTTGCTTCATGCTGCTTCTGTGCAGCCTGTGAAGGCTCTGCAGCCTTCGCGAGGATTTGGGTTTTGGTTTGCTTCATGCTGCTTCTGTGCAGCCTGTGAAGGCTCTTCCCTCAGCAATTACGGCTCTTTCCGGTGGCTTGAGTCTGTCTTTGCTAGGTTAAGTGGCTTCAGCTGTAGTTTGGGTTTTTGTCTCTTTTTGCCTTCTTTGTTTCTTGGCTTGTCTGGAGTTGGTATCTTTTGGGAGTTGCAAGTGGTTGGTTGTTGTTGGGGTTTTGGTGTTTTGGAGGTCTTAGTAGGGCCTATAGAATTGATTAGGGGATTGGTTTGAAAGCGGATTTTGCTCTGTGCTCGCCTACCTCAAGGAGCTTGCTTTTCCCTCAGCAATTACGGCTCTTTCCGGTGGCTTGAGTCTGTCTTTGCTAGGTTAAGTGGCTTCAGCTGTAGTTTGGGTTTTTGTCTCTTTTTGCCTTCTTTGTTTCTTGGCTTGTCTGGAGTTGGTATCTTTTGGGAGTTGCAAGTGGTTGGTTGTTGTTGGGGTTTTGGTGTTTTGGAGGTCTTAGTAGGGCCTATAGAATTGATTAGGGGATTGGTTTGAAAGCGGATTTTGCTCTGTGCTCGCCTACCTCAAGGAGCTTGGGAGAGTGAGCTTCCCTTGATTATTCTTTGGCATCGCGTTGTTTCGGATTTGAAAAGCTCATGTAGTGATGGAGATTGAGGTGCTCCTCACCGTTGACATCTAATTCTCGCAGGAAACGCCTTCCCCTTCTCCTCGTTGCTCTACTTCAAATTAGCCTTGCTCTCTGTTAGTTTGTCCTCCTTCTCCTTCCAGAAACTTTAGGCCATTTTCACTTCATTGACGCCAATTGTTTCACACTTTAGGTTAAGTCAATGGACTGAGTTTGATAGCTTCTAAAGCTAACCCAATTAATTGGTTACTTATGTAACATTTGTGGTTCCCATTCTATTGCAACTTATGTTGAATTAAGAATGGTGGCTTTGCGTGGTCATTGTAGGACCTCCTCTGCTATGTGAAGATCTCTGTTGGCTGTCCTCTCGCTTTTGGATGGAGATGTGAGAGCTTCTTCTCCAAACGACCAAATAAGCAAACCCCTAATCCATGGCCTTCTCCCATATTACTGCCTCTACCTCTTTCACTCTCTCCGCCATTCATGCCTCCTCCTCTTCTCGCTCTTCTCTTTACTATCTATATCACCCTAAATCAACAACACCTCTTAGAACCAGAACCGCATCCTCGATTTTCGGCGGTTGCAGAGTCTCAGATAACTTAAGGATTGATTCCATGGCGGATAAGAGACGATTAGGTCTCGTGCTTTGTAGTCATGGTGGTGGCGGTGAATTGGATGATATGGATGAAGGTGAAATCGAGAGAATTGGAAATCAAGATGAGGATGAAGACGATTTTATTCAAATTCATGCTAATTCCTCTGCTACGCCTGAGAGATGGGATGTTTTGGGACTCGGTCAAGCCATGGTGAGCCCTTTTTTTTTCCTTGCCTTATGATTGATGAAGGTTAAATAATCTTATGATATTTTAATGCTTTAGGTAGATTTCTCTGGAGTTGTGGGGGTGATGAATTTCTAAAGAAACTGGGGTTAGAAAAGGGAACTAGGAAACTGATTAATCATGAGGAGAGGGTCCTTATGTTTTGTAGAACTAAACTACGTCGACCAAATGTTAATTTTCTTTCTGCTCCAATCAAGGATGGAACAACAGGATCAGTGATAGTTCTCACCACTCCTGATGTACAGCGTACTATGCTTGCTTACCAGGTACACACGCCAATATCAGAAGATTGCTGTTACAATAGGTTGAGTATCTCAATTTTACTAAAGTATAAATAACTCAGACAGGATCTTCTATTCAGTCTATTCCATTTCATATTCAGAAGAGGTTTGTTTAGAGTTGGGAGCATTTTGCTATCTAGATAAATATGTGATGTGTTACATTGCATGCTCTAGTGTTTGACCTTGACCTTGTGAAGAGAGAAGCCCTTAAATCGAATGGGCCGGTATAGGGTTGTTAACAACATAGTATCAGCCATAGCAGTACCGAATCAGAATACAGAAGTCTGGCCTTAGCTACTTGCGAGTTGATCTGGTTACAACAGCTTCTGCTTGACTTTCAGGTTCCCATTTGCAACAATTCTAAGCTGTTTTGTGACAACAGGTCTACAACAGGTCTTGCTTGACTTTCAGGTTCCCATTTGCAACAATTCTAAGCTGTTTTGTGACAACAGGTCTGCCATTCATATCGCCACAAACCCGATCTTTCACAAACGAACTACACACATAAAAAAATCTACTGTCACACGGTAAGAGATCCAGGTAAAGAAAGATGTCTTAAAATTGTTTCATGTTTCTAGTCATAACCAACATGCAGATATTCTCACCAAGCCATTACCACCAGCATCTTTTCATCCAATCCTTGATAAAATTTCATTTCAAGCCTCTTTTCACATCATTCACTAGGCTTGAAGGGGTGTGTATAATACACCGTGTATTAGATGTGTAAATACTTTAGGCTTTATTAATGTTGGTTCAGTTGGTTTAATCTCTGTAATTTTTTTTATTTTTTTTTTGATAACTTATCTCTGTAATTTAACCCGATTTGTTCCGGTTATTCCTGCTACTATATACCCAAGACTAATTGTATAGTTTCTGTTTAATTCAATCAATAATATTTTCTTTCCTCTTATTTCAAAACAACATTAGGCCCATAATTAGTAAATGTATAAATGTATAGTATTAGTAAATAACTAGATTTTGACATGTGATATAGCACGAGTTAATAAATTTTTTTACAAAATTGAACTATTAATCTTAAATATTTATAAATTTGATACATATAACTATTAAAATTTTCATATTTCCATATTTCCATGTATATTTCCCGTTTTAAATTAATTTTGAAACATTCACCTTTGATAAAAATCTACCCGCGTTACATAAAAACCAAACCTAAAATTTTTTTATCTGGATAACGAAACAATAGCTTGTCTACTTTATATGGGTTTTTTTTGGGTTTAAAAGTTTAAATTTTAAAATATATTTTTTCATATTTAGATATTTTCCCGTTGTAAGTTAATTTTGAGACATTCATCATTGATAAAATCTTACCCGTATTACATAGAAACCAAAACTAAAACAATTTAATAATTACATGTACATTATGTTTTTACCTAGATACAAATATGCTTCTCGTTTACCCAAAAAATCTAATTTTCCACTTAATTGATTGC
>CM071718.1:31892654-31909375 GCA_036630335.1 Physaria fendleri | reverse complement strand
CACTTGAGGCGCTATAGATCTCGTTTTATCATACATATTCCGCTGCTAATCTCAAGGTAAATCGAGATCCCTATGATTCATTGTTTACAAACCCTAGATCCTAGGCTTCAGGAATTGTTAGGGAGAGAAGAAATGAAATTATGGGAGAAAATGTGGGTTTTTGGCTATTTATAGCCTCGGTTTTTAATTTCTCCGGGACGCGCGTACGGCTCTGATAAATAATTCCCCAACGCTTCTATATTCTCTGAATTTATTTTCCCCGGGACTACGTGACTCACGGGACGCCATACTACAACCTCGGGATTTCAATAATAATTCCCGATAATTATTTAACAATTGGGACACTTTTGTAAGCTTTCAAATAATTCCCGATAATTATTTAACAATTGGGACACTTTTGTAAGCTTTCAGGAGCTTCTGTAATTTCCTCGGGACCTCTGAAATATTTTTGGAGCCTTATAAATTACTTTTAGGCTTTCTCCAACTTCCTCGGTACTTTCAAATACAGGTACAATATTTTACCCGTGATACGGGGTATCACACATCCACTAAAAACCCAACCACAATCAAGGAGAAACAAACCTTACAAAGTGGCAAATCTGACTTTATGATTAATGGTACATGCACAATTTAGAAGCCTTCCTTCAATACCAGTAACTGGAGCTCACTAAAGATATCTCTGAGGACTGGATGGCAGGACAAATGCTGAGAAAACCAGCGAATACTTTAGGTGGATCGCTGTCGTCGAAAGCCTGTTCAAAGAAGGAATAAAGAAGCAACCTCACGTAGGTTGGAAGAGTACAAACAGACCAGACTTGAGCCAACTGGAATATTCAACTGAAGAAGAAGAGATGACGACCAACGGCCACTACGCTAAGGGACCTAAGCATATGGGAGGCATAACACAACAGAAAGAAACTAGAGAAAATAATCGAAGACTATCAAGAACCAACATGTGAGAAGGCTACCAACTCGACACCAAGATGGAAGCTTCAAAAGGGGAAAAGATGGTCGATATCTCTGAACCAAGAAAGACAACCCTCAAAAGCAATATTCTCAAACTCAATCTTAAAACCCCTTAATCAAACAAAACCCTAATTAGTACTATCATCGGTAGATTAAACGGGGTGGAAATAAAACCTAAAGACTAAGATTAAAGGGGGTGGAAACAAAACCTCAAGCCTATATTCAGTCATGAATTATATATATATATATATATATAAAGAAATATCTTTATTCAATAATTATGGGGCCCATAAAATATAAATAAAAAATTGTGAAAATGCCATCTTTTTAGGCACCTCTGGAATATGCCACATAAGACTCGAAATTGTGATCTATGCCACTGTTTACAGACAAATATACAGTCAAGCACACACAAAATGTTTGAAATACCCCGCCGAATTTCATTTTGGAAGGACGCGTGACATGGCTTTATTTTCAACGACCTCAACCTCTGCATGTTGTCAGACCGTACTCTGCAACGCATGTCTCAATGTTTACCTCATTTTGGCAAGTTTTTACTACTAAAACAATACTACCTCTGTTCCATTTTATTTGATTTTATATCTCTTTCACGTATATTAATAACCATATTTAATGTCTACTTTTTCGTTATATAATATTATAAATTACTTATTTAATATTTAAAGAACCAATAGAAGATAACTTGTGTTTTGGTTTTCAATATAATCACATTTTCCAAGGTTTAAAATCAAATATTGTGGAACAATGAGAAAATGCTAGAAAATCAAATAAAATGGAATGGAGGGAGTACCATCTTATAAACCAAACAGCCATTTTGTCTGTTTTGACTTCTGAAAACAGTCTTACGCATTTCGATTTTTTGAGATATTCCATTCTAATCGTGAAAACAAATGGCGGGATTTCAATTTTTTTTTGAAATTCATGAATTTTAATCCGAAAATTATAGACTTCATATCTTCATCTCGCCTTTATTCGTTCTAAATGTGATTACAAACACTAGTTTAGAGGAAAATATAGACACTAATTTTGCAATACCAAATAGACAAACGGGAGACAATTAAATACATATTCAGTTGTTGTGACATAGATAGATATAAAAATAGAATAGAGAAACGACAAAGATAGACATAAAAATAGAATAGAGAAGCGGCAAAGGCTTTTGTCCGTTGGTAACAGATTTGTCAGACATAGGAGTCAGAAATCTCATCGGTTTCTTGGTTTCTTTGGCTCCACCCCTATCACTGAAGCTCCATGTTGAACTAGTTAACACGTAACATAAACAAAATGTTACCAAACACACTTAAACATAACAACCAAAAATATACTCTGGTGGTGGTTGTCCATCAAGGCACTGTTACGACCCCAATTGAAAAAAGCACTTCAACCTTTCCTACTTGAATCGCCTTCGACAAAAGGTCTCCCTCGCTTCCGCTGACCAGCAGCCGCTTCTTCCATCCCAGCTCCGCCCATCTGCTTACCTGAAGTCGCCATTACAATGACCAGCAGCCGCTTCTTCCATCCCAGCTCCGCCCATCTGCTTACCTGAAGTCGCCATTACAAACACAAAAAATATTCAAAGAGAAAGAAAATATTATAGAGAGAAAGAATAGAGAGAGAAAGATGATACCAGGTTTTGAAAGCTTCGTTTAAAGGAAAATAGCTTCGTAAACCACCAAATAATTAACCTCTCACCATACCAATGAGAGAATAGAAACCACCAAATAATTAACCTCTCACCATACCAATGAGAGAATAGTTGGCTGACACAAAGGACAACACGATCAGAGGAAAATACCACTCTCCAAAACTATTAAATATTTTTTTAAAAAAAAACAGTGCTTCCAAAACGTGACAGGGGTATAAACGTGGCACTTTCCTAGACTCCTAACAATTGCAGTTTCATCTATTCTCCCAAAAATAAATCCCATGCAAATATTTTATATAAATTGCATTAGGACCGGTTGTAAATATTTTAACATATAATTCAAAATTAATTTGACTGTATGTAAAAGATTAATTTAAAATTACAGAGTTATTCAATCTAGTTTGATTCCGTTAAATATATTTAAAATTTAGATTTGATATTTTATAACCGTTGATAATCAAATAAAATTAATAAATTAAAAAAAGGATTTGGTGTTTATTTTATAAGATTAAGATTTAGCTAAGAATCTATCATCTATCTAGTATTTGAGGAGTGCGAGTTACGTCTATTGCCCCTGTGATTTTATTTCATGTTTCAAAAGTATCTATATAGTATTTAATTAGTTTATATATTAAAATTTTTTGCTAAAAATAGGATAGAAAATATTAAAAATTAATTATTTTTATATAAATTAATTATTAATCTATATAATATTTGGGAATTACGTATTTGAAAGTAATCTTAAATTCAATAGAATATTACGTGATTTGCCATTAAAATTATTTGAATAAATTCTTATATCTATATTTAGAATACAATAAATTTTGAATAAGAATTATTTAATTTACAATTAGTTAGTTTGTTAGTATTAAATAATTTTTATTTAAATCTATTTTTACCAATTAATTTTTATATTAAATTTGGTTCTTTTATGATAAAAAAATACAAAACGAATTTATTTATATATATATATAACGAATATATATTTATATATATATTTATATATATAATGAATTTATATATAATATTATTTCAAATAATATATATTATTTAATTTCATACGTTTAAAATTAATTGATAATTTCAAAAATATATTGTATATTTATTTATTATTTACGATAGGATAAATTTAAAATATTTTTACTATTAATTATAACCCAAAAATCTTAGATGAGTATCTAATTTCTTATTGAAAAATCATAAATCTACTTAAATCGTGTTGGAAACATATAAAAAAACAATATTCATGTATTTATAAAAATGTAGTTCAGGTTTTATTTTCAAATAATTATCTTATATATTATGGAACAATAAAGATAAAATGATGTTGGTAAAATTAATTAAAAATATGAGTTTTTGGGTATTCATGAGTGTCGATTTAAATTATTCATTTATAAAAGAAAAATATCGGTCAATTATTTATATAAATTAGTTTATCTTTGACTTTGATATTATTAAAACGGGTGAATACCATATACATGATATTTGGTCGATTCATACCTGTAACATTTATTTGATAATTATTCGAAAATTTAAATATAATTCATGTATAAAAGAAGAATATCGGTCAATTATTTATATAAATTAGTTTTTCTTTGACTTTGACATTATTTGAAACTGGTGAACGTCGAATTCATATACAAGGTATATTGTCAATTCGTATATGTAACACTTATTTGATCATTCCTTGAAAATTTTAATATAATTCATGTATACAAAGAAAAAACTCGATGAATTATTTATATAAACTTTAATATTATTAAAACGGGTGAACGTAGAATATTATATACTAGATATTTTGTCAATTCGTATATGTAATACTTATTTGAAAATTTAGATATAATTCATGTATATAAAGAAGAACATCAGTCAGTTATTTAGATACATTAGCTTTTCTTTGACTTTGATATTATTGAAACGGGTGAACGTCGAATATCATATACAAAATATTTGTTAATTTGTACTTGTAACATTTATTTGATAATTACTTGGAAGTTTAAATATAATTCATATATGCAAAGAACATCGATCAATTATTTATATAAATTAGTTTATCTTTAATATTCTTGAAACGGGTGAACATCGAATATCAAGTATCTCATAATTATGTATACATAATAATAATTTAATATTTTTTGGGAATTAATTTGAATTCGAATATCGCGTACAATTAAAAAAATATTGTTCATGTATTTGAATGATTAGTCGCGTTTGGTTCACTATTGTTGGACTAATTCTCGATTGGCAATCCGGTGGTATTTATTTTGTTCACTCCTACCCAAAAGATTTATTTTGAAATTTAAATATAAAGGTAAACATTAACCATGTAAAGATAGATAATAATTTATTTACAAATATTAAATTCTACCGGATAAATAACTTATAATACAAATTGAATTTTGATTACGTAATTAATTATAATATATATATATAATAATTGAAAATATAGATTTTGATTTATTAATTAAAATTACATTATAATTACGTATAAAATATAATATTTATAAGTTTATAAAAATAAATCTCAACCCGTGCTGTAGCACGGGTCAAAATCTTGTATATATATATAAATCTCAACCCGTGCTGTAGCACGGGTCAAAATCTTGTATATATATATTTTAGTGACTAAATAAAAATGTAAATATAAATAAATAAATAAATAAAATTTCAGTAACAAATAATAAAAAATTTCCTATTTTTAGGAGTTACACCAAAATGTGTGTGTATATATATATATATAGGATTTTTCAAATTGTTTTTAAATAAAATTTCTGTAAAAATAATGAAAAATTTCTTTTTTTTAAAGCACACGACTGACAAAACCATAAATTGATTTTCAAAACAATAATAGCATTTTCACAAAACCATAAATTGTTTTCCCTATGTTATAGATAGTTTTACATTTTTAATTTAAAAAAGATTTCAATATTAAAAAGAGGTTAATAATTAAAAAGTTAATAAAAATCCAATTACGTTTATTTCAATATTAAAAAGACGAAGATGTCGCCTACTAAATTAAATTATTAAGGGATATGTTATAAACTAAAGCTAAAGCCAAAAATAATTTTCAAGGCCAAAAAAAGCCGATGTGTTAAATTATAAAATTTTTAGAATACTAGTTTAAAATTTAAATTTAAATCTTACTTCATTAGTTTATAGTTATTAAAAATAATTCGTTTGAGAACAAAATATATATCAATATTGAAAATGTGAAATACTGTTGATCAGAATTATGATGGGGATACATAATGTAGCATCTCATAAAACGCGGCGATTCGACCAAACTTTGTTACCACAATGCCGCGACCGCACACGTTTTCGCTTGCATGCGAACTTCGAAATTCGAACCTCTCTTTACTCTCTTTCTTTAGTAATTTCATTTTCAAATTCACCCTCTCCAACTATTTTGGCAGTCAATTATTTAATTACCCTAGTCTTAACTGCGGACAAATGTAAACACAATTTAAGTAACGTTTGACTTGTTTTGTTCGATAACAAGCACGCGCCATTTGATGCGAGAGTAGAAAACAAAACTCATGGTAAGTAAATTTGCGATTAAATGACCAAGTATTTTTCATTTTAAGAATTGATTTGTTTTTTTTTTTCCTTTTTTTCAATGAAGAATTAATTTTCATTGTATAAAAATAATGAAGAAAATAATTTTGAACTACGTAGTTATACAGGAAAAAAAAAAATTATTTTGAAATACGATGAAGAAAATAATGCAAGAAATATTATTTTTAAAAATTTTATTAACACCTTTTTACCATTTGTTAATAATAGTTAGCAAAATTTTCACTTACCTAAATTAATTCATAAAATGTTGAATAGAGACAATACTTATCAAATCCTCTCTCTAGTTTTCCTCCCCTTGAAGAAACCTTTCTAGATCTTTCCGTCAGCCACCGTCCGCCGCTTGTTGTCCCTTTTGACACGGCGGTGGTGCGGTTTTTTACCTGTTTCTCGGTTGTAAAGTTTTCTTTCTGTGTAATCTTCGGTGCGGTGGTGCGGTTTTTTACCTGTTTCTCGGTTGTAAAGTTTTCTTTCTGTGTAATCTTCGGTCCCGTCTCTTTGTCCCGTCTTTTTGTTCGACGAGAAAGGAGGTCGGCTTAGGTTCCGATCGGCGATTTTTCCACAAAATTGCCGATTCGGCTTGGCTCCGGGGACAATTGGCGTGTGAATGGATAGTTCTCGGTGGCAGATCCTTCAAAGCCGCGTTTTCTACACCCCCACCGCGTTGTTTCCCGATGGTCCGGCGGTGATGGTAGGTTAAGTTTTTCTCCATCGCCGTTAACTGCTGTTTTTTCAGGTGATTAGTTCTCTTTGATGATTTCGTGAGGTAAGATGGCGATTTCGTCGAAGAACATCGGTGGTCTTTGAAACTTCTTCGGAGTTTCTTAAATCTCCGGTGGTTCCGAATTCGGCGATTTCCGGATGATGCTGGCGGGTCTGTCCTTGTCCTTCCGTCCTCCTCCGTCCGAAGATCTCAACGCGTGACAATTGCCGACCGTGCTCAGGTGTACGCAGCGAACGTCATCCACCCTAGCGGCGCCGACAACTTCGCTTTAGTCTAGGGTTTTCTAACGAACGGGCCTTGGGCCTTTAGGTTGTATTTAGGTTTGGGCTTCAGCCTGTTATGTTTTGCCTTCGGGCTCTTTTAGTTGTTGTTTGTGTTTGGGTCCTTTTAGGGCCCAATCCCTTTGTGACTTTGGGCAGAGCCCAGTTTCTTGTTTAATAATATTATCTCCCTTCGTGAAAAAAAAAAACGGAAAGTGCGAGAAATAGTCTTCTACTAGTTGCAGTTTTGTAGTTGGCCATTAAGGTTTTGGGCCCATATTGAAGAAGCATTAAGGCCTTTTCACTAATTGATATTGTTTCATCTCGATTATTTATAAAAAATAAGTCTACGAGACAGAAACACACTCTACTATAACTAAAAACATAAAGACCTTGCTCTATTTGCAAATTGCAACGTTTGGTGTTCCATATTTTCATTAGATGATTGCAAATTTTGTTGACATAGATAATGGAGAAGAAGTCGAGAACAACGACACCATCTTTGAAAGAAGGGAGTGTGAAAACAAGACAAGACATGAAGAGACTCGAGGAAACAGAGGATTGCTTAGACTTGGATTTTATTATTTGTGTAAGTAAATACATACATTCAAATCCAATACATTTAAGAACAACTATTGCGACCGTTCTGATTTGTTTTTCACATGGATATTATCTATCAACTTTTATTTACAGAAAATATTAATTAACAACAGTTGAAACTATAGAACTAACACCAAAGAAAATAATTTATTGAAAATAAAATTAAAAACTATTTTCTTTTTTTTGGTCTATAAAAACTATTTTCTTAAAAGTTAAATTATGAACATTGGAAAATAAGAGTAATTATTTTGTGGTTTGTAGACATTAAAGCTACTTATGTAGCCCTAAATCTGATCAAAACGGTTAGTCTGGAGTTTACTTATTCTGACATGTTTCAACCACCAATTTTTTTTTTAAATCCAAGGTACCGAATTGTTTGTTTTCGAATTGTTTGTTTTATACAAACATGACAACATAACTCAACATTGCAATTTAGATGTCATGTTTGCTAGAGGATACTATTTTCTTCCCGACAATGTAAGCAAAAACATGAAGAACGGTCAGTAGCATTGGAGTCTTCTCATGACAGTGCTTAATCAGCATTTTAAAAGAAGCTTTACAGAAATCCAACACGATCCAATGTAGTACAGATTGCTGCCAAAATAGTCGCACCAGCCACCAGTTGATCGGTTGAAGCGATTTTATTGACGAAATTTATATTTTCTCCATTCAGAGTGACAGAGATCCTTAAGTCAGATTCAGATGTTTCTGAAGATTAACAGAAAACAATACTCTCTTATCGGATGAGACATAGTGTAATTGGATCTCTGGGTGGGTCAATAGTTGGTTAAGTTGGTTATATGTCTTGTAATATCTACAATTATTTTTTTGAAAAAATTCAGAAGTTATAAAATATATTCAATTATGTTTTAAAAAAAAATTAATTCATTAAAACTCAAAAATAACATTATAATGGTATATTTTATTATTAATTTAGTAATCAATGTTGTGTTTTATATATTCTAGAAATGATTACATCTTAATTAATATATAAAAATAATTATAAGAAAAAGATAAGTAAAACATAAACAAAACATGAGCAAAACATAAGAAAAACATAAGCAAAATAGAAAAGAAAAAAAAAAATATAAAGAAATATGAATTTTATTATTGATACTAGATTATATTTTTCTTACAAAAACACTTCATAACATATAACATATATTCATGTCAAATTAACCGATTTTAATTTTGTGAAATCTTGTGGTCCTTTTTGATGTAGTTTCTTTCCACCGTTCCATTTAAAATATACAAATTAATATTCGTGAATGTACTTAATATTCTGCAATCTAATAAGGAAACAATTTTTTAATTTAGATCATTTTTTTTTCTTTCGATCAGATCAAATATGAATCATTTTTAGTTTTATATTTGGAATCCGAGTAGTAAAACGGTTTTTAGAAAAGATTAATAAAAAAAGGAGGAGAGAATGTAGATTTTGGATAGATTTTATATTTATTTGGAAATGATTAATGTGGATAATAAATTTACATTTCTCACATGTAATAGTCAACGGGAAATCCATCAAAATAATGCTCAACTTGTGTATTATAGTAATTTGGGTCTATTTGGGTCTGGAGATTTGAAAATAATTGTTTTAATCATGTATTGTTATATAGGTTACATAATAAATCATATACTTTTTAATATTTTGCATGATTAAATACGTCGTTAAGTGTCGATTAGAAGGTTTTACAGTTATGGTTAAAAACGCAGTATTTTTACTAAACGGTATTGTAGACGGATCATTAACAGGATTAATTTTTTTACTAAACGGTATTGTAGACGGATCATTAACAGGATTAATTACAATCATTAATCAAATTAACGAAGTACTTAATCGTGCAAAATGTTAAAAAAATATATGATTTATTTTGTAACCTATATAACAATATATGATTAAAACAATTTTTTTTTAAAAAATTCAAGATCCAAATTGCTATAATACACGAGTTCGACATTTTTTTTAATGGATTTCCCAATAGTTAACATATATACAATTTGGATACGTTGTAACAATGTAGCATACGCCACGTAACGCGCTACTAGGAGGCGCGTGTACACCACTCGAAAGCCTTTCTTTTGGGCTCATCTTGCCCAACAAAAACCACTCGAAAGCCTTTCTTTTGGGCTCATCTTGCCCAACAAAAAAAAAAAGATTCTAATTCATTTATCGTAAGCTTTTTCTAATCAAGTAGAAAAAATTACAAATAATCAAGTAGAAAAAATTACAAATTGTTGTAAAGAGTAAATAGTCAAGTGAAATAAGTATTCTTTTTTTTTTGTCAACTCGCAAGTATTCATTTAATACTTAATACTTACAAATAAAATAGAGAACAGTAATCAAACAAATTTAAGAGGATTTAACGATCAATCAAACAACAACTATCTTTATGTGTTTTGTCGTTTTACTTACAATTTGACATAATAAACACTATAAAAGTGGTTGTTCCTTTCTCAATTATATATATGGAGTTGTTTGGTCTCTATTTTGATTCCTTTTATAACGACCGTTCACAATTTCGTAGATATATTTGTCCTCAGGGAGTATATATTTTTAATATATTTATCTTGTTTGACCAAGGAGTCAAATCTTTAAAAATTAATGTGGTAGTTGATCTAACTTATTACACATATGTTGTCTCTGCATCATATGTTTTTTTGATTTTACGTACCCAAATATACGTTAATACATTACTTTTAGTGACAAAATGTGAAGAGATCCTAGTGGAAAATGTCAAGTAGGAAGATGTTTAAATTGACAAAGACTATATATACATATATATATTGAAATGTCAAGTAGGAAGATGTTTAAATTGACAAAGACTATATATACATATATATATTGGTCAGAAAAATTAAAATTTCATTAAACCGAAATGGTATTATATGTTATAATAATGTCAATTAACTTTTTTTTCAAACTAACTACAATAATCATAACAAAAAAAAGATATATAAAGTATGCGATAAATTTTTGGAAAATTGATGACATTTATCATCATGAAAAAAATTATCTATATCCATAAAGTTTGATGCTCATTGTGATACGACTCTCACATTGAAAAAAGATCAAAACGAAACAGATTTGAGACGAACAATCAAAACTCTCCAATTTACTGTTATCAAAACTAGAACTTAGTTACCGTGCAATTTTCGGACATAAGAACTCTAGTTATGTATGTAATTTGTGTGAGTTGATACATGTAAGTAGATACTATTGTTTCACTAATCAGATTTGGATTTTACTATTTGTGTAAGTAGATACATTTAAGTCCAATACATTCAAAAATATGTCGGCTCTGATATATTTTTTTTTTTATCACATGGATGTTATCTACCAGCTTTTATTTACAGAAAATATTAATTAAAGGCGGTTGAAACTATCAAAGAACTAACACCAAAGAAAATAATTTACTGAAAATAAAATTGGACAAATGCATTTTTGTCCATCTTTTTTATCTGCCCGTCCATCAAACTTTGTGGACAATTTTTGTTTGTCCATATTAGTCCATGGACATTTGGACAGTGATATGTCCATGGAAGTCCATGGACATTTGGACAGTGATATGTCCATGGACATTTGTCCATTTAGACACCTACACTAAGCGCTAATATATGCCTTCTTTTTCAGGGAAAGGATCTGTGTGTTCCTCTCCTTTTTGCTGCATAAGTTCTCTGTGCTTTCCTCAACGAAAATTGGGAACATTCTGGATGGTGAATATTTAGCCTACTTGGATTCTTTCGTGAAACATATATGTGATGGTATGTCCCAAAACAATTTTCCTTTGCTTTTCTTTTACATATATGTGATGGTATGTCCCAAAACAATTTTCCTTTGCTTTTCTTTTCAAAACTAATATGCTTTTGATTAGATGTTCTAAAATGAATTTTTCTTGTGTAGTTATGATTGGTGTTCGAGTTAAGCTTTCTGAACTTTCAGAAGAACTCCTTAGGCTCCTTAAAAACCTCCTTTTCGAGAGAGTATTATTTAAAGTTGAATCCTCTGAAACATCTGAATCTGATTTAAACATCCCTGTCATCGTGAATGGAGAAAATTTAACTCTCGTAAAAAAATTTTGCTTCAACTGATCAACTGGTGGCTGGAGCGACTATTTTGGCGGCAATATGTACTACAATGGATCGTGTTGGATTTCTTTGTGAAGTTTCTTGCCTTCTTTAAAATGCTCATTAAACGATGTCATGAGAAGACCCAGTGCAACTGACCATTCTTCATGTTTTTGCTTACATTGCTGTGGGTGAAATGGTGTTGTACTCTAGTAAACATGACATCCAAATTGCAATGTTGAGTTCTGTTGTCATGCTCTAGTAAACATGACATCCAAATTGCAATGTTGAGTTCTGTTGTCATGTTTCTGGAAAACAAACAATTCGGTACCTTGGACAGCAATTCTCAGTTTCACGTAGGCAAGAACAAGTGTCCATTCTCACACAAGTCTTCCTCGCTGGAGGCTATGGCATCTAAGCTTGTTCAGATCCTTCAGGAGTTTACTATGTCAAACACTTTGTATCAAAGCTTGACTAGTTCATTGGGTTCTAGAGATAACCTAGTATATGCCGGCACTCAAAGATTTCCATTGTGTAGTGACCAAGGATCAGAGTGTTACTCTCTTTTTTGTCATCTTTGTAGCTTATTGCTTGTTATACGGTATGCCTAACTAAGAAAATGATGTTTGAAAATGATATTTTTACTAATTTTTCATCGCCTATTGAACCAAATTTTGATCTTATATCTAAAAATATGCAGGCATGGGATTGGACTAATGGGAACATTGTTGCTCCACTGCTTAAGATGCCGGAACTGCCATTGCCATTCTTCTCGGGCAACTTATCAGGTAACATTATTAAGTTTGTCTGAATTTAGTGCAATCTCAATGCAATCTTCATTCATATCTGCATATTAGAGCCAAAGTATTCAGTCAATGAAGAATCAAACAGTAAGACACATGTCCAAAATTTTCCTACTTTTGATGACATTTTTGAACCGAGGAATCATCTAACATCAGAGATTCTGGAAAAACTCGAATGTAAGAACTCTTTGTTCATGACTCAACAGTGACAACCACTTGGTCACGAGATTCACCGAGCCAGGTAAGCTTTGGTCGCCAGGACCAGGAAGTACGGGTGCTTTGTCTTGAAAGTTTGTTGGGAACTTCCGCTGCATCGTCTTTAGGAGGGAGCTCACAACTGCTATCTGCACTGCCAAACAGTTTGTTGGGAACTTCCGCTGCATCGTCTTTAGGAGGGAGCTCACAACTGCTATCTGCACTGCCAAACCGTTGTCTGAGAATGGACACTTGTTCTTTCCTACGTGTAACTGAGAATTGCTGTCCAAGGTACCAAATTGTTTGTTTTCTAGAACCATGAAAACAGAACTCCACAGTGCAATTCGTCTGTCATGCTCACTCGAGGACACCATTTTCTCCCCAGCAATGTAAGCAATAACATGAAGAACGGTCAGTAGCACTGGGGTCTTCTCATGACAGCGCTTGATCAGGATTTCAATAGAAGCTTCACAGAGAAACCCAACACGATCCAGTGTAGTACAGATTGCCGCCAAAATAGCCGCTCCAGACACCAGTTGATCAGTTAAAGCGATTTTGGTGACGAGAGCTAATTTTTCTCCATTCAGTGTGACAGGGATGCTTAAATCAGATTCAGATGTTTCTGAAGATTTAACATAAAATAATACTCTCTGCTCGGAAAGGAGGTCCTGAAGGAGACTAAGGAGTTCTTCTGAAAATTCAGTAAGCATAACTCCAGCTTCACTATCAGCCACAACTGCACAATAAAAATACATTTCAGAACATCAAATGAAAAGCAGACTTGTTTTGAAAAGAAAAGAAAAGGAAAATGGTTTTGGGACATACCAACATATATATGCTTCAAGAAAGAAAATGGTTTTGGGACATACCAACATATATATGCTTCAAGAAAGAATTCAAGCAGGCTAAATATTCAACATCCAGAGTGTTCCCAATTTTCGTTGAGGAAACCACAGAGAAGTTATGCAGCAGCAAGGAGAGGAGCACACAGACCCTTTCCCTGAAAAAGAAGGCATATGCTTAGACATTGAAAACTGATGGAGTTGAAAAAGGTATATATATGTATCAATGTTATGCACTGAAAAGGTACCAGCGAGCACAATCACTTACTAGGTCAAAAGTTTATCTTCCATTTTCAATGAGGATAGAATTGCTGGCACTGCCCACTCTGCTCCAGGAACTGATGGGCATCTCTGAACACAGTTGTTTGCAGCATGGAATATTTTGATGATACTGTGCTGGTCTTCCATATTTGAAAACAAAACTAAGTGTTTAAGAATATGACCATGTAATGTTGTCGACTTGGGTGGTCGTTTGACTGTCTCTAATTCATTTTGTGTGTTGAGACTAGGATTTCCATTAGAAATTATGTTCCCACCTGAATCCATGCTATTACTGGCAGATAGGTCAAGATGGAGTTGAAAAAGGTATATATATATATATATATATATCAATGTTATGCACTGAAAAGGTACCAGCGAGCACAATCACTTACCGGGTCAAAAGTTTATCTTCCATTTTCAATGAGGATAGAATTACTGGCACTGCCCACTCTGCTCCAGGAAATGATGGGCATCTCTGAACGCAGTTGTTTGCAGCATGGAATATTTTGATGATACTGTGCTGGTCTTCAATATTTGAAAACAAAACTAAATGTTTAAGAATATGACCATGTAATGTTGTCGATTTGGGTGGCCTTTTGACTGTCTCTAAATCATTTTGTGTGTTGAGACTAGGATTTCCATTAGAAATTATGGTCCCACCTGAATCCATGTTATTACTGGTAGCTAGGTCAAGAATGAGGATAGAATTACTGGCACTGCCCACTCTGCTCCAGGAAATGATGGGCATCTCTGAACGCAGTTGTTTGCAGCATGGAATATTTTGATGATACTGTGCTGGTCTTCAATATTTGAAAACAAAACTAAATGTTTAAGAATATGACCATGTAATGTTGTCGATTTGGGTGGCCTTTTGACTGTCTCTAAATCATTTTGTGTGTTGAGACTAGGATTTCCATTAGAAATTATGGTCCCACCTGAATCCATGTTATTACTGGTAGCTAGGTCAAGAGCCGTATCAGGATTATTGTCTTCACTCATGATTGCATTGTACAAAAAATCTATCTGAGGAAGATCAGGGGATAGAAATGATTCTCTGGCCCTCTGGTAATATCTTATCTGAGGAAGATCAGGGGATAGAAATGATTCTCTGGCCCTCTGGTAATGTCTCTCTTCGTCCGAGTTATCCAACTCCAGCAACTTCATACAATCTGCAGCAGTGAATTCCTCTGGAAATAATGTTTTCCCATCATGTCCTTTATCAATAGTGAGGCATGTTGTTTTTCCAGCTATATCACCTGGAGTCTTGCCTGACTGGTTAATCTCGAGAGAATTCTGTATAATAGTCTTCTTCTTGCAAGAAACCCTTCTTTTCTTAGAAACTGAAATGCCATTTTTAGAGTCACCTTGTCTATCAGGGACCAAGGTTTCTCCCTTTTCTAAAGGCCTATTTCCAACAGCAACAGGCTGCAAGGTGCCCATCTTCTCTCCAATCTGGAAGTTTTTCTTTTTGTCACCAGAGGACAAATTACGGGTCACAACTGCCTCTAACATTCTTTTTCTTTTTTGAGAGTTCTCATCTACTACTTCATGAGTACGACTCTGAAGATAGTTTTCAGCCACCAAACAGAGATTTCCATTTTTACTGGTAGCAGAGATTTGCTGAAGTACACTTGATTTTGTTGGATGGATATTTGGTTTATCTTTTGCGTTTTCTGCTGTAGTAACAGAGAACTGCTCTCTTCCCTGTGAGGACTGCCCATCAGAAAAAGATGTTGCGCTTGAAATTACTCCAGAACTCTCTAATTTTTTAGAGCATCCAGTAGGAGACTTCAATTGAGAAATAGTACCTGAGTCAGACTCATTCACGTTCTGTCCAGATTTAGGAATTAAGTGGGCAAATAACTTGCGAGCCTGCTGCTGAGAACCAGGATTGGCTGCCAAATGGCTTTTTGCTTCAGAATGCTTTCAGAATGCTTTTCACCATGACAGTTCTTCTGTGATTTTAGCGTCTGCAGTTTTTTGCATACCTTCAGCTTCATATCAATAAGGTTGCACATAAGGAGACTGAATAAGGAACTAAATGATCAAACACAGCAAAGTATTATAGAAATATTAATGTGGGAATAATTTGTGTTAAGATAGAAGCCACTATTAGAAAGACAAGAACATTAGGCGCTCTCTCATTATACAGTCAGAATCAATATAGCTAACTATAAACTCAAGAACTCCAAAAGAGTACACCCCAAGTGTTATTGCTCAGATACCTTCAAATGACACAGCAGAATTGAAATTATTTGAGCCACACATGTAAACCTAGGATAATTTTGCTGGAAGACTAAAATAAATTCTTTTTTATCCACCATGTCAAGAACAAAAGATCCATCATGTAATCCAATGTCTGAAATCGGTAACAAAGAAAGCATCAAATTCTAAAACATGTTGATGGTCATCAAGCCAAATTTTAAATTAGGATGAGAAGGTACGCATAATGTAAGAAATTTATGACAGAAACAAACCTTTTCAAAGCCAGTTGTACCTTCAACGTCTCTGGAAAAATATGCATCGATTAGATTCATGCGATTATAAGACTACCGAATTCCTGTTTTAACTGACCTAGTTCTTCGGCCTGAAATTCCCTTCGAAACCTTTCAAAGTTAGCCACTTTTTCACTGTGTTTTGCACAGTTCCTCTCAAACTTCACTTTCTTTGTCAAGAGCCTCATTTCAGCCTTTTCCAGATCTCTGACTTTCTGAGGAGAGATAGAGCGAGTATCAATGGATTTTTGGGAATGTGAAAGCTGAT
>CM071718.1:31875645-31885883 GCA_036630335.1 Physaria fendleri | reverse complement strand
TTGATACGTGCATATGGTTCATAAATACATAGACATTCATACATGTATTTATTTGTATAGAATATTTAATGAATTTAGAAAATAAAAATTTCTATACATTAAAAACAAAATTTAATACGTGTATATACATCTTCAACACAAATTTAATACGTGTATATTTTCTCATTAATAACATATTTAATTAATGAATATTTTTTCTTAACTAACCTCTTCAATATTTACCATAAATCTATACGCTTATTAAATTCGATATCATTTATTTATAGTTTTGAAATAAATTAGATAAATAATTAAATGTTTTATGATGTTTGGTTACAGGGTTAGTATTGCTGGTGTTTGGTTACTGGGATAATTCTAAATATGTACTTCAATTTTAATAGGTATATAGATACAATTCAACCCGGATAATACCCATAATCCACTCGCCAACTCGTTTTGTTTAAGTAAAAAAAAAAAAAAAAGAGATAATACCCATAATCCACTCGCCAACTCGTTTTGTTTAAGTAAAAAAAAAAAAAAAAGAATCGACCCCCATCCCTAAATCAAATTGTCGACTCGAAGAAAAAGGGACAAAGAGAAATCATCATCTCCAGGATTTACACAATTTACATTATTCTTAATCTCCTATATCTTATTTCTGAACTTCAATTTCTTCCTTCTCTAACTTCAATTTCTTCATCTCCTAACCAAATCTTAATCCTTTTTTCCAATGGTGATGACGAGAAGAAGGAATAGGAGGAGGTGTCATGTTGGTCTTTCTAGAGAGGCCAGAAGCAGTCTTAAAAGTTTAGAGCTGCCACCCGTCTCGCCGCCAATCTCTCTAAATGCCTAAAAAAGGCAGATTGATGAATCTCCATGCATCTTCTTCGACAAGAACTGAGCTCGTCACGCCTTCATTGGTTGTTCCTGCAATGGTAAGTCATCTATGAAGCTCCCCGAGTTGTTTAATTTCAATTGCATGGAAGATAGGGATGAATTCAATGACAATTTGTTTAGTTTTTTGGATACGACTAAAAACAAGAGATACAACTGTTTGGTCTAGTGTTTTGTGTATATACCACCAATGCGGGTTTGGAATAAGACGACTTCTACCAGTTGATATTACTATAATTAGTACGATTAGTAACTAATACAACTGGAACGACCAATACGGATTTGGATTTCAACTGCTTTATTTATGATTGCAGGAAAGTGATGACTTGGAGAACTTATAGCCAATTCACCCAGCAAATTTCTTCTTCCATATCTCGAACTACACGATAACATGCAAATTGTCTTCGGCATGTGATCAAGTGAAAATCATCGCATACCTAAAAGAGTACCTAAGTTATGAATACTACGATTGGTTTACCAACCACCCTCAATTCAAGCATATCTTTCACATGCCCAGAGAGAGCAACCACATGGTAACACATATGTGGATGTTGCTTGTACGCACAGTGAATAAGGAAAAGGGGAAGATGGCGTGGTTTATTATTAACACATATGTGGATGTTGCTTGTACGCACAGTGAATAAGGAAAAGGGGAAGATGGCGTGGTTTATTATGAATGGAGTGCCCATTGGGTACTCTATTAGGGAGCAACCACATGCTAACACATATGAGGATGTTGCTTGTACGCACATTTAAGAAGAAAAAAGAGGAAGATGATGTGGTTTATTGTGAATAGAATGCATGTTAGGTACTCAGGGAGCACAATATTCTCTCCGGCTGGAGCTGTAAGGCATACTAGAGGATTATAAGAATATAATTAGTCATCATCGTTATGGGCGTAATTATTAGAGAATCAAACCAGAAGATAGAAAAAGAAGATTTGCATCGCAGATATTAAACGAACCTTGACCAATATGCCCGAAAGTACAAGAAAACTTTAGACTATATTGCTATTGTTCCTGTGCACAATAATCAAGAGGTCCAAGACGTATGGATATATCGACCTTTTCTTATACAAGCGGTTGACAATCTCAATGATTGTGTGACAATTCTCTGGGGTAGATTGTCATTTGACGATCAGCTGGATGAGATCTAACAAACATTGGAAAAATTCAGAGGAAATGTTCAGAAGCACTGAATATTCCCGGGTTTGATCCTACCGTTGAAGGTATTAGATAGTTGTATCAATAGTATCCATTCGTATTAACGAGATAAAATAAAAGAAATGTTTTTGTTAATATGTAGATTATGGCATGTTAGGCTATTCCCATCATGCAGGTGAAGTTTAGGATGGCTCATGACATAGAGGGAGTGAGTGGTAGGTGTCCTAGGATGTGTAAGACCCAATGGAAGCCTTGTAGCATGAAAGGGTGGACAATGGAAATGGTGAACAATGGTCTTGGAGAAATTAAGGTATATAAAAAAGATTTTTGTATTAGTAGTATCTATTTGTATAATGAGTCAATGGTATTAGTAGTATCTATTCGTAAAAGGGTCGAGTTGTATTAGTCGTATCTATTCTTATAATGATTATAATGTTTTATCTTGGATTAAACCAAGAAATTCATAACATCTTGACATCTAATTTTGATGAGGTGGCCCTTCTCGAGGAGATCATGGAGAATGAGGACTTATACGAGGGACATGACGATTTGCCCGTGAATTGGAACAAATCCATTCTTGAGGCGAACAAGAAGATATGCTCTGAAGATCTGTTTGAGTTGGATGTGGGTGGGCGTAGAGACAATTTGAATGGCAGGCGCAAACTTATTATTATTATTATTTAAATTTTCTGTTATAAAATACAATTGTACGTATCTCACTCATCCAAAGTCTGATTAGAGCGAGCCATACAACATTGGAAACATCTTGATGAGACGAATGCATAAGGTCTTCTTTCACCAAAAATCGACGGCAGGCGCGCCCGTAAAAGCGACCGTAAGGTCAACAGAAAAATCTAATCGTCTCCGTTTGATCTGATTTTCGAGTATGTCATATAATCGTCTCCGTTTGATCTGATTTTCGAGTATGTCATACTTCTTGGTCCTCCTCACTAAAAAAAAAAAAAAATCAAAATAACGCGACCGCCGCAGCACTATTCACCGAAAGTCCAAGCGAAAAAATTCTAGCAGCAAATAATCACATGTATCTCCCATGTTTAAAGTCTGATTAGAGCGTGTCACACATTGTTGAAAAGCCCTCGACGAGACGAATCCATAGAGTTCAAAATCGCTTGAATTCGACGCCGAACGCTCATTAAAAAAACTACTGCAAATTTGTCGAAAATATGATATTCTCCATTCGATATGATACATTTACAAAGCAGACTTAAAGAAAAGATAGTCTGTTTTCTAATCATAGTACATAAGCAAACATACATTTGACTTAGGCGAACTTACATTGAATTTTTGAAAAATCGAATAGTTTATTTTTAGAATATACATATTTATTTATGCAAACAATAAACCAACAAAAGAGAAATATGTCTATACTTATTTTGAAAGTCAAATAATCGATCGGTAAATAAGAGTTTCTTTCTTAGTGTTATAGTTTTTTCATGTCCCCAAAATCTTAATTTTCGTTGGTTTGTAATTCATGTACTATTTTTGCTAGACCCTACCAAATTTGAACTATTTTCTCACCCGCCAAAATTAAATTGAATCAACGTACCCAATTCTTATATAAATTTTGTAAGATTTTACAGAATTGGTATATAAGATTTTCTCAAAAACTTTAAGAACGCCCGCAATTTGGTATGTTGATAAAATTTAATTTTCTATAATTTTAGTTTTTAGTTTTTTCAAAATGATTTTATTAAAGTTTTTATTTATTTTTATTTTCAAAAACAATCCTTTGACTTTATTATTTTGATAATTTTCTTCAATTTTTATTTATTTATTTCTAAAATTTATCAAAATTTTTACATTATTTTTCTTGATTTGGTTTTTTTTTGTAAATTATTACTATTATTTTCGAAAAAATCTCATTTTTTTAATTTTTATTAATAAAATCTATAATTTTGGTTACTATTAGTTTTTAAACAAAAAAAATCAACGTATCAAGTGGAAATTAATACAATTTTTTAATCAAAAAATCTATGTCATGTTCAGGTGAGAAGTGACTAAGCTAATTTAATGAATTAATAATGCAATTAATTATGATGTTGAAATTAGCCCAATTATGTAAGATAATTCAAGTTAAACTTGGCTTGATATCTAAAATGAAAAATAAAAACTTATCATGGAAAAAAATAGGCATTTTTCTATTCGGAGTGGAATTAAGATTTACAATAGCATTGGGAGGTACGAAATTGCCCTTTTATCTATTAGAATTGTCTAATTGCAATTGTGTATTGAAATTTAGGACTTCACCGACACTAAAGATTAAACACATGATCCCAAAGAAAAGGGATAACACAAGTTCTGATGACTAACACTTGTATCACCATCGCTCCTGTAATACATGCTGGGATGCTTAGGTCTAAAAGTTGTAGAAGAAAGAGATCTATGAAGAGACCATTTGAATTTAAGCATCGAAGGACTGGACACAAAACCATAGGAATCACGCCAAAAAGGATGTACCTGAAGCAATTAGAGATTCTTTTCGCCGGCCCCCCCCCCCCCCCCCCCCCTTTTTTTCCCCCCCCCCCCCCCCCCCCCCCCCGGAACAAAATTCCTTCATAATCGAACTTTGATAGACATCGAATGAAGTCATGCTATAGAGGCATTGCACCGATGTGTTGTTGAATGCCAGTTGTAACAAAGAATGAAAAACAGAGAATAGACCTCTTTGTACAGACACGTGAAGAGCTAAGGAGATTGAATAGATAGGAGATGCTTCCACAAGGCAAACACCACGAGGTGAAAGGGTTAAACCGAGCAGAAGGAAACCCAACAAGAACTGTAAGGACCATGGAGAACCAATATCAAAGAAGACCTACCTACCACCAGAAAAACTAAAACCTTAAGGCACATGGAAAGCTAGAAGAGTCACAAATCTAAGAGCTCGCTTAAAATGACTTTGTCCTAAATCCAAACAAACCCACAGAGGGACAACTACAGAGCAAGGAGGTTGATAGGCTTATGGTGTCTAAATTCCTCCTTCTGTTTCATAATATAAGGGGATTTAAGAAAAAACTCGCATCTTAAGAAAAATAATTACATAGATTTTATTTGTCAAAAATTAATTTGTAAAAAATAATCAACCAATAGTCATATTACTTTTTAGTCCGAATTCTCTCTCTCTTCATTCACATATTTTAGTCATACGAGAAATAACTAATAAAAAGTACATAAAAACTATCAAAATCTTTTATATTTTGAAACAAAAATCTAAGTTTAAAACCTCTTACAATATGAAAGAGAGAGTACTTTACAACCATACTAGATGAAGAAACCTTATAATATTAATATGAAACAGAGAGTACTTTACGACCATAGTAGCTGAAGTAGCCGAGAGAGGACAGGTTCCCATGATGAGCGAAAGCACCTGATTCTCCACCATTTGCGATAATAGATCTACTCAAAAAGATGATAGGATGGTTCTCTGTAGAGAGCACACCAACGTCGGTCATAGAAACCGAACGGCACAGCTTACTAGTGAGCCAAGCAGAATTGCATCTAAGGCCATTACAATAAAACATAGCTTTTGAGAGACGAGCAGAATTATATGTATATTGTTGTGCGTCATCTCTTGTTCAGTATTTGGGATTAAGCTAAAATAGGACTACAATCTAAAGATGCATATGATAAATAGGGAAAGAATAAGCTCTATGCGATAAGATCTGCACGGGCATTAAAGCACCTCCAACGGTGTTTCTCTAGAATATCTTAAGAAAGATTTTAATATAAAAAAAAAACTGAAAAGAAGAACAGAGAAATAGAAATAGACAACTTTAAAAACTGAGTTTCTACAAATGTTACTTTGTTATAGGTTTAAAAAATTTTTAATAAATATTTGGTTTAATTAAATACTTAAATTTTATTATAATAAATTAATAATAGTTTTTGTTTGTTTTAGAAGGCCAAATAGAGAATTTAGCAATGGAGGTACTCTTAGCTTAATCCAGGTTCTCTAGGATAAAGAAAATACAAGTTCAACTAGTGTCTACTCATAAAATCTAGACTTTTCGGGCCATTAATCAATGCCTCTGTTTTTGCTCGCACCGGTCACAGTGTTGGATAGTGACTACTGGTTTTACTCGTCCGTGCCGCCTCTGTTTTTGCTCGCACCGGTCACAGTGTTGGATAGTGACTACTGGTTTTACTCGTCCGTGCCAAAATAACGATCACCAAACTCGCCCAAGCCCGGTATAACGCGGAATTCTTGGTTCAGACACTGGTCTATTTCAGACGTCACTATCTTCAACGCCGGAAAACGTTTGCAGACACAATGGATTCCTTCTGGTGCCTGTCAGAAAGCAAAGTTCATGATGAGAGAGAAGTAAAGACAGAGAGATCCTTAGCTTCTACATTAACAAAGATAGATTACACTCACAGAGATAAGATTCAGAAATATAATGTGAGCTTCAGGAACTCCTTTCTGTATGAGTAGTTCAATGGCTTGATTAGCAGAGTTCCCTTCAAGAAGCAACAATACCACAAGATATGAATTTCGTGAAACAAAAATCCATTAAAAAGGAACAAAATAGAAAGAGGTAGCGAAAGAGACCGAGTACCTGTGGCTAAGACGGGGTCTAGCAGCAGGACATGGCGTTCAGAGATGTCGTGAGGAAGCTTCTCATAAATAAGCTGGGTCACACAACAGGAGAAATTTCAAAATTCTTGTTCGCATAGAGAGATTATACTTGATACTTTCAATAAAGAGCAGAATATTAATCCACATACCTGTTTTCCATCATCGCCATCACGGTGGATGAGAATCTTCCCTATCTTAATTCCTTTGCAACAAGCCCGTAATGCATTTTCCATGCTTTCACCACTGAGTTAATATACAAAACAAAAAAATTTTTAGCAAGATAATTTAAGAGCAAACAAGTAATATATGTGTTTCAAGATGTAAAACAGGAAGAATAAACATCTTAACAAATCAAACGTATTCCAATTACAATACCTTAAGAGGCTCACCTTCGAATAATTGAGACTCCACAAAGTTTCTTACAAAAATCAACGCCAGTATACACAGCTCCTAGTGTGGAAAAGATAAGAAAATTTCAACCAACTGATTAAGCTATCTTTAACTAATCTGTGTAGTATCAATATAGGTGGCATTAACTGCTCATGGAGAGTGATGTTTTCATTTCGATTTCTACAAGACAAACAACTTTCCTAATCCATGTGAAGGAGAGAGACATCTGATGATCTAGTTGGTTGCGTATTTTAGACACCACAGCTTTATCTAACAAATTGTCTAAAGTTTGGTTACAGCTCTTGCATTCTCCTCTCATACCTGTAGGAGTAACTACTTGTTTCTCAGTGAACGGTAAATGACCAAGACCATGCTCCACGACCTGAAATAAAACAGATATTACCAAAATAAAGACTGAAAGCTCAGTGATGTTGAAAGAGTAGACATGAGACAGAGAGGTACCAGTCGAATGAGTCGATCTGAATAAAACACAAAGTCGTGTTTTGATATGTCCTTCTCCCGAATAAGTGTATGCATCCCTCTTATCTGCAATCATGTTCCTATAGTAAGTCCATTGATGCAAACACTTGCCATCTAAAACAAGTATCAAAGGGGGAAAGGGACAGTAAATACCTGAAATGTTGATTGAATGACATAAACATTTGGGTAGATTTTGCAAAGATCATGTTGCCCAAGTTTTGTATGGATATGTTGCGTAATCAAATCAACTGCAACGTGATTATCACCTCCTCGAGGAATGATCAAGTCTGCGTATTTCTTTGAAGGGAGCACAAAGTCATCAAACGCTGGCTTCACGAACTTTGCATACTGTAAAAATGAACATAGCATCCTCAGAGAGTAAAAGTTGAGCAATGAACACAAAACCCTCAGACAACAAAGGTTCAGCACATGGTTGGCTCAGAAGATAAAATACATGCTTCACAGAGCATCTCAAAGGGGGAACTAGAAAAAAACAACAACAGTAAGAGCAGAAGAAGTAGACACAAGGAGTTGTTCACTAGAGAAGAATTTTCATGGTTGTTAGCCACGTCCAGTATTCACAGAAAATATCAAGCGACCTAAATAGGATAGATGAAACTGTGCTGACTCAGCATAAATAAAAAAAATTGGACTAACCTGTTCAAGCACAGAAGTTACATCCCTACCCCTCTCAACTATGTCACGCCTGATTCTACGAGCAAGCCGTACATCAGCATCTGAAACCATTTCATAAGTAAAGATGATGAGTAGAGAAATGTTAAATAGATACCAATTTGATTAGTTATATAGCTTCAAAAGAATTCACCCTATCTTCAGCGGTTAACAGATGATATAAATGGTAAAAGTGTAAGAAACCATCAAGGCATCAGCCAAAGAACAACTTTGATTACAATATCATTTCCAGGGATGCAGAAGTAAATAGGGCTATCCAAAGAGTGAAAGACAATGAGTGGTGCAAGACATATGCAGGCTTTGAGAAAACGAAAGGACAGCAGAGTTGATGATACTGAAGGTAAAGTTAGTCATTACCTGTGTCCACAAAGATCTTCATATCCATCAGATTACGAACTCGTGAGTCATGGAAAACTAGAATCCCTTCCAAAATTATAACATCAGAAGCATTGACACTAGAATCCCTTCCAAAATTATAACATCAGAAGCATTGACCT
Source organism: Physaria fendleri (assembly GCA_036630335.1). NCBI lineage: Eukaryota > Viridiplantae > Streptophyta > Magnoliopsida > Brassicales > Brassicaceae > Physaria > Physaria fendleri. The sequence continues at coordinate 31,877,193 of CM071718.1, read as the reverse complement.
GAAAGAGGGTCCCAGTATATAATAATCTAATAAATAAATAATTACAAAAAGTGCAAGACAGGAATAAACTCGAAGAGCTGCTAAAAAGCAGTTGAGCACGTTAAGTAAAAGAAAAGGAGTAACAGATTAAAAGCCAGAATTGAGGAGATACAGATCAAATGGGCATAGTAATAAGTAGGAGACGAGGTTTAGGCAACAAATACATAATGGCCTTGGTAAGAAAAGTATGCACCTGACGAAAAGAATCAGATCTACGCTGATGGGTCTTAAAGTCGTAGATTGGAACTTGATAGGGTTGACCGCTCTTGAGAGTCTCAGCACAATGCAAAAGCTGCTCAGTATCAAAGGCATCTGAATAAGAAACAAAACAGAAGGTGACCGTGATAAATCAACCAAATGCTGGTATCAAAGGCATCTGAATAAGAAACAAAACAGAAGGTGACCGTGATAAATCAACCAAATGCTGCCATGAGCTGAACCTCACTGGTCTTATGCCAAAACACAAGATGTGAGAAAACTAAAGAAACCCCAATTCAGATAGTTTACCAGGATGATCAAAGTTGTACTCTTGCACACGCTGCAGCTCTTCAGATGTTAAACCTCGGTAAAAGGAATCCTACTCAACCAATAGAAAAACATCAATCAGGCATTCAATACAGTAGAAAGCGGGTACATTGAGAACAAGAATGAAGCAATAGAATCAAACCTGATTAACTAGAACAACACGATGGTCATGAAGTTGCTGGATTATCATATCGCAGACCGTAGTTTTACCAGAAGCCGTCCCACCTGAAACCCCTGTCAAAAAGCAAAATCAATGAAAATCTGAAAAATTGGCACCAGAATATTCTATTAAATCACGAGAGCACAAAATGCAACCATAGTCAGAGATTCTATCATCAAAACCCAAGATATAAACAAAGTTAATGCAATAAAATCAAGAGAGACAAAACCCAATTACACAAATTTTGATAAAACCTAAAGAACGCTAGAACGAAATGGGGGGTCGAGGATCACCGATAATGAAGGGCTGTACCTAAAGAACGCTAGAACGAAATGGGGGGTCGAGGATCACCGATAATGAAGGGCTGTTTGGGAGCGTCCGGGTCGGAAGAAGCAATAGAAGAAAAAGAAACAGCCGAACGAAGGTGGGAAAGTGAAGAGACGACGGAGGAATTGGGTGGAGAAGAAGAGAGAAGGCCATCGAAGCGAAGACCAGAGAAGTGAGGCCCCGATGCCTTCTCCATCGCGTAGTCTATTGAAGAAGAATCTTCCGGCATTGAATTCAGATGACTGGTGGTTACAGAGTTTGGATAATTTTGTTCTTTCCCGGCGGCGCTAGTCTTATCAGTAAAAAGAAGAGCTCCGCTGTGACGATCAAAGACTCAAATGGATTCGGCCTTATAAAATAAAACTCAAATAGATTCCATTCTCTTGACATAAAAAAAAAAAAAAGATTCCATTCAAAAATTAATTTGGGGAAAATGTTAATTAAACCCTATACTATTGTATTTACCCAAATTAAACCATATACTTTGTCGTCCCCAA
>CM071718.1:31857287-31868720 GCA_036630335.1 Physaria fendleri | reverse complement strand
ATGAGTCGGAGTCGGAAGAGGGTGATGTTGAAGAAGATGATGAAGTGCCAACTCCTGTGCCACAGGTGTGGCACGTCTACTGTAGAAAAAGGCCTGTTTTGGTCCTTTCTATAATTTTGGGTCTTACAAATGGCCCTTTTAACAATAATCCCTTAATTTTATCTAGATTTGATTCCTTCAGCTTTTTTAGATACGTGTAATGAAATGATTAAACTATCAGTAATGGTTTGGAGAAGGCCGGTTCAACAAGTTACGATATGATTAAACAAATATACTAATCCCTAACTAATTAATACTAGTGACTCCTTCTCCTTGTAGTAGTAACAAATTCTGTAACGGCCCAAAATGCAAATTAGTCATTAGGTGCATTCTAATATATTCTACATCACAAACCCTTTAAGGGTACTTTAGGGGATTAATCTCCAGAGACCTTATTAGAAAAATTTTCACTAACCTCCCTTTTATTTTTAAAAGCTGGAAATGACTAAAAAATCCTAATTCATTAATCATCTTTAGAGTTTACAATTTAAAATTTAGAGTTTACAATTTGAAATTTAAAATCTGAGCTAAAAATTTGGAGTTTAGAATTTAAAATTTGGGGTTTAGGTGTAGAGTTTATGGTTTAGGGTCTAGAGTTTTTAATTTATGGTTTGGATTTATATTTAGGGTTTAGTAGGGTTTAGTTTAGGGTCTAGAGTTTTTAATTTATGGTTTGGATTTATATTTAGGGTTTAGGATTATAATTAAGGATTTGGGTTTAGAATTTTGAGTTTAGGGTTTAGGGTTTAGAATTTGTGGTTTGGGTTTAGATTTTTGGATTTAGGGTATAGAGTTTTTAATTTATGGTTTGGATTTATAATTTATAGTTTGGGTTTATAATTTAAGGTTTAGAGTTTCGGATTATAATTAAGAGTTTGTGTTTAGGATTTAGAATTTGGGGTTTAGGGTTTAGAGTTTAGGATTTAATGTTTAGAATTAGTAATTTGTGGTTTGGGTTTAGGGTATAATTTAGAGTTTAAAGTTTATAATTTAGAATTTGGGTTTATAATTTAGAATTTAAATTTAGTAAGATTAATATTTAAAATGAACACAAAAAAAAATTAGGAGAATAAAAAGGAAATTTCATTAAAGGTAAATTTGGATTATCATTATTATTAAAATTATGAAAAATTAGACGGAGATCAGTGAGATTAAATGTTTACTAATAAAGTCATCGAAGATCATTGCCCCGCAAAAAAAAATTAGGAGAATAAAAAGGAAATTTCATTAAAGGTAAATTTGGATTATCATTATTATTAAAATTATGAAAAATTAGACGGAGATCAGTGAGATTAAATGTTTACTAATAAAGTCATCGAAGATCATTGCCCCGTACTTTAGCATAACGGTTTATTCATCGGCCGACGATGGATGGTTAACAACTTTTTGAATTTTGAATAAACAAATCAACAAGCAAGTAGATGAATTAAAAAATTAGAGGATCCGATCAAACACACGAGATATCAAAAAACCACTGAATCTCGATGTGCTTAAGAATCGAACCTGATTGAGACGGAGCGTGAGAACTGAGGTAGAGGATAATAAAGCAGATGAGAGTGAGAATCGGAATGAAGTGGACGAGCTTCTCTTGTTTCTGATGCGTAGCAGCAAAAGGTGATTGCGGCGATGATAACCGACGCGGCTTAAATTCTTTGATATCATCGTCATCTGCAGCAGACGACGAAGAAGGAGAAGATGAGATCGGTTTCAGGTCATAGGTATCGTCCTTTCGTCCACCATAGCTATGAAACTTCGAAGCTGAAGAAGAGTCAAGCGATAGTCTCTGCATCGCGGAGCAGGGAGGTGAGTAAAGAGAGAAAAGGTTAGTTGTTCGAATCAAAATAAATATTTAGATAATATCCACAACTAATAAAAAGTAAATAATAATCATTATCTCTTTTTAATAATGACAGTTGTCGTATCCGTTACACATTTAACGGTAACATTGACGAATGGATTCGGTTTTGTTTTTTTTCCTCAATTCAATTTCGGTTTAGTTGCCTCTGCTCAACGCTAACCAAATTGTATAATACCTGGTTTAACATAGTCTAATTACTGTTAATAGTTAATAGATAATTAAATGATTACTTTATCCAATAAAAGAAGAATATTATAGCTAAACCAGAAATTTTGTCATTTCGTATAAGTGAATTATTTCATTTTTAAAAAATTAGGTGATGAATCATCAATAATACTAATTTTTAAAGCCAGCAAAGCTTAAAGCTGAGGTAAGCATTTTTTTCTGTTTCAGCTACAAATAGTCAAAAATGAAGATCATGGAGTATTCTTCTTTCCCAAGAAAGTGTGTGATCAGAGTTCTAGAAAAGATTGGATTTAATAGTATGGTTGGTATTTTCTCTAGATTTTCTGTTGTTAGAGGCAGCCATAGACGAACACAAAGTGCTATCGTAAGTTCTTTATTTCCATTTGCTTGTCTGATTCAGGAACTTGAGTTCTTGTTCTGTCAGATTTGTTCTTGAGCTTTAGATCTTGTTCTGTTAGATTTGTTCTTGAGCTTTATGTTCATAGTGGTTCCTTCTTGCTTCTTAACATGAACCTTGTGATAAAACAGGCTTGTAAGGAAGCATTGAGTCCAAGATCTGATCTTGTTTCTTCAACTAAAAACTCAACTCATGGAATCAAAGTAGCAACAGAGTTTAAACCAGTGGATCATCCAATTGAGCCTTCGGACAATGATCAACCGATCCAATGTCCACTTCCCGAGCCACCCATTCTCAAAGTATGATTCTTGAATAGGTTTCTTTATTGTGAAAACTGCAAAGATAAGGAGTTATAAAGCTTTACTCTCTTTTATTGTTGTGATCATAGGATGGGAGAATGTGGAAAGAGAGAGTGTCAGCTTCTTCGATGAGGAGACAGAGTGATTTGGGGATTCTCCCAGATGGGATGGATGAAGAGTCTGATGTTTCCTTCACAATTCAATCATGGACTACTAGCCAAGGTGATGATGGATGAAGAGTCTGATGTTTCCTTCACAATTCAATCATGGACTACTAGCCAAGGTGATGTCAACCGTTTGAGATTGCCTTCGCTTAGTGCGCCGGAACATGACTTGATTAATCTACTAGAACAATGCAAAGTATCTGGTAGTATCTAAGAAACCATGTCTGGTCTAGACTGTTTTTTTACCTTTTCTGTTCAAAGAGCAAAAACAAATCATAGTGAATGTTATAATATTTAACTAAAATAATCCATCTCATATATTTTTGGTCAATCTGAAACTAAACATCTCTAAAGATCAAACTTTCTACAAATTTTTCATTTTGAGTTCATATCACATTATGATTTTTCTTTCGAATTTAAGAAGGTTAACAAAATTGTGTATATGTTTTTAATGCTCCAACCATGTTTTTATTAAATCAAGACCAAGACCAGGAAGAAAGAGTTTACATTTTTTTTTTGAGATAATCAACCTTATTACCTTAATGATCTTGGGTTTGGGCCTTGATTTAATAGTCTTGGCATGCACGTCCCCAAACTGTAAAAGACCCGGTTGTTGACCGCCAATGAATCAGGAAGAAATGTTGAAACAAAACATTATAGTGGCACTACTACAAATATATAATCAAATAGATGATATATAGAGCCTTGGGCTACAAAATTTATACTCCTTTAAGTTTCTGTTATGAGTGACGGAAAAATATGATTAGTTTTCATTTTAATTAATTTCTATGAATACTTCCACTTAAAGAGAGTTAAAAAAAAATGGTAATCAACTCTTTGATAGTTTTTTCAAAAATTGTCATCACTCTTTAACTTTATTTTTAACCTATAAAATAAGCAAAAAAACATAAAAACAACCATTAAAAACTATAAGCAATCGAAGATTTGTTTAATCCTTGATCGATTCACGTTCATGTCCTCTCCACAAGAAACTGTTATGTTATGAACCTTCTTCTCTAAGATGAACTCTGCCCGATAAAAGGGTAAGCAAATGGGTATTTTAAGAAGCACCTGGAGGGTTCTTGTGTCCGATACCTTGACTAGGACCTTGGTAAGTTGGTCGGAATGCGTCTTGTTCTATGTTCTTGAATCGGTTAATCTTATGGTACCACACAAAATCATCCTTAGGCGGCGGCTCAGGTGGTGACCAGAAAACAACCGGCGCGTGTCTAGATCCCTTTGTATACTCAAAGTTTAGCTGTATCACCAGAAGGACTATAAGAAAGCGAGACAAAACTGTGATTGAATAACCATGACTTTCCATCACTCACAACTTTGTGTGTTTTGTGAGGATCTTGAACCTTAAAGCTTAAAACCCTTTAAAGTGTATTTTTTAGTGATTGCTTTCTTCTCACAAAAACAAGCGAGAAGTGTGCAATTTAAGAAGAGGTTCGAAAGGTAAAGGCCCCCACAACCACAAAACCGTTTGACTCGATGCTCAAGACAAATGTTAGGACATGGACACTGTAACTAGTTCATATATAAACTAAGCGTGTATACTATTAGTAAGAAGATCTTTTCAAGATGCGCAAGATTTGTTAATGCACTAAAGATATTAACCTTATATTTATATTTGTAGGTCCTTAAACAAATTTTATTATTTCTTCCTACATTTGAAATTATATAATGTTGTTTGACAAAAAAGAAATTATATAATATTATACAAAAAGCTTAGATTTAGCCATTTGGGTGATCATAATTTACTGGAAAAAAAAAAAACTGGACCTTATTATTTTAATCATTTTACTATATTAATTTTCAAGTCTAGAAAATGGTAAATTTATGCTTGTCAAACTTGTAATATACATATCTTTTTTTATGGAATGCTTAAACTTAGTTTTGAATATTCGTAATAGACTCTTACCTTTTCTCATGTATATATTTTATAAAAAATTATATGATTTTGTATTATGGATCAATTTAAATTGAGGTAAATAGCATCTTATATGATTATCTTAAGAGAATTGATCATGTGTAAATACTAAATACACATGGAATTGTGCTTAGNGTGCTTATTGATCGAATCTTTTCTAAGCCATTCATTGAAATAAACGGACTGACTAGACAATGAAATATTAATAATTATAAAAGTTTTTTTTGTCAATTAATAATATAAGATTTCTGATATACTTACGTATTTACGTTCTTGTATTATCTATACCTTTATATCTATTTATTCAGTTAATTTCTTATTAATGATATATATAAATCATGAGATAAGTTGATTTAAAATTTTTGAACGAATTATTATCCAAGAATTTAACCATTTAGTAACTATAAACCATTGACAAAAAAAAGTTAACAATAAACATTTGATAAATTAAGATACCAAGTGAATGTTAATAAAAATTATTTTCATCCCAAATATTCTAACAGATAAGATAATGCATAGAATTATCAAGCTAATTGTAATATATTTCCTCCGTTTCATATTATTTGGGATTTTACACTTTTGTTTTTGTTTCAAAATATTTGGAATTTTAACTTTTCAATATAATTTTATTAATTACATTTTAAAAAATTGTGATATTTTCAATTTTACTAATCGATTTGGTCGATAGATATTCTTCTATAACAATGATTTTTATTATTCCCTCTCTTTCACAATGTAAGGGGTTTTACCCACTTTTTTTGTTTCATAATATAAGTGGTTTCATCCTTCCCCATGAAACTTTAACTATTTTCAATATATTTTAATTACCTTTGTTTACCTAATTCTAGGTAATGATGAATTGTTTTCTTTTACGGACTACCTTTTTTTTGTAAATGACTTATTCTCTTTTCCTTTTGACATGATCCTTGTTAACTAAACATTAGCAAATTAAAAAATGACTTCTCTCTCTAAACTTTCTCTCTCTAAAATTCTCTCTCGAGAATCAATCTGTTCATGGGATTTCTATTACACAAAACCAATAACCGTCATCCATTACTTGGATTCTTCTTCCCATATACGATTTTCATCTAAAAAATGTTCTTCAAATCAACATGAAAACCTGTCTGGATTCTTCTTCCCATATACGATTTTCATCTAAAAAATGTTCTTCAAATCAACATGAAAACCTGTCACAATTTCTCTGTTTTACAACAGATGCTTACATCACGGTGGTTAAATTAAATCGATTTTGCCCTGTTCTAAGTCGATTTCTTTCACATTGTGTAACTGCCATCCGACAAACCTTTTCGGTTGGTAGTTATTTTTCCATTAACTGCCAATCTTTTCTCAAACTAATTTCTCTCTCCCAAATCTTATTTAAACCCATCTTCTTCTCACATAACACAACAAACCATTGTCCCTGTTCTTCTTCTTTCTCCCTTACTCTGCATCACTCTAATTCGATGTCAGATAACTTACGTGGCAAAATGAAAGAATTGAATTTGGGCAGTAAAAAACCTTCCATTGCGTTACCTAAAGACCTTTTACGCCGTGCAGAACAAGCAAATCGCTACGTACTCATTGGACGTCCGGTGAATCTTCAACGACAAAACCTCCGCACATTGATTTCTGTACTTCCTCGAACGTGGAACCTTGAAGGTCAAGTTCATGGCCAAATTGTTGAAGGGAACATGTTTCAATTCATCTTCCAAAATGAAGCGACCCTTCAAAATGTACTACACCACGGTCCATGGTCCTTCAATGACAGAATGGTGGTCCTTCAACGTTGGTATCCTGGATTCAACTATGATCTCCTCAATTTTATCCCGTTTTGGGTTTAATTAAGGGGTATACCATTTCATTTGGTGAATGAGGATATTGTCATTCGTGTTGTGGATGAACTTGGAGATGTTATGGATCTTGGCTACTCTCCACAGGCAATTCAAGTTAATTTCGTGCGTGTGCGATTCAACTGGAACATTAATGATCCTCTGGAATTCCAACGAATGTTCCAGTTCTCAGATGGAGTCGATACAACAATTTGTCTCCGATTCGAACGTCTCCGTCGTTTCTGTGAATCATGCGGTCTCCTTACTCATGACACAGGTAACTGCCCATTCCGTGACAATAATCAAGACCATGACTCGGACAGTGATGATGGTGGTGATGGTGGACCACCACAACTTCAAACTGGTGTTATCACAAACACTCTGAATAACTTACCAACGACTGCAAATCATTCTACAACGGTACGCCCTTTCATAAACGTTATTGGCTCTGATGCTAACCGTCAACCAGGACAGAGGCTGTGTGATCATGATCGTGCCGTTGAATTTCGTCGGTACCAACAGGCTAGGGAAGAACACATTGCTTCTTCTTCTGCCAACCGATATGCTGCTCTGTCAGAAGATAATCCCAGTGAGAGTGACTCTCAAATTCCTGCAGCGCAAGCAATAAAGAACGAGCCCATTACACCTCCTCGCAGCGAATTTCCAGCCGCGACTGGTGAAGAGGCACGAGAAATTTTTGGCATTGATGCAGAAATGGTCGGCGTGGGTAAAAGGAAACGAGATGATGATGATATACCAGAGTCATCCGCGCGTATCGTCAGAGGCCACTTCTCTTCTCCAAGGGGTGGTTCGAACAAAGACTTGAAGGAGAATGATGTGTGTGGCCGGGGTGGAGCCAAATCCACCAAGTCCGCCATGATACAGCCTGTTGGAACTGTCAGGGGCTGGGCAATGACCTGACAGTTCGACGCCTAATGGAGATGGTGAAACGCCATTCCCTGGACATCATTTGCCTATCCGAAACCAAGCAGAAGGATGATTACATAAGAGATGTTGTGTGTCTGCTGGGTTTTGATTATGTATATAGTGTTCCACCCATAGGCTTAAGTGGTGGATTAGCAATAATTTGGAAATCAAATGTTTCTCTAGATGTACATTATGCTTCTACAAACTTGATCGATTGTACAGTAATTATTACTGGACTAACCTTCTACTACACCTTTCTCTATGGAAACCCAAAAAAAGGATTACGTCACTTAGTCTGGGAAAAGTTAGAACGATTATCAGTAAATAGGATTGGAATGCCTTGGTTGGTGGCTGGGGATTTCAATGAGATTCTAACTCCTCTGGAGAAAATTGGTGGCAAACGACGTTCACAGATATCTTTCCGGGACATTAGACAAATGCTCAGAACATGTAAATTAGAAGACTTAAAATCTGTGGGAGATCGTTACTCTTGGGCGGGGAGAAGAGGACGAAAAGGTTCCCATTTTGTGAAAAGTTGTTTAGATAGAGCGATGAGTAACCCACAATGGATTCAACAACATAACGGTGCTTTTGTTCGGTTCTTAGAATTTGGTGAAAGCGATCATCGCCCCATCATCATTCATTTGCTAAACGAAGAAACAGAACAACGTAATTGTTTCATTTATGATTCTAGACTTAATACCCATGAAGATTTTGATTCAATCATTAGGAGAGGTTGGTCGGGTCCCTCACAAATTTCGACATTAAAAGTGGCTGATCGGCTTATCCAATGTCGTCAAATAATCAGCAGATGGAAAAATAGAATTAGGTACAATGCGAGAGAAAAAATAATACTCACAAAAAAACAGTTGGATGAGGGTATATCTTCAGGTTCGTTATCAAATCAATCTAAAACCAAGTTATTATAATCACTGCAAGATGCTTATTTAGAAGAAGAAATTTTTTGGAAGCATAAAAGTAGGAATAAATGGTTAAAAGAAGGAGATCATAACACAAAATTCTTCCACCAAACTACGAAAGTTCGACGTGCAAAGAATAAAATAAGTGTACTTAAGGATGATACAGGACAAATACAATATGGCACAAGAAACATAGCATCTATCGCACTTAACTATTTCCAGAAACAGTATCAATCTCAGTCGGCTAGTGAAGAGGATTTCGAAGCGGTATTTGCAAATTTTGAAAGAAGAGTTCCAGAAAGCATTAATATCGAACTAACTAAGACAGTCACAGAAGACGAAATCAAAAAAGCAGTATTCTCTATTGGACCTGATCGGGCTCCTGGACCCGATGGTTTTACCGGAGCCTTTTACCAAAATCATTGGTCCGATTGGACCTGATCGGGCTCCTGGACCCGATGGTTTTACCGGAGCCTTTTACCAAAATCATTGGTCCGTAATAAAAACAGAGGTGGTGATGGAAATCAAGAGGTTCTTTGAACATGATACTTTTGATAAAATTCATAATCACACTAACTTATGTCTCATCCCTAAAACAACGGGAGTAACGACAATGAATGAGTATAGACCTATAGCTTTATGCAATGTCAGCTACAAAATAATTTCAAAGATCCTAGTAAACAGACTGAAAAAACATCTGTCCAAGATTATCTCACCAAATCAGGCAGCCTTCATCCCTGGAAGAGTTATTACAGATAATATCATTATTGCCCAGGAAATGTTTCATTCGCTCAAAGCACGAAAACGACAGGCGAGATCGTACATGGCTATCAAAACAGACATTACTAAAGCTTATGACAGACTTGAATGGAGATTTCTACAACGAGTTTTAGAACATATGGGTTTTGACACAAAGTGGATAAAATGGATAATGTGTTGTGTAGAATCAGTCTCATATTCTGTTCTCATCAATGGATCACCATTTGGTAATATACAACCATCAAGAGGAATACGTCAAGGCGACCCTTTATCTCCATATCTTTTCATTATTTGCGCTGATATGTTATCTCACCTCATGACAAAGGCAGAAGTAGAACGACGAATACAACCAATCAAACTAGGAAACAATGGGGTTGGAGTCTCCCATATTTTATTTGCCGATGATTCCCTATTTTTCTGTCCAGCAAACAAGAAATCGGCCTTGACACTACAAAAGATATTTAGGACCTATGAAAGAGTCTCTGGCTAATCTATAAATCTCCGAAAATCGTCAATTACCTTCGGTTCTAAGGTACAAGAATCAGTCTCATATTCTGTTCTCATCAATGGATCACCATTTGGTAATATACAACCATCAAGAGGAATACGTCAAGGCGACCCTTTATCTCCATATCTTTTCATTATTTGCGCTGATATGTTATCTCACCTCATGACAAAGGCAGAAGTAGAACGACGAATACAACCAATCAAACTAGGAAACAATGGGGTTGGAGTCTCCCATATTTTATTTGCCGATGATTCCCTATTTTTCTGTCCAGCAAACAAGAAATCGGCCTTGACACTACAAAAGATATTTAGGACCTATGAAAGAGTCTCTGGCTAATCTATAAATCTCCGAAAATCGTCAATTACCTTCGGTTCTAAGGTACACAGTGAAGTCAAAAGAAGATTACGGAGGTTACTTGGGATTTTCAATGAAGGCGGGGGAAAGTATCTAGGATTACCAGAAGACCTAGGTCACAGAAAAGTAGATACATTTCAATATATCATTGAAAAGGTTAAAGATAAAACCGCTGGTTGGAACAAAAACACAGAAAAGTAGATACATTTCAATATATCATTGAAAAGGTTAAAGATAAAACCGCTGGTTGGAACAAAAAATTCCTCTCTCCGGGTGGAAAGGAGGTGCTTCTTAAAGCTGTCGCAATGGGAATGCCGGTCTACAGTATGAATATATTTAAATTACCAGTAACAATTTGTGAAGATTGGAATAGAATCATGGCTGAATTCTGGTGGAACAAAGGAAACAATAAAGGACATCATTGGCTAGCCTGGAAAAGAATGTGCTTACCTAAAAAAGAAGGAGGACTAGGATTCAAAGATTTTCAAGCTTTCAACCAGGCCTTGTTAGCAAAACAAGTATGGCGCATAGATATCAACACAGGACAGTGGAATGAGAATCTTATACGACAGGTGATAGATCCTCAGGATGTTGAGTCAGTGCTCGCAACAAAAATATGCACTCAGGCACAAAGTGATCTCCTAGGTTGGTGTTACACAGAATCAGGGCAATATACGGTCAAATTGGGATACTGGGTGGCTACGCATTCCCCGCAGTATGTACCCCCGCAACCTCTACCTGGCAATAACAACTATAAAAATAAGATATGGGAATTAACAGCTCCACCAAAAATCCGTCATTTTCTATGGAAAATCAATACTCGAATACTACCTACTGGAGATACTCTCATTAATAGACATATAACAACTACTGCTCCATGCCTTCGTTGCAACCATAATATCGAAACGGCACAACACATATTCTTTGATTGTCCGTATGCAAAAATGGTCTGGAGAATGTCGGGTGTGCCTTATTACCACAATATTATTGAGGTACAGGATTTTCAAGACCAAATGGAACGTATGGTACAATAGAATAATGATTCACGATTCAACATGTACCTTCACCACCCAATTGCTATAATATGGCGACTATGGAAGGCAAGAAATGTATTATTTTTTCAACGAAGAGAGATACCATGGGGCACAACAGCAAAAATGGCTTATGAAGATGCTATGGAATGGAGAAACTTAGCTAGTGCAGATTTAAACAATAACACAGACCGTATTATAACTAAACAACAACATCTTGTTAATAAGT
>CM071718.1:31834108-31847262 GCA_036630335.1 Physaria fendleri | reverse complement strand
AGGTTAAAATTTTCCATTTGTAAAAAGATTTAAGTAATATAACCTGTGCGCTTGATGGTTCTTTTAATATTTTGAAGACATGTGGGGATGTGTTTTCGACTTTTCAATGGAAGAGTATATATTATAGTTATTCAATTCAATAACAAAGATAAAAAGTAGCTCGAATTGAACACGCTTATGCCAAAGTAGAGTATAATTTAGTGCGAAATATTCTCACACAACATATATAATATATAGTTATATAGTTCTCGATCTATTTATACACATAAGTTTCCATATAATTATCAATACACGCGAAGTTTGATTCCCATCATAAACCTACATAGAGATGACCATGGTCTACATAGATTCAAATTTATAGACTCCCTCAAATCATAAATTGAAAATATTTTCTCTCACAGTTAATAGATTAATAGTCAACGCATGCAAATGAACGATGTCTTTAATTTACGATTTGGGTGGATCTATAAATGAGAGACGAACCCAAGGATTTAGTGTATTATCCTTCGCCCATTTGAGAGACTGCTGCCATGATATATTTCTTTTGATATAGCGATGTATTACGATGTTTCCAAAGTCTCCATAACAACTATATGAGTAAATTTGCTAAACATTCAATTTTGTTATTCTTATTAAAGTCTAACAATAAAGCTAGTCGTGCTTCCCAGATCATCAATTCCGTTCTAAAAACCTAAAGAGGTACATTCGATGATCTCTAAACTAGTTGTGCGTTGGAACTATTCAAGAAGAGATGATTTAATGATTCATCTGACCTGCAACAAAATACACATTAAGAATGTAACCTATGTCTTTTTTGTGATTCGTCTCCAATTGGCAAAATATTTATGATCATCATCCACATAATATATTTAAATCTTCGACGCTATATCCCAGATCGATTAAGTAAGTACTATTTATCAACAATATAAACTAGTTGATTTTTTGGTGAGATTAATTATTTAAAATATTATAAAATATCATTTGGTGAGATTAATTATTTAAAATATTATAAAATATCATAAATATTGAATAATAACATAAAAATTATAAATTATTATTATATTATAAAAATGATAAAGTTCATGTTAATTAATGATATCTAAATAATAATAATAATATAAATACAATACAACTAATTATATTTTTAATATGAAATCGAGGGAGTATTTTTTTTTTTAACTTAATCTTTTAAAACTCCAAAATTTATAGTTATTTTTAATGACCAATATAGTAAATAATGTATTTTTTATGATGATTACACCTTTTGATTCTCAAAAAATATTTAGGGATTGTTTAATTGTTAAATGATTAATTTGTATTTAGGTTTTGTTTTAAACATTTGTGTGATTGGGCTCCATGGGCTCTCCCTTCTAAGTTTTAATGGGTTAATGTAATTGGGTTCATGGGCTCTATTTCTTAAGGCCCTGTTAAGTCAAAGCAACTAGAACATCGCATAAGGTTTCAAATGCCACTATTTTGCATTACTTGGAGCTAAACGAATCAATCAAAGTTCAATGATTAAGTTTAGAAATAGATAAACAAATCAATGAATTTAATTTAAAAAAATTCCCAGCGTAAATTTGATTATTATGAACGAAGCTGCTCAAGAGAAGACGCCGAGATCGAAAAAAGAGGAGGAGGAAGAAGAAGAAGTAGAAGAATCGTCGATGAATAACACTTCTGTAATGTAGATTTGAGGAAGAAGAAGAAGAAGAAAAGGTTGCAATTGATAAAAATGGTGGAAGGTTGGCGAAATGAGATTCGTGAAGCGACGAATTCGAAACCATTGTTTGTGACGATCTATGCGACTGTGATCATCGGTGTTCTCGTCTCCTCGTTCTATGTCTTCTCTGCTATTTACTCTCCCACCAATGGCTTATCCTCGTTTCTCTCTTCTCCTCCTTATGTCTTCTCTGCTATTTACTCTCCCACCAATGGCTTATCCTCGTTTCTCTCTTCTCCTCCTCTATCCAGTAATCTATCTCTCTCTATTCATGTATTGTAGTGGCGAATGGGTTGGTTATTTATTCTTGGCATTGCTTAAGAGTTTGATCGATATAAGTGAAATGATGTGATCTTAGGTGAGATTGTGGAGATTAGATTCTTTAGTCCGTTGGTTCTGATTCTAATTCCAGCTCGACCTTAAATCTCAGTGTTCGTTTGAAATCAGTTCTTATATCTGAAATGTGCTATAGTCTGAGAAGATTTTAAGTTTGGATCACTTTAGTTGATTTTTTTCATCTCAGTTTTTGAATCCGATCAAGTGATCACGTATGTATCATTGCTTGAGAGGTCAGATCAGGCTAGCAGATCTTGTGTGAGTATATATATATCAATCTCACTAATCAGTAGGAGTTTATTGGTTTTTTTTTTCCCAAGTATGTTAGATGTATTTATGAGTTTTCTTTGTAGCTGTTGGTCTAATTCACCGTCTTCCACAAGAAAATGCAACCTTGGAGTTACCAGGTACACCACCACCACCATCACAGGCACTGCCACCACCAGTTAAGGAGGAGTCTCAAGGCAAATCATTGGGTAAAATTTGGGTGTCTCCTCCTAGAGACAAGAAGATGCCACCACTTGAAACCTTTAAACTGACAAAAGAATTGTTTGGGAAAAGAGTGAAGGACAATGTCATAATAGTGACCTTTGGGAACTATGCTTTTATGGATTTTATCTTGACTTGGGTTAAAATGGTATGAGGCTTTATAGGTGCGATGGATACAAAGCTATTAGAGGCTTTGTATTGGAAAGGTGTTCCGGTTTTTGACATGGGAAGCCATATGAGCACAGTGGATGTCGGGTGGGGTTCTCCGACATTTCACAAAATGGGAAGAGAAAAAGTTATTCTCATAGATTCTGTCTTGCCTTATGGTTACGAGTTACTAATGTGTGACACTGACATGGTGTGGCTTAAGGTACTAATTTGGCACTCCACTAACACCATTATTCGTCCTGTTATCTTCCTTTATAAACTTTATTCTCATAATTTATATGTGACAGAATCCTCTGCCTTATTTGGCTCGATACCCGGATGCTGATGTTTTGACATCAAGTGATCAAGTCGTGCCTACCGTCATAGATGACAGTTTGGACATATGGCAACAAGGTAGATTTTAGCTATAGACATGCATTTCCCTCGCTTCCCATTCAAAATAGTTTATCATTCTGGAATAATTTGAGTTTATGATTACTAGCTACTGTTAACATGGCTACTAACTGATTTCTCTGTTCTTTTTTCTTGGATTTGGAAGTTGGAGCTGCCTACAACATAGGAACTTTCCATTGGCGGCCAACAGAATCTGCCAAAAAGTTGGCAAAAGAATGGAAAGAAATTCTCTTAGCAGACGATAAGGTTTGGGATCAAAACGGGTTCAATGAGATCGTTAGAAGACAGCTAGGTCCATCTGTGGATGGGGATAGTGGACTGTTCTATGCTTATGATGGAAATCTCAAGGTTGGAATTTTACCCGCTAGCATATTTTGCAGGGACTGTTCTATGCTTATGATGGAAATCTCAAGGTTGGAATTTTACCCGCTAGCATATTTTGCAGTGGCCATACTTACTTTGTTCAGGTACATTTACATGCTTCCTGTTTTTGCGGGTTTCTCTTCTTCTTTTGTGTTCAGAAATGGCCTAATAGGTAACTTCTATTATCAATGCAGGCTATGTATCGACAGCTCAGGCTAGAACCATACGCCTTGCATACAACATTCCAATATGCAGGTACTGAAGGAAAACGCCATAGGCTTCGAGAGGGGATGGTTTTTTATGACCCTCCAGAATATTACGATTCACCAGGTAATGTATTTTTCTTAACATTAATCTTATTGATGAAGAAAGGCAAAATCAATATTGTAAACTCCAACACTATGCAGGAGGTTTCATTGCGTTCAAACCCTCTATTCCAAAGAGGTTGTTACTAGATGGGAAGCATACCATTAAGTCGCACTTTATCCTTGTTAATCACCAAGTAATGTCTACTAACCTAACATGGTCCCTAAGAACTAAATGCTAACTTGACCACCTTTCTAATTTCACATCCAACTTTGGTCCACTTGACAGATGAAGCAAATCAGATCAGCTCTAGCTATTGCGTCTCTTCTTAATCGTACTCTAGTGAGTCAAATCAACAGCTTATATGCATATTACATTGGTGATATTGATTGATTACATATATCTGATTGGTCTCTCCAATGATTTCAGGTGATGCCACCATTATGGTGCAGGTTATATCTGATTGGTCTCTCCAATGATTTCAGGTGATGCCACCATTATGGTGCAGGTTGGATAGGCTTTGGTTTGGGCATCCAGGTACTGTTCAGGGGTCTATGACTCGTCAACCTTTCATCTGCCCTCTTGATCATGTCTTTGAGGTAGTATTTATAATAATATTGAAGCATGTCATATAGTTTCTAATTTTTCCTCTACAAGTGCCTCACAACACAGTGACGAATTTCATTTACAGGTTAATATCATGCTACAGAATCTACAAGAGGATGTGTTTGGCCCCGGGATTGGTATCAGAGAATATTCTTTTCTAGATAACCCAGCATTGCCGAAACGAGTAAAAGATTCATGGCTTGATGTTCAGCTTTGTCAAGAAGGAAAAGAAGGATGTCAAGCATCAAATAAAACAAGGTCCTCCCGGGTTCTTAAGTTCCCAAAGCGGAGCAACGAAGATACGGTAACTTAAGATCATCTTTAGCTATTTATCACTCTTTATTGTGTGTTCTAACCACTATTTTTTGTCGGTAACTTAAGATCATCTTTAGCTATTTATCACTCTTTATTGTGTGTTCTAACCACTATTTTTTGTGCTCGCTACAGTTCAGGGCGATATTCTCTTCCTTTAATGATGTCAGAGTGATAAAGTTTTCTTCAATTGAAGATGCTTTCATTGGTTTCTCCGACAAGGCAATTAGATCGTGAATGAAGATGCTTTCATTGGTTTCTCCGACAAGGCAATTAGATCGTGAAACTGTTAAACATTCAGACATGTGATATAACATGTACATCTTACCTGAACTGACCTAATATGATTTGCGCGCAGGAGCGAGAAGAGAGATTTAAAAGACGAGTAAAGAGATATGTAGGAATATGGTGTTGTGAAGAGAACAAGACTCCAGGACACATTTACTACGATATGTATTGGGACGAGAAACCGGGTTGGAAACCGGTTCCTCCACAGACACCGGAAGAAGATCATCCTCCTCTCTGACACCGTGACGTGCAAAAAAAAAGTATGGGCAGGTATCAGTTCGGGTTCAGATAGTTCCTTGAGTCGCAAGGAGTCTTTAGGGAGTTTTTCTCATTACAGTGAAACTATTATTTTTCTTGTCTTTATGTAACATGCTGTAACAATAGGAGTATAGGACTCGAAACAATTTTCTTTTTGTTTTTTCATATATGATTCTCCTATACAGAAATAATTAACACGATTTATTTTAACTTCAACTATTGTCAGTTATTTGGTTCATTAGCTTGAATAGTGATCTGATTGGCGTTGTTAAAACCCGATTAGTTTTCCGCTATTAGCGTAAGCCAACCGTTGTGCTAACTGCATACAATTATCCGTTAATCACAAGATTCAAACAAACATAGTTTTTCCAATCGGATCAATAGCTAGTTAATGGCTTATTAGTATACTGCTTTGATATGGTTTTGCATTCGATTAGAGTAAAAACCCAAATAACGAGCAAATAAGTTTCGAACTATAAATTGTTGCATTCGATTAGAGTAAAAACCCAAATAACGAGCAAATAAGTTTCGAACTATAAATTGGTAAACAAGCTCTAAGACACAAACCATTACTAGATTAACATTGAATCATCATCCATACATAAACACGTCTCAGACAGATGGGAACTGGTCGATAGTCTTATATATAACCCAATAAAGATCATCATCCACAAGAAAGAACCCAATAAAGATCATCATCCACAAGAAAGATACCAAAAAGAGAGAGCTGTTTCATGGATGATATTAGTAATAGAAGCTAAACTGTCTTGAGGATAATGAAATGTGGTCAACCAGATTTAGGAAAATGCTGAGACAGAAGTTTCGAAATCTCGAGGAATCCAACTTTGTCTTTCCCGTTGAAGATCGTCTTGAGCTTTCCATCGCATAGTATCTCCTTCTTGTTCTCTGGATTCTGCATTAGAAGACAATATCATGCGTTTGAAATCAGAAAATCTCAAAATATAAATCTCAAAGACCAGCTAAGGCTAACAACAATCGGTGTCAATTCCATTAGCATGATGCATCTCCCAAGAACCAATCATTTCACTTAAGGACATATAGCTAAAAAGCTTAGGGTTTGATATGCTCACTTAAGAACAAATCGATCTTAATGACCTCAAAATCATAAGCAGAATAGCTCTAGCTGGATACACAAAGATAAGCTTAATTACTGAATTAAATGATAATCACAAAACCTTGTTGTAGAAATAAAGATAAGCTTAATTACTGAATTAAATGATAATCACAAAACCTTGTTGTAGAAATCAAATTTCTTCTAGAAATCATAAAGGCTCACAGTTTTTACAAATCTTCCGAACCAAAACAAAAATGCATAAGAAGATACAAACAATCCTCAAATTTAGCTATCATTTAACACACTCTACTAGATCAATCAACCCTCAAAAGTGCATAAAAGGTTATTCCAAGTAACGATAGCTGAAAATACAAAAATCCAGTAGAACAAGCTATTAGAGAACTCAAAATATCTAGATATTTATCATCATCTCTAATACAAGCACAAAAACCCTGACCTGAAGATTGTTAAGCTTGATATACTCCCAGATTTTCTTAACGGCGGTAGTACGAGAGACTTCGTTTTCTCCAATAAACTTAGCGAGCGGCTGCGAAACAGGAACCACCTTAAGAATGCCTGTACCTTGTCTACCACTGGTAACGCTGGAGGAAGAAGCTGCCTTCGCCATCAGTACCCTCCACCTTAAGAATGCCTGTACCTTGTCTACCACTGGTAACGCTGGAGGAAGAAGCTGCCTTCGCCATCAGTACCCTGCAAGCTCCAAAAACCCTAGAACCTGTCGCCATTTTTTGTTCTCTTCTTCACAACTTTTAGAATTTGAAAGATCTCTGTTTTTTTTTTTTTTTTGGTCAACCAAAATGTCTCTCTAAAACCCTAAATCAAACATTATGAAAGCAACTTCAAAATATTTGTCTATTCTCAACATCTCATGAGATTGAACTCTAGAAACATGAGATGGGAGGAGTTATCCGAGGAAGTTCATGATGACCAGGTGAAGAACCAAGTTACAGAGAACAAAATCGGCAAAAGCTCGCTCTGGTGCTAAATCCTGCAACAAAGTTACATTACAGAAACCGATTTGAGTAGTTGTCATCACTTTGGTCTGAATAAGATAAGTCGAGGATAGGGAAAATTTACTTTAAATTCCTTGTTTTCTTTGTTCACTTGAATCCGAAGACAGACTATACATAAAAAAATGGAAAACAGATAGTTGTTTGAGTTTAAGTATCCAAAACATTCACAAGCTAATCTTTTACAACATAGATAGATATAAAATTTGTATGTTATTAAGCTCACCAGCAAGAACTGATGTACCAATACAAGAGAGAACTCCTGAGAGAAATGAGTTAAATGGAAATGATCCAACAAGAGCCATGTAAGTAACCTGCTCAGTCACCAAAAAATCAATATACTATATAACTAAGTAAACCATGTTCTTGTAAATACCAAAGAATTGAAATCTGTTGATCCAAAATTTCTGTAGAAATTATAAGCACTCAGATCAAACATTCAACAACAAAGTGATGAATGAAACCAAAATTGCAAAATCAAGTATATTATTATACTCTTAGCTCATAGCTCTCAAGCCTCTCATATATACATTTTTCAAATCTACATATCAATAAAAATCAACCCAATCTGAAACATATAACCCAAATATTTGAGAATGCAAACCAAATTCTCGTAATCATGAACATCAAAAACTCATAAATATGTTATTCATATACATAAACGATGTAAGACAGAGTTGAAGCAGAAAATGAGCTCGACAGTACCTGGATCAGAGCTGAGAACACCGCACAACAAACATACAAGTCGATTATCTGCGAGAACGAGTTCAGATAACAACATTTTGAAGGGGATTTCAATTTCGAAAAAAAAATCTTAAAATTTTTGAAGGGGATTTCAATTTCGAAAAAAAAATCTTAAAATTCCAATGATTCCATACAAGATCAGAAGAAAATTGAGAATGGTGTACCTTGAGATTCGTTGTTGTAGCGATAAAAGAAGAATGAAGAGTACGGAAGAGATCCTGAGCATCCTTACTAGTCGATCTCGCCATTGCTTCCAAATCCAACACAACAGCAACCTTCTTCTTCTTCACGAGTATGCTTACTCTCGATAACGACGTTGTTTCAGTATGGGCTGACTAAACTTGTCATTGTTTGGGTGGGCCAAAGCCCATGTAAGTCTAAATTTTCAGACCTCAACGTTTTTGTATTTTATATTGGGCTAATTTTTTGTTTCTACCATTTATATTATGCCGATCAACTTGTTTTCCCAAATTTCTTAGCATAAACAAAATTTCTACCTAGACTTTACTAGCTTAATTTTCTCTGTCAGCGAGTGATTTCCAGAGAAAAGGTAACCAAGTGATTTTAGATTTACAAAGTCACTCACAAGGTATTTTAGATTTATTCTGATTTCAAAACAATTCAAACATTAATTTATCCTAAAATTTGGTTTCGTAAATAGGTTTGACAACCAAACGTATAGAAAACGATTAAAATTTTTACCATATCTGAATATTAGATAATCAACATTTAAATATAGAATCATGTTAAAAAAAAAAAATCAACTTATTTAGTAGTATAGTTTAATAGAGGTTAATAAAGTTAAGATAGTAAAATGAATAGATATCTAGTTTATGTGGTGTACTGAAAATGTTCAAAATCTGAAAAATCGGATTGTTTATGTTTTTCTATTTTATTAAGATATAAATATGATGTTTTAGATTTGATATATTGTATGGGAAAGCGTCTGTTGGGCGGATTTTGGCTTTGATACCATATTGATTTTGATAGAAAGAGATTTCTTTATTGAATTGAATGAAAATGAAATACAATTGTTTAAGAGTATTTAAGCTAAAACAAAACAACTAAACAAAAACTTAACAACCTAATTACCTAATTAACTAACTAAACCAAGACTAAAGTAACAAACCAGAAATACAAATAAACCAACAGAAATAAACCAAAGAAACAATAGAACCGGGTAAGTTCCAAAATAATCTTTTAAAAAATCTCTCTAAACATCCAGTTACCCTAATGTAACCTTGAGAGGACACTTAATAACGGACTTAAGATGAGTTAAAAACTTAAACTAAGAACACTACACTTAATAACGGACT
Source organism: Physaria fendleri (assembly GCA_036630335.1). Classification (NCBI taxonomy): domain Eukaryota; kingdom Viridiplantae; phylum Streptophyta; class Magnoliopsida; order Brassicales; family Brassicaceae; genus Physaria; species Physaria fendleri. Next base: position 31,837,854 of record CM071718.1, on the reverse strand, counting down.
TAAGATGAGTTAAAAACTTAAACTAAGAAAACTACGGCCACATTTGTTAACACTATGCCAATAGCATTTCTTAAAGATAAGTCTATGCGTTTGATGGAAACTAAACTTGTACAAAACAATCTTTTTAGAGTTAAATGTAATTTAACATTTATAAAAAAAAAAAATTGATATATATATATCTATCTATATAATAGATATGTACAAATAATATATCTGGATTAATGTAAAGATTTGCAATACAACTAATTTAAAGATAACACTAGAATCAGTAATATAAATCTTAATCCAAATAGGCTTTACAGTGTAACTAATCTAAAGATTTTGTTTGCTATAGAAAATTTGATTTAGCCAGAATATAAGGCGATTAGAAGTAAATTAATTCGAATAACCCAAATGATATCCATACTAAATTAAATTTTTCCATATTCAGTTGAAATTTCGTCAAAATATTTGAATATTTGTACCTAAATCGCTTAAATGAGTATATATATATATATATATATATAATTAGGAACCGTCCTAATTGTTAAATACCGCATGTGCAGAACGAATATCTGTCATTTTGATGTACGAACTGATTTAAAAATATTTGTCTTGTAAAATGTCTATGGTATTTTTTATTTTATAGTAGTGATTTAAAAATATTTTGATTTAAAAATATTTGTCTTGTAAAATGTCTATGGTATTTTTTATTTTATAGTAGTAGTTGGAAATATTTTTTTCTATGGTATTTTTTATTTTATAGTAGTAGTTGGAAATATTTTTTTTTAGAAAATAATAATCTTAGGGTATTTTTTTTTAGAGTTTTCACAAATATCTTTAGAAAATAATAATTGCTTAAATATGCCTACAATTATTTTATAAAATATTAATAATTTCCAACAAGTAATATTGATAAACTTAACTAATTATATTTAATGTTTCATGAAAATATTAATAAAATATTAATAATTTCCAACAAGTAATATTGATAAACTTAACTAATTATATTTAATGTTTCATGAAATATGTAATTTCATGATTAATATATATATATATATAACAATAATTTATATATAATTTGGACCAAGGAAAAAAAAAAGTAGAAAATCAAATTTTAAGAAATTTGGAGTATATTCTAGATATGTTATATTTGTTTGTGAGTGAGTATCCTAAGGCTTGGTGAATTGTGATGCCAAAAGAGAAACTGGTTTTGTGACTTTGGTTTGTTGACCTTACTTAGATTGTTATTCAGAATCTCTTATTGTGGGGACAATCATGTGTTTTTGCAAGCTCACAACGAAACTTGAAGAATCTTTGAATGGTTTAGAAAACTAAAAGAAACAAGATACCAAATGTGACTGATAAAGAAGACACATCTTTCTTGAAACACACTCTTTCAGGTTAAGCATATGATGTGAAAGCTTGGAGGATTGAGACATACATGTCAATGCCCTTCAAGTACTCCGATTGACTCAGATACTGCAACAAAAGCAAAAAGGTATCAGACATTGCTATTGGAAGGTGATGATCCCTTAATAATAAGCAAACTTGAAGGAGAGACCTACCTCATTGTGATCATGAAGCAAGCTTGGTGTGTTTGATATAGGAGAGAACCCAATTGCAGGTAAGCCTGCTTTGCGAAAATATCGAGAATCTGTTGATGCAGGGAAAATCTCAGGCTCACTAATCTTCCCCCCAGCTTCTTTCACAGCATTTTCTAAGAGTTCCCACCATGGATTTGACTCATCTTTTTCTGTAAGTAACTGCCTTCTTACAAGATCTTGGTCTCCTCTCCATAGCTAACATACAAAGAGAACTCTTTAAATACACAAACTTTATTAATTTCTGAAATTTCTGACGAGAGCCGCCCCAACTATTGAACTACAAACGTTATTAACTTTAGAGGTCTAACAGTAAAAAAATCTTTAAACTGGGGGTTCAAAAAAAACAAAAAAATTGAGAAACCCTACAAGATGATTTTGTGTGAATTATAAAGGTGGACACAGAGTGAGCACTTGCAATTTTTGTCCGTGTTATTATTTGGTTTGTCTTAGCAGGTAATAAGATTTCGACTTGGTACTTGATTTGCCAAAAGCCAAAAAACAAGTACCAGCTAAAAATTCCGAGCCTTACGAATACCTGTTTTGATACAAGTATCTGTAAGTATCAGATACTTATTCTATTTTCTTTAATGGATTACGAATATATTTTACAAATAATAAGTATATATTCAGGTATCAAGTGATATTTTCATGCGTAATGAGTAGGTTTTAAGGATACGGTGTCGATAACCGGGGAAGTAGCTGATTTTTTTTCCAGCTTGTACCTGTTACTTGGCTTTGACGAGACGAATACTAGATAAAACAAGAACGATACAAGACAAGCTAAACATATCGGTAAATATTAAGTAATTGTGCCCAACCTTAGTGATTTACCCTACAGACAGGCCTTCTAAGAAAGCAAGAAAGTTACCTCACAAAAATATTAAGTAATTGTGCCCAACCTTAGTGATTTACCCTACAGACAGGCCTTCTAAGAAAGCAAGAAAGTTACCTCACAAGTCATATTCCGGGCAGGAGGTGCCCATTCCTCATCCAAACGTTTTTCCAATGATACAGGATCAGCTGTAGGTGGGACACGCATGTCGAAACCAGCTTCTGCTTCAGATGGTTGAAGATTCATGACAAAACCCTTTCATCAAAAACAACACCAAAGCAGCAAGTTAACTATCATAGATTCACTTGAGAGTTTAACAAGAGAGAAAAGAGATTACATCTGTAGTTTCAGTGCCAGCTTTGAGGTAAACCATGTTGATGGAGATGACATCACCATCGGCTTTTAAACCAGCTTTGAGTTGATCAAATTGTGAAGCTCTGAATCTCATTATACTTTCAATAGTTTTTGTGAGAAAACCAGCTTTGAGTTGATCAAATTGTGAAGCTCTGAATCTCATTATACTTTCAATAGTTTTTGTGAGATTCTCCATTGCTGAGTTATCATAAAGCTTTGAGCCATGACCAGGTTGTCCTACTGCTTTTATCTTTAGTGACCATGGGATTCTTTCTCCGTTGAAGACTCTATAGGTGTCTGTTGGAGATGGTAAACCTGTTTGATTTATAGTTAGTACTAGGTGATGCTCCTCCCATCATAATTTTTTTTTGGGAAAAATATAGATAATAATACTAAACATGACAACTTACACATAATGTTACTACAAGCTTTTGATCTTTCTAAATTTTCTGTTTAAAAATTAATCAATTTTTTAAAGGAAAGTTTACAATATAATAATTACTCGACTCTAAACTAATTATAAGCAAAACCATAAGTTGAGTATAATTTTTCTATTATAAATCACATCATAGTAGAAATTATGTAGTACAATGATGGTAAAATTAATATTTGTAAGTTCATCTATTATTGTGATAGAGTTAATAGGGATTATTAAAATCTATAAGGACTAAGTTGAGAAAAAAATCACAATTTATTTTAAAAATTGAAACAAAAAATATTATTGTGATAGAGTTAATAGGGATTATATGTTTACTGGTGGGGATATGGAAATTGGTTTAATCTAAAAAATATAACTGAATATAAAAAAATATTATATCATATGTCACATATTTTGTAAATTACTGAATCTTATTATATAACTTTGAGTTTGTAAGTGGATATTTAATCGGAGCCGTCTGTTGATATTTAACTGTTGTTAATCTAACCGTTGATTTTTAATTTCCAAATATAAATTAACAATATTCAGAATATAT
>CM071718.1:31712148-31722473 GCA_036630335.1 Physaria fendleri | reverse complement strand
GCTGAAAAAGTGAGAGAATATAAGTGGTGAGGAATGAATGAAGAGTTCAGATTTGAACACGAGGACTCTTACTAGAAAAATCCACTGACTTTTCAGAAATAATTTCTTCATTTACTTTTATTTCGGATATCTCATCTATTTATTTTTTTGGCCAACAATATATCTATTATATTACATATGTTTATTCTATTACATTTGAATAATCTGAAAACTTTGATTTAAAAGAAAAACAAACATTCTTCTCCGGATGGTATACAGTCAGCTATATATACTTCTCCGAAATTCCCGAATTCACTCGTCCATTCGTCAATCTTTTTATGGAGTAGCAGCTCAAGTGGCTCATACCATTAGAAATCGTATATTGTCTCAGCAAGGGGTTCAACCAGAAGATACATCTAGATTATTGGCATGTTAAGATTTAGCCTGGAGAAGAGGTAGGTTGATCTAGATTTATAATTTTTTCATTCTTTCTTCCCTATTACTCTCTCGTACATATAAACCACAGTTTTTCAAAAGTTAATTAATATAACCATTGACTATTACTCTCTCGTACATATAAACCACAGTTTTTCAAAAGTTAATTAATATAACCATTGATTAAAAGAAAAAACATTATTAATATCACAAAAAAAAAAAAAACATGTTTAATGAAGTTTAGCTATTAGTACATAGAATTGGCCAATTAACATATATCGTAATAACTTATGACAACATTATTTAAAAAAGTATTGACTACATACCTTACTTGTAAGTGTAACTGACTAAATATTTTGTAATAATGTTAAGTATAATAATATTTGTTGTTGAAGATGTCGAAAGCTAGGTTGTGTGACCGAGTTTAAACATTTTCTTTGTGTAGAGTTTTCTCCCAGACACTCCTTTCGAGAGAAGTTATTACTCGTTTGCTTCTTTCTATTGTGAGTATGTTTTCAAACTCTCTTGTACTACCTTTCCTTGGATACTTTTGACCTTTACCTCATCCAGTAAAAGTCAACGGTCAATAGATCCAATCTATTATCCAAAGGTTAGTATTTTTTCCGACAGTTAAAATGGAGTTCCATCTTGGTTGGAAAGCTCCGACTAGATGAATCCAACCCTGTTTCACTCTGTAGCTAACTGTTAGCTTCTGTCCGCCTTGAGCGGGATTCTGTTTTTGTTACTAATTCTCCTTCTAAAGAGAAGGAAGAACTGTGTGTATTCTTTTACAAGATCTGTTTGATATTCACTACAGCTATAACCAATATAAAGACTAGGGCTTATTTTTGATTCTACCCTCAAGTTTTCGTTACTTAGGGCGAATACCCTCGGAAAAAAAAACTGTAAAAAACAGTTACTGTTTATCGCGGAAAGACACAATTGCCCCTGAAAGTAATGAAAAGGCGCGCCTTTACATCTCACTCTTTTTCGGTCAAAATAAAGGGCGCAAACATATCTGACAGTAAATTATTCAAATATTGAATTGGAAAGTTTCGTATTGCGCCTGGTAAAAACATTAATTATTACACCAACCTCGAAATTTTTACACACATAAAAGACGAGATTAAGTTCCCTCTTCGTTATTTTGTAGACAGAAATAAGGTTTCGCCTCTTGGACTTACAGAGAGAGAAAATCGGTGAGAAAGAGAGAGAATCCGAAAAAGTTACCGGAACATGCAATCGCCGGCGAAAATGCAGAAACAAAAAGAGAAAGTCGGCGAGAAAAGACAAAAGAGAAAGTCGGCGAGAAAAGACCGCGAATTGAGGAAGAATGGGAAAATCCATCCGATGACGACGGGTATATACCTCACTGTCTGCTCCCTTTTAATACTTCTTCCGATTTTCTTTTAATTATACACGGATTTGTTTACTTCATTCGCACAGACCTGAACTTTTAACTTAATTTTATAGTCGGCTTAACTGATTGTCCTGTGTACTTTCTGATTTAGTACAAGATTGGTAAGAAGAAGTACGCGGAGCCGAACAATGGGTCTGACAATTGGGAACACACATGCAACACCGGTCCAAAGGTAAAAATGTTACGTACAGTGAACATATGGATATGGGTTTTGATTAGTTGAATTTTGTTCTGTCTACCGTGATAAGTAAAAATGAATATGAAAATAGGTGTTATACTGTGTGAAAACTGCGGAGAATAGGTGTTTGAATAGGTGTTATACCCGTACTGTATTGCAGTCCATATATTGCAAATATCTTATTGTTAATTGTCCACGTAAACAGGAGTGCCGCAGCATCCGCAGCAGCGGACGATCAAATGCTGCCAAAGATGGTATTTAACAGGCGTGAGATGCCATCTGATGGAAGGATAAATGTTGCTTCGAGGGCTGACCTGATAAGGTCTGTAGGGAGGTACCTCCATGGCACAGACGAACTAGATATACTTTTGGGCAGCGATTTCAGGAAGTTATTTGAATTGCCAAATCATCTGTGCGCGTTGTTAGGGAAGATCATACATCAGTTCTTGTGTCATTCCTTGGTTACATTGAAGAAACACGAGTTGTGGTTTGTCTTCGGAGGGAAACCATTGCGATTCTCTCTGACAGAATTTGCCAATGTGACAGGCCTGAACTGTGGCCACCTCCCTCCAGACTCGGTGAAAAAAGTAATGAAGACCGTGCCGCCGGGAGGTAAGTCTAACTGGGAGGCCTTGTTGGGAGAGAAAAGACCAATGTTGGCCCTGGGAGGCCTTGTTGGGAGAGAAAAGACCAATGTTGGCCAACGATGCTGCGAAAATTCTAAAAGCCGACATAAATAGCATTAGAGGAAGGTTCCTGTCTGGTGAAAGACGTCTAGCCATTGCTCTTCTTGTCTTCATAGACGGCGTCATTGCGCCATCTGCGTCTGTACCACGAATCAGAAAAGACACAGTTGAAATGCTCAGGGATGTAGAAGCGGTACTTACGTACCCCTGGGTTAGAGAGTCTTTCAACCAGACAATGAGGATGATCGTTCTTTGGGAGGAGACGAAAAGCGTGTCCGATTTAAGAGCAAAGCTATGTATGCAAACCCATATGTCAGTGCATGGGTTCCCGTTGGCGATACAATTGTCACTACTCAAAGCGATTCCCAAATTGTATTCTCTACTGCCTAAGAGTAAAGAAACATCCGACCTGTTGTGTCCCGACACGAAGCCTGTTGGAGTGGTTAGGAACATCAGAACAAAAAGTATTAGTGATCTGGAAAACGATAAAAGCGTAAGTTTTTAACTTTTGAACTGTCTATCATATACCCTTTGGCTATATTCCACTTACGGTAATGCGACGGATGTTCATAACTTCATTGTGTCTGTGCAGTTGGTTGTCCATCCATATTTTGATTTTGGTTTCGATTTGGTGAACGATGATTTCTCGTGGCCAGACGAGAGACAAGATTCTGCCGTTGACAATATGGTTAAAAGGATTGACAGAGGGTACCAGAGCTTTCCTTGCGACTCTATTAATACAAGTACATAAACAAAAGTTCGAGAATACAATACATACAAGGGTGTTCTTCAAAGGTACATAATACAGGTACATAAATTCATGTAAACAAAAGATAACAAGGGTGTTCGTTACACATCTTTCTCCCCAAACACGCGTCTGCGGCGCTTACACACCCAACTCACAACACAAAAAGCTCGGACCTTGCAAATGTAGCATGCACGACATCATATAGGATTGGTGCATGTCACCCGATTGTGTCCACCTTCTCCGCATCTTCCACACTCTTCCGCCCACCGCCCTACAAACACAAACGATAATAATGTACGATAAATCACCGTACACACATATTGTTTTATATTTACTGCACCGCCTTCCACAGAAAGAAAAACGTATATACCGGGTCATCTTCACCAGTGGAACGAATCCTGAGCATCCTAGGCCTCCCTGACGGTCTATGTACCGCTGGCGGCGACAAAAGCTGGCTTCCGACATCCACCGGGATTTCTATATCCTCGAGTCTGGGAAGTGGGAGAATAACTACTTCATAACACTTAACCCATGTCTGCTCCGAGTAAGAAGTATCCAGCAAAGAATAAATGTCAACCTTGTTCACGCTACATGCAGCGATGGCATGCGAACAAGGAATTTTCAAAGAATAAATGTCAACCTTGTTCACGCTACATGCAGCGATGGCATGCGAACAAGGAATTTTCAAAACATCGAATGTTTTTCATGTACATGATTTCTTCTCCAAATCGACTGTGTAAAGGAATTTTCAAAACATCGAATGTTTTTCATGTACATGATTTCTTCTCCAAATCGACTGTGTAAACATGTCGATATTTACATGATTTCTTCTCCAAATCGACTGTGTAAACATGTCGATATTGACTATTTACCTAAAATATAGACTGGCTGCATGGACGCACACGACATTAAGTAGAGTGTTGAAATCTTGTCTTTATCATACCCTCCACCTTCGGCGTGCATGGGGTACGGCACTTCACAGCGTCATCTCTCCTCTCAGCAAACCACCGCATCAGCATTGACCTCAGATACTCTAACATGGACACATGGGGAAGTCTACAGCCTTCTTCAAGGCATTGTTCACCGACTCCGCGATGTTGCTACTCATTATGTTGTACCGGTTTGCCTTTGAAGTAACAAAGAGTGCAATGTTCCAGCCCCACTTCGAGGAGGTACCTGCAACAGGCAGGACTACGCATCCTAATCTTCTCCCACCAGTACTTAAACTCCCCGACTGTGTAAGCGCGTGCTGCTCTCGACATGGCTGTTGCCAAGCCCTCACATTTAAAACGAGCTTTAACATTCCTCCATAAGTGCACAGTGCATGCAGCGTGCCGGGCAGACGGGTATATCTTATTGATTGCACTATATATTGTAGCATGCCTATCTGAAACAAATACAAGGTCCGGCTCATCAGGTACAAATAGGGATAATTTCCGTAGAAACCAGATCCAGCTGTCCTCATTCTCGGAGTCCACTACACCGAACGCAAGTGGGAAAGCATGCCTATTGCCATCTTGTCCACTAGCGGTGACAAGGCATCCCTTGTATTTCCCCTTTAAATGCGTGCCATCAATTACTACAACTTTCTTGAGAAATTTATATCCCTTTATACAGGCACCTAAAGCCATAAACAAGTACTTGAACTGTCTCCTCCCGTCAACGCCAGGATCTGTGACAATTTCGGTCAAGGACCCTGGATTTGATAATTCCAGCAAGGCAGCGTGCCGGGCAGACGGGTATATCTTATTGATTGCACTATATATTGTAGCATGCCTATCTGAAACAAATACAAGGTCCGGCTCATCAGGTACAAATAGGGATAATTTCCGTAGAAACCAGATCCAGCTGTCCTCATTCTCGGAGTCCACTACACCGAACGCAAGTGGGAAAGCATGCCTATTGCCATCTTGTCCACTAGCGGTGACAAGGCATCCCTTGTATTTCCCCTTTAAATGCGTGCCATCAATTACTACAACTTTCTTGAGAAATTTATATCCCTTTATACAGGCACCTAAAGCCATAAACAAGTACTTGAACTGTCTCCTCCCGTCAACGCCAGGATCTGTGACAATTTCGGTCAAGGACCCTGGATTTGATAATTCCAGCAAGTACAGATATGTAGACAAAAATTCATAGCTCGCCTCCTCAGTGCCTCGTGCTGTATCGACAGCAATCTTTCTGGTGTACCAGGCTTTCATATACGATATATTCACCTTCAAATCCTGGAATACAAGATCTTGAAGATCGACAGCCCTCGGTCCTTTCTTCCCATCCGAGTATTTCTTCTGCATAAGCTTTATCGACAGCAATCTTTCTGGTGTACCAGGCTTTCATATACGATATATTCACCTTCAAATCCTGGAATACAAGATCTTGAAGATCGACAGCCCTCGGTCCTTTCTTCCCATCCGAGTATTTCTTCTGCATAAGCTTAGCAATTACAGACGCAATGGCCTTCTCTACACACCTCGCCCTCGTTGCCACATCGCAGGTATGTTCCATAACCGTAATCCTAACTTCAAACATTCCAGAATCTTTCAATCCAGCAGCATACAACATCCACTTGCAGCTCTTGTCCACACAAACACCCCTCCACCTTCTTCTATCGGATTTGTCAACCTTAAAGCAAAATGTGTTTTCCACAGCGTAGACAGACACGCTCATATACAAGTCCTGCTGGCCTTCTCTACACACCTCGCCCTCGTTGCCACATCGCAGGTATGTTCCATAACCGTAATCCTAACTTCAAACATTCCAGAATCTTTCAATCCAGCAGCATACAACATCCACTTGCAGCTCTTGTCCACACAAACACCCCTCCACCTTCTTCTATCGGATTTGTCAACCTTAAAGCAAAATGTGTTTTCCACAGCGTAGACAGACACGCTCATATACAAGTCCTGCTTGGAGTCAAAAACACGACCAACGTAAATAGTTGTGTTTGCCAGCTCCAAATTAGATTCGTTACCTTTTATATTGTCGCCACGGTATGGTAGATCTTCCACAGGGTCATTAGAGAAGTTGCCATTACGCAAGTAGCCTCGTTGTATTGAGCTCTGACGGTGTCACTAACGTCGATATGTTATTGCGCCCTGCGTTCATGCCTATATGTACTTCGTGTTTGTGTACCACTATCAGTATCATCCCTGTGTACATCTGCATCACCATCGCCGTCTATGTCATCAATGCCTAAATCAAACCCCACAGGAATACACTCAGATGGTATTCCTTCTTCAGCCACTCCGGGACTCACATTGGCACCAAGCATCTTCCATTTCTGTGAGCCTTGCCAACTCAATAAATTTTTCACTAATTTGTGTACCATTCTCCCCGTCACTGCTGTCTAGTGTTGGCATACCTCTGTCGCCTTCTGGATGGGGTATGGAGTTTTCAATTTCTTGTTCTGACCCATTTTCCGCTCCTTTCGTTCCATTGTCTGCCCTTATGTCCGGAACATCACCAATGTTCCTCGAACTATGTTTCTTAAAACCGGCTTCGACCATATCAAGATAGGCAAGCACCTCCCAATCTTCCAAGTCGCGCCTTCTGGATGGGGTATGGAGTTTTCAATTTCTTGTTCTGACCCATTTTCCGCTCCTTTCGTTCCATTGTCTGCCCTTATGTCCGGAACATCACCAATGTTCCTCGAACTATGTTTCTTAAAACCGGCTTCGACCATATCAAGATAGGCAAGCACCTCCCAATCTTCCAAGTCGTCAGTGTCATAAGTGTCATGTATATCGTCCTCAACAAATGGACCACAAGTGACATTCGTAATCAGGTTTCCATTTGTTTCTTCGAACGAGACCATCATGTTAAGTCCTCCGCACTTGATGAACTTCCCATGGAATTCTAATACATCATCGTCCGCTTCAATGTATTTTGGCGTTACAAATTCCCGGTTACTACAACTTTTGTCAAATGGTGGACAATAACTAGTTCGAATAATAATCTGCGACTCATCTACGCCGTAAGCCAGGGCAATTCGACGGTTAATTTCTCAGTATGTGGTGCGACAGTTGAAAGATACAAACCTTGCTGTTGTATCTTTCGAAAGTTTAATTGTCAAATGGTGGACAATAACTAGTTCGAATAATAATCTGCGACTCATCTACGCCGTAAGCCAGGGCAATTCGACGGTTAATTTCTCAGTATGTGGTGCGACAGTTGAAAGATACAAACCTTGCTGTTGTATCTTTCGAAAGTTTAAATTGCCACTCTAGGTTTTTAGTACAATGCCACACCCCCGGTATTGTTATGACATTTTCTTCACTCTGTATAAAAATCGAAATACAATAAATACTCTGACCATCGAAATCGAGTCGTCACTAACAATTATATCGTGATGAACATATTACCTCGTCGTTGGTATCCATCAGCAAAATCGAGTCGTCACTAACAATTATATCGTGATGAACATATTACCTCGTCGTTGGTATCCATCAGCATACCGAGCATGGAATTCCGTTGTCCACTATAAAATTTTGAATCCGAAATCTTTAACATACACTTGTTCTCTCTCTCTCAACTCAACAAAGTTTACACTGTAAGCCACTCACAACCCTCACTGTGCCTGGTAATTAAAATTTTATTTTACATCAGGGTATTTCGAAATTTCATTTTTACCGCCCATACATTTCCAATATTTTCCAATTAGTTTAATATGTCAAACCCGTTATGATGTGTGGAGTGTATCGTCTATGGATAATACAAATGGATTTACGAGGCTTGTAGTATTGGGCCGTAAACGGACCAAAATAATTTATTTGACGTTTCTCAATACCCAATTGTGGTCAAAAAATATATAGTCACCGCGTAAGGGTATTCTCGTCATATTGAACTAAGACGTTTTTTCTCAACAAAACCGTGGATTTGCACAGTAAAAGGGGGTATTCGCTATAATTTAATTGTACAGTGGGGGTATACATCATAATTAATCCTAAAGACTATAAGTTTCTCTGTTTTTTTTTTTGTTTTTTTTTTTTTTTGTAATTTTCTTGCTGGTGAGAAAGTGAGAATATAAGTGGTGAGGAATGAATTGAAGATTTCAGATTTGAACACCAGGACTCTTACTAGAAAAATCCAATGACTTTTCAAAAATAATTTCTTCTTTTACTTTTATTTTTGATATCTCATCTTTTTTTTTTTTTGGGTCAACAATATAACTCACTTACTAATATATTTACATATATTTATTCTATTAAATTTAATTCTATGCAATTATTTACATTTGAAAAATCTGACAACTTTTACTCCTATTTTTAAAAAAACAAACAAACAAACATTATTACTATCACACAAAAAAAAAAGAAACATTTATAGAGACTGTCATAGACGGTCCAGGACTTTGTGAAATTGTCACCGTCTTTTAAACATACCACGGACAGCCCAACACGCGCGTGCCATAGACAGTACGAAAAGACCACACGCGCGTGCCATAAACAGTGCGAAAAGATCAGCGTGCCCCTAGTGTCTTTGTGCGACAGGGACACCTGATCTTTTCGTATTGTCTATGGCACGCGCGTGTTTTGGCTGTCCATGACAATTTTAAAAGAGATTTTGTGTTTTGTCAATTTCACAAACTTTATTACTGTCTATAGTAGTCTCTAAAATATTCGCAAAAAAAGAAAACAAGTTTAATGATGTTTAGCTACTAGTACACAGAAGTGGCTAATTAACATATATCGTAACAACTTATGACAACATTATTTAAAAAAGTATATGTACAATGACTACATACCTTACTTGTAAGTGTAACTGACTAAAATTCATTAAATATTTTGTAATAATGTTAAGTATAGTAATATTCGTTGTTGACGATGTGAAAAGCTAATTTGGATTGTAATTGGAGTTTACCTTTATACAAACATAAATTTGGATTATACTTGCAGCACTATTAATCAAATATGAAATATCTATTGTTAACATGACTCTCTCAGTGTATTGATGACTTCCATACTCTTCTCCAAATCACGTGGCATCTTAACACAATTAATTTTGTGGTATTGATAAATTTCAAATGAAGGTTGATAAATGTCAAAATACAAGTTTTATATTTAATCAGTGTCATGTTCAAAAAAAAAATTAAAAAAATTAATCAGTAAGGAGTTACTTGAATTTACTCTAACCACATTTGTAATTACAAAATTGGTTCCGGTCACGGCATGGAAACACGTTAATGATAAGATAATGTACTTAATCTCATAGTCACTATTAAACTTTGGTCAAAGATCATTGTCAATTGATCATTTTCTATGTATATTTAACACATAAGAGAACTAAAAATAATGGGATTTTATTCAAGGCATGGATACGATCATAATAGGATGCGATCATATCACATTTCAACTGGGTAAATAATCGAATAGAATCGACCGGTTCATTTTTTTTTGTTCAACAATCGACTGGTTCCTATAGAACATATTGATAACATAATTTATTTTATTTCGGAAAAATCTCATACTTTTAATTAATTTTACCGACATATGTTTTTTATGGTTACATAATATATAACTTAATTATTTAAAAATCAAACCTACACCAAATTTTTATAAATACATGAACATTATCTTTCTTCACATATCTCGAACGTATAATTCTTGAAAATATCCACTTCTATTCTTATATTTGAATATGAAATCCATGGTTCAAGAAGAAATTATATATTTATTTAAGATTTATACCTGAATATATATATATATACCTGAATTATTACATTCAAACCCGATACCTAATTCGTAAACGCTTATTCAAAATATAATTATATCGAGTTTTCAAATATTATATATACATATCCAAAACTTTCTTACGTACTGATCGAATGAATTAACATGATATCCGTGAATCTCAAAATTTGTTCAATCAGTTTTTGGTAAT
>CM071718.1:31689455-31703980 GCA_036630335.1 Physaria fendleri | reverse complement strand
ATGCTGCTCTCATATTCTTTACGCTCCGGACCAATGCTATTAGTTCGGCCAGTGAGAAATTCAAATTGGTTTAATGGATCTAAAACATTTTTATTCATGCCCTAAATATAAAAGACTTCAAAAAAACTAATGTCCTTGTTCTAAAAAAATTTGATGTCCTAAACCCATATCTTGGTTGCGCGGATTCTGAGCCGGGCCTGAGATTGAACTAGTGTTAGCATCGATATTCCTTATGTAACGGTTGAATATGTGTAACATTTATTAGTCTAAATGGCCTTTTTATTATTAATGAAAAATGATATTTTTATTGGTTAAAAAAATCATGTAACCGTCGCCCTCATATGTGTATAAAAGCAACTATGTATGAATTGTTTATGCCCTAAATATAAAAGACTTTAAGAAAACTGATGCCCTATAATGTTTTAAAAATTTCTGTCTTGGTTGCATGAATTCTGGGTCGGGTCTGGGATTGAACTAGTCGTAGCGTCGATATTCCTTATGTAACAATTGAACTTTGGGCTGGGCCTGGGATTGAACTAGTGGAAGCGTCGATATTTCTTATGTAACGATTGAATCTGTGTGATATTTAATAGTCTAAATGGCGTTCTTTATTATTAATGAAAAATGATAGTTTTAGTGGTTAAAAAAATCATGCATGTAACCGTCGTACTCTATGTGTATAAAAGCAAACTAGTTCATAGCCATAATCCACATATCATTTTCACAATTCTCAAATTTCTCTACCATTTATCTTTTTCCAATTATACACTTTCCATATCTAAAACAGAAAACTATTCTCAAAATTTTTTCTAAAACTCTCAAAACCGCTTCGCTTGAGTTGTTGTTGTGAGGGAGATCATCCCCAATAGCATAATTGGGCATTACATTGATGTATCCAAATGTTGGACGGAGAAAACAAAGGATGATAAGAGGGTAGCGTGATCTAGATCTAGAAAAAGAAGACGAGAGAATTTGATGAATGATGAAAGAAAAAAATTCTGTAGCAAATAGTGTTTAAAAAGATTTTGATTCTGATAGAATCAAAACTTTTTCAATATTTTTTGTTCTAGGCTTTTTTGACATCATTCAACAAGGTCTTTCGTTTTTCTTTTCATCATATTTTAGACTACACCACCCTTTTATTATCTCTGATTTTTCCTACTAAACATACAAAAATATCAATGTTATGCCCAATTTCGATGTTGGATGGGTTTCATTAAAAAAAAAAAAAAAAAACTCGGGTTTATATCAAAAGGTGAATAATACTATTTCTCATAAACCTATTTGATATATAATATCTTTCAGCAGATAACTTAAAATTTAAATACGAAATATAATATCTTTTCATCAACAAATAATAACTCTACTCCTTTGAGAATATTAAGTGTTTCGATATTTCTACTTCCTATTTTCGAAGACGATAACATAAATAAAAGTAAAATATAAATAGGAAATGAATTGAGAAAAATAAAAATATTCTATTTATATTCAAATTCAATAATATCCATTGAAAAACATAATATTATTGAAAATGTTATTATTACTATTTTCGAAGACGATAACATAAATAAAAGTAAAATATAAATAGGAAATGAATTGAGAAAAATAAAAATATTCTATTTATATTCAAATTCAATAATATCCATTGAAAAACATAATATTATTGAAAATGTTATTATTATCTAAATAGTTAGTTTTATGATTTAATAAATTTAAATAAACTGTTAATTTTTGAATTTACTTGATTTTATATAGGGCTTATTTTTGATTCTGCCCTCAACTTTCCGAAAATTAGGGAGAATACCCTCGAAAAAAAAATGGAAAAACGGTTACTTTGTCACGCGGGAAGACATAAGTGCCCTTGAAATTAATGAAAAGGTGCGCCTTTTATATCCCACCGTTTTTTGGTCAAATAAAGGGGGCAAAAAAACTGACAGTAAATTATTCGAATCTTGATTTCGAGTTTCGTATTGCGCCTTGTAAAAACATTAATTATTACACCAACCAAAAATATTTACACATAAAAGACGGGATTAGATTCCCCAAACATTATTTTGTAGAAAGAAAATAGGATTTCGCCTCTTCAACTTACAGAGAGAGAAACCGGTGAGAAAGAGAGAGAGTCCGAAATAACATCCGAGACATGCATTCTCCGGCGAAAATGTAGAAACAGAAAGAGAAATTCGGCGAGAAACGACCGTGAATTGAGGAAGAATGGGAAGATCCATCCGATGACGATGGATATATACTTCACTGTCTTCCCCCTTTCAATACTTCTTCCGATTAGAATGGGAAGATCCATCCGATGACGATGGATATATACTTCACTGTCTTCCCCCTTTCAATACTTCTTCCGATTTCCTATAGTTTATTGTCAGATTCGTATACTTCATTCGCACATACCTGACCTTTTAACTTAAATTTATAATAGGATTAACTGATTGTCCTGTGTTGTTTCTGATTTAGTTCAAAATTGGTGAGAAGAAGTACGCGGAGCCGAACCATGGGTCCGACAATTGGGAAGACACATGCAACACCGGTCCAAAGGTAAAAATTTTACATACAGTGAACATATGGGTATGAGAGTTGTTTGATATTTTTCAGTCTACTTGACAAGTAAAAATCAAGAGGAATGGTGGTTGTAATCCTTTATACTGTGCGAAATCTGCGGAGAATTAAACACATTCGTAGTCGTATGGTGTTTGAATAGGTCTTATACACCGTTGTATAGTCGTAGTCCATATAGACAGGGTATGTATTGCAAATATCTGACTGTGAATCGTCCACATAAACAAGAGTACCGGAACATCCACAGGAGTGGATGATTAGATGCTGCCGAAGATGGTATTTAACAGACGTGACATGCCATCTGATGGAAGGATCAATGTTGCTTCGAGGGCTGACTTGATAAGGTCTGTAGGCAGGTACCTCCATGGCACAGACGAACTAGATATACTTTTAGGCAGCGACTTTAGAAAGCTATTTAAATTGCCAAATCATCTGTGCGCGTTGTCAGGAAAGATCATACATCAGTTCTTGTGTCGATCTGTGCGCGTTGTCAGGAAAGATCATACATCAGTTCTTGTGTCGTTCCTTGGTTACACTCAAGAAACACGAGTTGTGGTTTGTCTTCGGAGGAAAATCATTGCGATTTTCGCTGACAGAATTTGCCAACGTCACGGGTTTGAACTGTGGCCCCCTCCCTCCAGGCTCGGTGACAAAGGCAATGAAGACCGTACCACAGGGTGGTAAGTCTAACTGGGAGGCCTTGTTGGGAGAGAAAAGACCAATGTTGGCCAATGATGCTGCGAAAATTCTGAAAGCCGACATGAATAGCACCAGAGGAAGGTTCCTGTCCGGTGATAGACGTCTAGTCATTGCTCTTCTTGTGCTCATAGACGGGGTCATTACGCCATCCGTGTCTGTGCCACGAATAAGAGAAGATACAGTTGAGATACTCAGAGATGTTGAAGCGGTCCTTTCGTACCCGTGGGGCAGAGAGTCTTTCAACCAGACAATGAGGATGATCGTCCTTGGGGAGGACACGAAAAGCGTATCCGATTTAAAAGCAAAGCTATGTATGCAAACCCATATGTCAGTACATGGGTTCCCGTTGGCAATACAATTGTCACTCCTCAAAGCAATTCCCAAATTGTATTCTCTACTGCCTAAGAGTAAGGAAACATCCGAACTGTTGTGTCCCGACACGAAGCCTGTTGGAGTGGTTAGGAACATAAGAACGAAAAATATTAACGATCTAGAAAACGATAAAAGTGTAAGTTTTACTTAATTGGCTTCTCTATGTTATACCCTCTGTCTATATTCCACTTATGGTAATGCGACATATGTTCATAACTTCATTGTCACTATGCAGTTGGTTGTCCATCCATATGATGCGACATATGTTCATAACTTCATTGTCACTATGCAGTTGGTTGTCCATCCATATGTTGATTTTGGTTTTGATTTGGTGAACGATGATCTCTCGTGGCCAGACGAAAGACAGGATTCTGCCGTTGACCATATGGTCGAACGAACTGAGAGAGGGTACCAGTTTAAACAGAGTGACTGGAAGGTTTGGGGAGAAACTATTCTGTGTCCATAGGGATCTAAGAAACAAGTTCAAATGCCCACGACATCAAAGTCTACGCCATCAAAGTCTCCACCATCAGATTCTGTGCGTCTTACGCAATTGCAGTTGCCCTCGTCAAGTACCCCTTCTAAGGACCCCACTACCAAGGACCCCACTACCAGGGACCCCACACCCGTCTTTGTCGGGGAGGAACTGGTGAATGTACCCCCTATTCAATGGGGGAATCCAGATGAGGCCGTGCAGCAACTTATAAAGTGGTGGGAAGGAGAACGTGACCGTGAACTCCAAGCTAGAAAACGATGGTTTGAAGGACTACAACAGGCTGACCACGAAGACAGAACCAAGTGGTGGCAAAAGTTCGGTGATAGCCTCATTGCTTCATATTGCAGTTACCACAGTGAGACTGACCAACACAATATCCAGAAGGCCGGTGGTGGTAAACAAGGAACACTGACCAACACAATATCCAGAAGGCCGGTGGTGGTAAACAAGGAACGAGTGATGTTAAGGGAAGCTCCAAACCCAAGGTAAGCTTTTAAATTCACTTGCAAGTCGGTTCAGAGGCTGTTAAATTCATGTACTGTTTATATGATAGACAATTGATGAAGTGAAACATAAACTGTATACATGTACTGTATAACATAGACTGTATAAGTTAATATGTCGTAGACTAGTGACTGAGTATAACATATACTATATAAGTCAAAGATGGAATGTCGTGGACAGTGAGGCATAGAATGTAGAGACTTATATCTCATATAATGGCATATATTATATCTCTTGACGTGTAGACTATATAGGGAATTTAAGTTATATTGCTGCCCTCTGATTTGGTTTTAAATCGGTTTGTTTATACTTCGGCGAGGTCGGTTCGGACAAGGTCAATGGGGCAAGTAACTCCCGAACGTGACGTGGACCTACATTCATTGTCAAGCACTGGTAGTTCCACAGAAGACCACGTAATAGTGAAAATATCAGATAAGGCAGAAGAGACAACTAATATTGTAAGTATTTACAAACTATATTGCATGTACATACTTTCCTAATCCGTCAAAAATTATATGTTTCATCCTACTGTAGGGTGAAAGCACGTGTATTCAGCAACCCTCGCAGCCTCGTTCACCATCTCAAACCCCTGTTGAACTCGCTCAAGTTGTTACCCTGGATCCTGCTCCTTCGCATCCGGTGTCTAATATCCCTGTAATGGAAACCCTCGTCTATAACATTCCACCAGAAATTGGAACATCCTCAATACCCTCTGAACGTGTAGAAGGTCCTTTAATGGAGACTGTTGATTCTTCACTGCCAGCTGAGCCACCCAAGACTTTTGATCCTTCGCATGATACTGTTGGCGACGTGGCAAATACCTCCGGTATTGATGTTGTCCACGCCGTTCCCCTTAATGTTGCAGATGACCTAGCTAAAGAAGGAGAAGCAAGGACATCTCTGCAACTATTGACGGAGGCATCTATGCAACCAGGGGCGGACGCACCTAACCAACTAGAGAAGGAGCAGTTGACTCAACCAGGGGCATAGTCGACTATTGAAGCAGAGCCGTTCACACATCCAGGGGCCGAGCCAGGGTATGAAGCAGGGCCAGAGGGCATGGAAGAACAACAAACAAAGTCAGAAGGGAAATTACCACAGAGAAGTGAGGAAGACGAGGAAGATGAGAATACAGAGAGCTCTGAGGTACGTATCAACCACATAATATGAAATATTTGTATACATTTGCTATAGTTGTCTATATCTGGCAGGATGAGAGTTCTGGTGATGACGGCGTAGACGCAGGCGGGTTTAGCACTGTTTATATCTGGCAGGATGAGAGTTCTGGTGATGACGGCGTAGACGCAGGCGGGTTTAGCACTGTTGATGAGGTTAGATATACTTAATTGTATTCCGAAGAATAATGATAGATAGGTTGATTAAATCGTCTGTCAACAGGTGGTCCATGGAGTGGAATCCGTTGAGGTTAAGAAGTCATCAGAGAAGAAAAAGCGCCAGCGTCGCCAGACTAAGAGGTACATCTCGGAGTCTAGTGGGAAGAAGCCAGCCCGTGGAGCAGTCAACAAAGAGAGGACATTCTTGTCCACACTGAAGCGTGAGAAGGATAAGTAGTACCCCCGAGACATATTTACACATACACTTCCTAGTTAGACGGATATATAAGGATTAACCCAACAAAAATTTTTCCACCCCATTCCAGTGACTATACGATCCACGATGTAAAGGTGAAGAGGAACTTCTTCGAGCAGCTTTACACACCTTCGAACCATGTTGGGAGCGAAGTAAGATATTCATATTTTACTCTCGCAGAGTTATCCCCTTTCCTAATATCTTATTCATATTTAATGTATCGTAATATTCATATTTAATGTATCGTAAGTTATCCCCTTTCCTAATATCTTATTCATATTTAATGTATCGTAAAATACCGTCTGCACATTATAAACCCAATAGTTTGCCCTGACTATCATATTGAAAAAATTTCAGCACCTTGAAACCATGCTATCTGTCATATGGAATAGATTATCTGACAGATTAATCACCGAGAGGGTCGGGATTTTGGACACCCTCTTCGTCCACTCTATTGTTGATGATTTCAAGCAATTTAAGAAGCTGCGGTCAGGGCATGAGAAGTGTTCATTGAGCCGCGTCATGCAGAAATACGTGAGGGGTGATGTAAACCGTCGAGAAGAACGTCTGGCTTGGATAATAGACGTGGACGAGGTTTACATGCCCATGCGCTGAGGGAAAAATCACTGGGTGGCCATCTGTATAAATCTTCGGATGGGATGGATTTAAGTCATCGACTCGCTTACCGTCTTGACAAAGACTTCTAAAGTCGAGGAGATATATAATGCAGCCGCTGTTGGTAGCACTTCCCATAATTCTGAGGGCATATGTAGACCAAGCAAAATGCGTCTACGATATACCAACTGAGTTCACTTATGAGCAACTAGCTGATGTACCTCAGAATCCCAGGACCGGCCATCATGTAAATTCATCGAGCTGCTTTCACAAAACCTGCCTCTCGATGAGATAGAAAACAAAGCTGTGGACAAGATACGGATGGAGTACGCGATGGAGGTGTACAGATACTTTGTCAAACCTTTGCCCTGATTCTGCGACTAGCTTTAAAGTTAGTCTACTCATGAATTTAATCTACTTTAAATTCTACTAGTTTTAAACTTAGTGTAAGAATTAATGGTGTGTTTGATTTGTGGTGCCAGACACCAGTTAAATGTAAGGGATTGTAATTAACGTTAATGATCGGTTGTTGACTATCTTCTGTTATGATAAGTTTATGTTATGTTACCCTAAGCCATATCCATTACCCCTAAGCCATAAGAAAAGGGCAACAACAAACACGCATGTCATAAGATATGCAAAACTAAAACCTAAAATTTGGGAGCATAAACCCAAGCGTGACTCCCAAAAGCCACGTATAAATGACGTCGGCTAACGGTCCATGCCGAAGGGGTAGTTTATAGGTGTAGACGGCCTTTTTGTCTTTGTAGACAGTCGAAGTAGTTATCACACATATAAACACTAGTTGCATATATTTCCGAAGTTGGTCTATGGCATACATTAACACCAAAGTTCTTATTCTACATAACAACAACTACCGAGAGGAGAGTACATCGAAAGGATTAAAACAGACAGACTTCCGACTAACGAGGTGATTTAGAGATCAAGAAAAAAGACATGTCACATTATGCGGCCAGAAATCCAGCTGAGAGAAACACTATGGTACCCACAGACGGAACCAACGCCCGGATCGCGTCTACGAGCTGCTTATCCAACGTGGCTCGAGATGACTCTGCTTCCTTTGCCCGCTCAGCGGTTGAAACATAGTCCGCAAGTTTACCTCTCATCAGACGAACCTCTGTCTCCAGCTTCCCCAACCTCTGCATGTGGTACGATGACACAAGGTCCGATGGTTCCAGAACTCTGACCCTGTTCTTCAACATATCGATTTCTTCAGCGGCTGCCTCGTCCCAAAACTTTTTGAAGTGTACAGCGAGAGCCTGTTCATTGATAAAATCGGGATGAACGTTTAGTTTTCCCGAGATAACAGAAGTAAATATTGAAATGGAGACATTTACCTCTGGGTTCGTGCAGCTGTAGGTTAGCCGTCCGACATTTGGAGGTGAGTCAGATGGAACAAGGATCGATTCTGCCCCACACCCACAAATCTGGTGGAAATTTGGAGGTGAGTCAGATGGAACAAGGATCGATTCTGCCCCACACCCACAAATCTGGTGGAACCTGGGTGTATCCTCAACCATTTCACGGTAGTACTCGAAAAGGGCTTGATTGTCAGATGAAGAGTCGGAGGTGGGTGCTGAGACCATTATGATGTAAACTGAAGTCGAATACAACCGGAGTTCATAACAACTCCCCTCATTTCTAGTTATACCATCAATACATAATAAACGACCATTGAATTGTAGGGCCATTATACGACCCATACCCAATACTGTAGATATTGGGAGTTGATAAACACCAACTATTTTTCCCGCCACACCTAAAATATCCGAATTTTAAAAGCCCTAATAAATTTCCCGGGCCGCGACAGTAAAAGGCGGGATTTGTCTTGATTTGACTATAAGACACGGTTGTCACATCACGCGACATGTATCTATCATGCTCGCACGCAAAAGTCAAAGTAAATTATGGGCATTCGCGTAAAAAGCTAATAAATTACGGATACCAATGTAACTAAATACTATTTAGTTAATGGGCACAAGTTAAGTTTCCACAACGAGACCAAACCATCTCTTCGTTCAAGTTAATGGGCACAAGTTAAGTTTCCACAACGAGACCAAACCATCTCTTCGTTCAGTTGACAATGATTAGATTCACCGTCCATCTTAACAAAGGAAATGTGGACAGACTCAGTTTCATAGACGAGGGTTACAATATAATTCGCATATTAACATCATATACAAAATACATACTACATCACAGACAAAATACAAAACGTCGTGGTCATAATTGCACACCCGTCGCGATCCTCAAAAAGGAATAATATAGGAGACGCATGCATATTAACACCCATTGAAACCCGAGTTTAGTGGAGATTGCATTATGTGGTCCAGGCTGCAACATTGCCAGCGATAGATATTGCAAACGCTATTACACCCGCATAAATACATAACCTTTTTGCAAGCCTTCGAGGTGTTATTTTAGGTCCATATTCTCGTTTAATGTCCGAAGTGATACGCTGGCGAGAAAGCTGACCACCTACGATTTTCTGGAACTGGTCCAAGACATTGTTACACAAGTTCATGACGTCGTTCTGCAGATAATCAAGCCTTGCCGCAAGCATTAGTGGGCTGACATGACCCCCATCCAGTGACTGAGTAAAACAACGGAGCCTGGCTTCGAACGATGACGTCACTAACTGGAGCCTCTGCACCTCTTCCACGACGACGGTGTCCCACCATTTGTGCGTATGAAACCCACCATCATCTTCGTTCTCGCAGTAGTAGTAAAGCCTACCCCTAAATTCCCCGAAGGGTGTGCATTGAATGAAAACATAACCGCCGCAACGACACTTTTTTATGAAACCCTGGTCCACTTCGTCGTAGTTTGTGGAGTCCACAGTACGTGATGAAGATAAGGATGATATAGACATGTCTCGAGACTGTCTACTAAATGAAGAACAAAACTAATTGTGTAGAGGGGGCCCGTACTTTTTAAAGAAGGACTTCCTGGTATAGTCACCCCAAAAATTCCATTTTGGATTCTCCCGCTTAACTCCCTAAATCACAAAATTATGGGGGGAACACTATAGCTCCTATCGCATCAAACATATTATTTTAATATTAAAGATCATTTCCAACCCTTAACACACTCATTTTGCCTCTCCCCGCATATAAATACTTTATTTTATCTCTCCTACCATAACTTTACTCTTTCATCTCCTCTCCCCGCATATAAATACTTTATTTTATCTCTCCTACCATAACTTTACTCTTTCATCTCCTTTCTCCACTCTCTCAAAAAAGTTGACATGCCCACCTCCACGGTTAGGTCTCTGTCATACCACACCGGTCAGAATGGTGACCTGAGCATGCCAGAGGATGCCTACTCAGCCCTCGCACAGCGTTGTGGATGCGGTGGGAGAATGACTTTGCTAGCAAACGGAAGGATATCTCTCGGACACGCATACTACAAGTGCGACTTGAGTGCGGTAATGATGTATCAGCTGTAAAAATTTTTGCATGTTTTGATTGGTTGAACATGTAGGTGTTTTTGTGAGCGCTGTAGTTTACAATATGTACAATCTTTTGTAATATACCTTCTCTCCAGATATATAAAAAATCACCCTATACATTTAGATCTGTACATCTTCTTATAGCCTCATCATATATCCTTCTGAAAACCTTTATCCAACATGTTAATATACTAATATATCCAACTTGTTAATATACTACGCAAAAAGGTTATGTATTATGCATGGTCGTATACATTTACGATAGATCTTGAGTTTAACTTCTTATATTCTTCTCTGACCCTTACGAATCTGTAGGATGGAGGGGTCCACGACACTGCATTTTGGGATAAGGTCGGGAGGGGTCCACGACACTGCATTTTGGGATAAGGTCGTAACCGATGAGCTGCTGAGGCTTCGGTCGAGGGTCGACAACGATATGGAGATCCGAACGGTCCAGCATAGAGTCCAGCATAGAGTCTAAGGTGGACAACATAAACGAGCTGCTGGAGGACTGGGGCAGCACGCTGACGAACTTTCATTACTTTGTTACTGAGTATAAGCGTCTGTGTTACTTCCGCGGTGTATTTTCTCGTTTGTCAAACAAACTCTGCGTCGTAGTCTGTTCATGTACAGGGTCTGCTGGTTCAAAGATCATAGATCATGTCTCAAAACGCCCCCTATCATGCGCGGGGTCGGAGAATGTGCGTAATGCTAAACGTCTGTCTAACTCTGTACTATCTCCAATCCTCCTAAATGGTGAACAAGGTCATATTTTTCTGATGTTTATTTCATAATGATATTTTGTGCGTACTTTGTTTCGTTTAAATGTATCGTCTAGGGCACATTCATGTGCATGAATTTTATGTCACTTATGTTGCCTTTTGTATTAGAATTCTGCGATCTATGAACATGCTATATTCTAAATAATTACACAGTTTAACGTGTAGTGGAACTTTCACTTCATATGATAGACAGTTGTACACATTGAGTTAGTCGTCGTTAAGACAGACATATCTGCGCATGTTTACCATATTGTAGACAATAATCCGATATATGTCTTCATATTCAAAATAATTCGTATATAGTGAAGACCAACAAGTACATATTTCGCCAAACTAGTAAACAGTGTAAAGTAGACAGAGACTACGTTCGCATTGGCGGTCCAAACTGCATCTTGAAAAAGTTGTATATACAGACAATATATACTTCGTTTTAATCTACTTTAGCCATAACATAGACTCGACTGATGTACATAGACTCGACACATAGACTCGACTGATGTTCAGTAGACTCGACCATAACATAGACTCGACTGATGTATACCTAAGACAGTCCTTGTAGCGTAGACATAAGTGGTTTTTAACATCGTACCGTCAAATACTGTCTACGCACTCGTAATATGTCGCCTCTGGACAAAATGTAACATATTGGTCTACGCGTACGCACAATGGACACCATATAGTAGACGATGAACATATGTACATGCGTCTATACTATTAGTGTATTCAATGGTTTTACTACCTTCGTCTATGATATTATGCCACAAGAGTTTAAATTGAATCGATGGTATACGGGCTAACGACACATGTATTGTAGACAATCGCCGATATTTTGCAGTCTACCCGCTATGAAGAGTACATCACTTATCTATTATATTGTAGTAGTCACCCGTTGCGGTATATATAGTGTAGACAATATTGTAAATCACCGATTATATGATGTAGACGGTATAACGGCCTACGTATTATGACAAGAGGGTCAATTACGGAATAATATATGTCTTAGACAAAAGTATAAATTGTAGACAAGAGTATAAATTGATCCTATTGGCGGTCTTTGTATTGTAAACGAGATAGTAAACTATAGACAGAAGTATTAATTGTAGATTGTGACGGTCTATTGCTTGTGGACAACATAACACGTTGTAGACGAGATAATCATTTGTTTATTGTTGAGGTATATATATTGTAGACAGAAGATTTAATTGTAAGCAAATATATATTGTAGACAATAGTTTGAATTAATTATGGAGACTATATTGGTAAGGCAATATGTTGTGTATTGTAGCGGGATACATGTGGTAGACAAATACTATAAACTAATTATCGATGGTCTATAAAGTCGATACATTTACTCGAAATCGTGACACAACGCATTGGTAGGCTGGTCTACAATTTTTGACGGCGGGTATAGTGTAGACATATGACACAACGCATTGGTAGGCTGGTCTACAATTTTTGACGGCGGGTATAGTGTAGACATAGCGGGTATAGTGTCTATTGCTTGTGGACAACATAACACATTGTAGACGAGATACTAATTTGTTTATTGTTGAGGTATATATATTGTACACAGATGACTTAACTGTAAACAACTATATATTGTAGACAATAGTTTGAATTAATAATGGAGACTATATTGGTAAGGCAATATGTGGTATATTGTAACGGGATATATGTGGTAGACAAATACTATAAACTAATTATCGATGGTCTATACAGTCGATACATTTACTCGAAATCGTAGACACATCGCATTGGTAGGCTGGTCTACAATTTTTGACGGCGGGTATAGTGTAGACATTGGGGCAATGTGTATATTGTGACGAACTAATACTTGTAGACACCAGAACCCGTTGTAGACAAGATAATCATGCGTTTATTGTTACGGCATATATATTGTAGACAGGAGATTTAAATGTAAAACAAATATATGTTGAACTTTGGTGCGTATGAATTAATTATGAAGACTATATTGGTAACGCAATACGTGGTATATTGTAACGGGATATATGACAAAGACTTAATTATCGATGGTCTATACAGTCGATACTTTTACTCGAAATCGTAGACAAAACAAATTGGTAGACTGGCCTACAATTTTGTGACGGCGTATATTGTGTATATACTGGTACTAATTATGGTCCTTATGTAGGGAGAAATGTCAATAGGATCCATACTCAAAAATCAAACGAGTACGTAGCGACTCTATTAATACAGGTACATAAACAAAAGTTATAGAATCCATTACATACAAGGGTGTTCGTCACATGTACATAATACAGGTACATAATGCAGGTACATAAACAAAAGATAACCAGGGTGTTCGTTACTGGTCTTACACACCCAACTCAAAAAACAAAAGCTCGGATCCTGCAAAATAGCATCCAGGATATCATATAGGGTTCGTGCATGTCACCCGATTGTGTCCACCTTCTCCACATCTTCCACACCGCACCCTCTTCCGCCGACCGCTCTACATACACAAACAATAATAATAGACGATAAATCATGGTAAACAAAGGTTGAATAACATGTATTGCACCGCCCCCCACGGAAAGAAAAAACGTGTATACCGGGTCATCTTCACCAGAGGAACAAATCCTCATCATCCTAGGCCTCCCCTGACGGTCTACGTACCACTGGGGGCGACACAAGCTGGCTGTTGACGTCCACCGAGATTTCGATATCCTCAAGTCTGGGGAGTGGGAGAATAACTGCTTCATAACACTTAACCCATGTCTGCTTCGAGTACGAAGGATCCAACAAGAATAAATGTCAACCTTGTTCACGCTACATGCAGCGATGGCATGCGAACAAGGAATTTTCAAAACGTCGAATGTTTTACATGTACATGATTTCTTCTCCAAATCGACTGTGTACACATGGCCATATTTACTGTTTACCTGGTATAAGGACTGACTGCATGGACGCACAAGACATGATGTAAAGTGTTGAAACCTTGTCTGTATCATACCCTCCACCTTCGGGGTGCAAGGGGTAGGGCACTTGACAGCGTCATCTCTCCTCTCAGCAAACCACCTCATGAGCATTGACCTCAGATACTCTAGCATCGAGATGATTGGGAAGTCAACAACTTTTTTCAAAGCATTGTTCACCGACTCCGCTATGTTGCTACTCATTATGTTGTACCGTTTGACTTTGAAGTAACAAAGAGTCCAATGCTCCAGCCCTACTTCGAGAAGGTACCTGCAGTAGGCAGGACTACGCATCCTAATCTTCTCCCACCAGTACTTAAACTCCCCGACTGTGTAAGCATGTGCTGCTCTCGACATGGCCGTTGCCAAACCCTCGCATTTAAAACGAGCTTTAACATTCCTCCATAAGTGTATGGTACATGCAGGTGATGTCTCCGGTTTAACACCGGATAGTCAGGTTTCACTCGAGACACGATCTCTCGAGAGTT
>CM071718.1:31641410-31653005 GCA_036630335.1 Physaria fendleri | reverse complement strand
CGTCTAGTTTAAGAAGTTGGGAAGTTGTAGGGAATTATGAATTTGCGGACTTGGGAAGAATTTGGCTTCTGAAGAGGCCAGATACCAATATTCAGGTGATCCAGAAAAGTGACCAGATGTTAACTTGTAAAGTGCAGCTACTCAACCAGCAGCAACCTTTAATTGTCTCTTATTGCTATGCTCACAATGCAGAAGAAAATAGAAACAGGTTATGGGAGGAAATCCCATTGGTATATGATCAGTTCATTACCAATCAGACTGCGTGGCTAGTCCTAGGCGACTTTAATCAGGCTCTCCATACAGAAGACTCATCAAACCTAAATTCCAGACTCTCTCTTGGTGCTAGAAAGTTTGCAGATTGCTTGGAATATGCCGAATTAAGTGACCTAACTTCAAGAGGTCAACACTTTACTTGGTGCAATAACCAGGCAGCAAATCCAGTGGCCAAAAAACTTGACAGGATCCTTGTAAATCATCGCTGGTTAATATCATATCCGCTCTCATATGGGTTATTTGGGCCGCCCCTCTTCTCTGACCATAGCTCAATGGTGGTCTCGATGGGGGGCAGAGAATATCGGAAAAAGCCTCTTTTCATGTTTTCTAATCTGCTTTTACAGCTGCCTGGGTTTGTTCAGAGAGTGCAGGAGGATTGGGAAAAATGTTTTGTAGTAGGAACCGAAATGTATAAGGTTTCAAGGAAGCTTAAGATGCTAAAGGAAACCTTTAAAACTATGCACAAACAACATTTTTCTAACATAGAACAGAGAGTTCTAAGTCTGGAGGAGCAACTGATCCATTGTCAACAGGCAGTTCTAAATAGGCCATCTTCCCAAAATATACAGGAGGAAAAAAGAGTTCACCTCAAATGGACAGAAATGGCGGCTGCACAAGAGAAGTTTTATGCGCAGAGAGCAAAAATCAAGTGGTTGGCAGAAGGGGATAGAAATACCCACTTTTTTCACAAGGCAATGATCCAAAGAAGAGGGAATAATCAGATTCATTTCTTGCGGAATGCTCAAGGTGAATTGCTCGAAGACCCTATGGCTATCAAAGAGGAAGCCACAAACTTCTATAAGAATCTGTTGGGGACCGAGCAAAGTCAATTTACTTCACTGCAAAGAGGTGAGTTGGAAATGTGGTTTCATTTTAGATGTTCAGAGGACCAAAAGCTGTCATTAACAAGACAATTCTCCCAAGTTAATGTCAGAGATGAGCTTTTCATTTTAGATGTTCAGAGGACCAAAAGCTGTCATTAACAAGACAATTCTCCCAAGTTAATGTCAGAGATGAGCTATGGAGTTTACCAAACCAAAAATCTCCCGGGTTAGATGGCTATTCTTCTGAATTTTTTAAGGCTTGCTGGAGTTTCTTAGGGGAGGAAGTAGCAGGATCAGTGTTGGAATTTTTCTCTTCTGGGAAGATTTTAAAACAATGGAACTCCACCCTCCTCACTCTAATTCCGAAGGATAATGGAACAGAAACAATGGGAGGTTACAGACCAATCTCGCTCTGTAACATCCTATATAAACTCATTTCCAGATTGTTGGCATCAAGACTGAAAACTCTGCTTCCCCAAATGGTTTCAAACGTCCAGTCAGCCTTTGTTAAAGGGAGGCTAATGACGGAGAATATTTTACTAGCAGCAGAAATTTTGCAAGAAGATAATTCATCTGACGCCTTTGCAAGAAGATAATTCATCTGACGCCAAAGGAAGAGGAGCGTTGAAAGTAGATCTCAGGAAAGCGTTTGATAGTCTTAACTGGGATTTCATCTTGAATGCCTTAAAGGTAATGGAAGTACCTTCCAAGTTTGTGAATTGGATAAGTCAGTGTATCACCACAACCTCTTTCTCAGTAAAGATTAATGGAGAACCATGTGGCTACTTCCAAGGAAAAAAGGGTCTTAGACAAGGAGATTCACTATCTCCTAGCCTGTTCATTATTGCAATGGAATGTCTCAGCTCAATGCTCAAGTCTAAGTTCAGATCGGGGCATATAGGTTATCACCCAAAAGGAGAAAAGTCTGGCATCACCCATCTCGCTTTCGCAGATGATATCCTGATTTTTTTCGATGGAACTGCGGCGTCACTTAATGAGATAACCAAGACTCTAGCTGATTTTGGTGCTCTCTCGGGTCTGCATACAAACCCTACGAAATCCTCTTTGTTTTTGAGTGGAAATGTTGAGTTGGCAGACCGAGAAGGAATTGAGCAAATGTTCCCAGTACATCAGCTCCCTGTCAGATATTTAGGAGTACCTTTGATGAATCGAAGACTCAAAAAAGCAGAGTATGCTCCTCTTATTATAGCCATAGAAAACAGGTTCAAAGGCTGGGCTCTTAAAACACTCACCTTTGCTGGGAGGCTGCAGTTAATTAAGTCTGTCATCTATAGCACCCTAAATTTCTGGATGACAGTCTTCACTATTCCTAAAGGTTGCATTGATAAGATATTCTGGATGACAGTCTTCACTATTCCTAAAGGTTGCATTGATAAGATAATTCAAAAATGTTCTCGTTATCTGTGGGGTGGAGACATTGAGCATAGGGCATTCGTGAAGGTTAGTTGGAAACAACTTTGCCTTCCCAAGAGAGAAGGAGGGCTTGGACTAAGGGATTTGGTCAAGTGGAACATTGTCCTGAAGCTTAAAATGATCTGGAGGCTTTTCGAATATAAAGATTCTTTGTGGGTGGCTTGGTGTCACGATAACAAGATAAAGAAGAAGAACTTTTGGATGATGAAAGAGAAGCCAAAAGACAGCTGGATTTGGAAAAGCATCTTGAGTCTCCGAGGACTTGCAGCTAAATTTCTAAAATGTAAACCTAATGATGGGAAAGAATGTTTGTTCTGGTCAAATTGTTGGTTGCAGGGACAAACTCCTCTAGAAGTGCTAGGGGATAAAGGACCACAGAGACTGGGTATTCCTATCTCGGCCACTGTCGAGAAGGCGGCAAGAATATGGTCAAGACAACCTTCAAGAGCTAGGAATCCGGAAATAAAACGATTCCTTGAAATTCTGTTGCAAAATCCTGCACCACAAAGCCATAAAGGAAGAGATCTTTGGACATGGCACCTTGACGCTGAGACAAAACATCGGTTCAGCAGCAAATATACCTGGGAGAGTATTAGGGACACTGCTGAGAAAGTGATCTGGTACGAGGCTATCTGGTACAGAGGCCACACGCCTAAAATCAGTTTTTTCATGTGGACAGCTACACTTGACCGACTTCCTACCAAGGCCAGACTGCATCAATGGAATCAGGAAATTAATCCAGCTTGTACATTCTGCGCCACTGAAAGTGAAACGAGGGATCATATCTTTCTGCAATGTGACTACATAATGCACATCTGGAAGTTGTTATTGGACAGGCTTGGTCACAGACATTTTATGTTCAAAAATATAGTATCAGTAAAGCTAAGTTCCACTCTTAAAATGTGTCAAATTATTGTGCGTAAGTAATTTTTGGTCGGACTTTAGTTTATGCTTTGTGAATCATATATAATAACACAGCTGCTGTGTAAACAGTCGTTGGAGCATTCCAGAGGTTTGGTGTTCCCTACTATATCATTGGTTGGTCCAAATACTGTAATTTTTAATTTCTTGGCGGCAAAGAATTTTTTACCAGGTGCGTTAAAACTGATAATATTTACAATTTATTGGTATAATTTATTTAGGAGTTATAAACTCTTTAGTTCCACCCCATATTTTTAGTCATTTATATATGATTAAAATTCCCCCCCCCCCAATACTAAAACCAGTAAACGTACAAGATTTATTACCCCACTAACATCTCTCTCATTTCTTCCTCCCCCCCCCCAATACTAAAACCAGTAAACGTACAAGATTTATTACCCCACTAACATCTCTCTCATTTCTTCCTATAAATCATTTCCTATGGTTTGTGACGTCCATTTCACTACAAAATCACCTTATCACAGACAAGAAACACTGAATTGTTACGTAATAGCTCTTACTAACCACATTACCTTTGCTAGGTTGAGTATCGGGTTTGCACGCCAACCGATTGTGGCGCACCTATAGAAAACTTGGGATGCTCGAAACATAACCAAAAACAAGTTCATGGGCATTGCCCTCTTATTTGTCGATGAGGATGTAATACCCTTCTCTTGTGTACACTTTCCCAACGATTTTATGTAGTTTGATACAAATAGTTTTCCCGCTTACTAACTTCAATGGTTTTTTTATGTCACAAAAATCAGTGATCAACGCCTCGTCCCGGCTAGTCTAGCTGAAACTTTCCGTCCCGGCCTGTCTGAAGGTTCCATTTACACTGTCCAAGACTTTGACGTTGGCCGCTGAAATAAGCACTACAAGATCACTGAACATCCATATGTTATCATTTTCCTACCGAGGACAATCATAACAATAAATGGTGACTTTGAAAAACCAATCGTTTATTACAAGTTCATGCTGTGCACAGTTGAAGACTTGAAATTGTTGGAAATACGCACCTTCAATTCCCATGTCTTTTTGCATGAAGGTTTTGCTACCCAAATAGTCTAATATACTAATTTTGGTTGCGGTAATATCATTTTCCCTTTGTATATGTTGTTGGTCAGATCCGTATGGTCCAAGGATCTAACTTGGAAGATGCTACTTCCACCCAGCGGTTGGTTGCGCGTTTTGAAATAAATCTGTGAGTTTCCCGCTTAAGCACTACTTGTGTGTCTTTAATATCTGTGAGTTTCCCGCTTAAGCACTACTTGTGTGTCTTTAATTTTGTGGAAGAATTTAACCTCACTCTGTTTTTGTGTTTTAGTAGAACGGCAACCTGGTTCCTTACACTTTGGGATGAGGCTGCAACCACTTCTAGGGGGCATCTAGCGCAGAAAAAAAACAAAGGAGGCAGTAATGATTGTAACAACTGTTAACCCAAATGTTTTTGGTTGTAGGATCTGATCCTCTGTTGGTTATTTAGATTGTGTTTAAAGGTTGGTGTTCCAATAAAAGAAGTCAGTTTCCCTTTCGTATCTCTTATGCAATGACAATAAACAAAAGTCAAGGCCAGACTTTGAACAGAGTTGCTTTATACTTACCAAATCCAGTGTTTTCCCACTGTCAACTATATGTTGCTTTATCTCGCGTAACAACGAGACAAGGACTGTCAATCCTTGATACTACAACAAAGAAAACTGATAAATCGAGTGTTATAAATATCTTCTACAAGGAAACATTCAATAATGTGTCATCGTAACAGGTATCCATTATACAAGAACTATGAAATACCCTCACTCTATAAACAAAACTTTTACTAAATAAATTATTTTTGGCTTTTCTAGGAAATCTAAATGTTGTTCCATGACAAAAATGGTCGTTGGTTTTTCAGCTTTTTCATTTTTGGAAGCAACATTGGAATAATAAGTGTTTTTTATTTCAAGTTCAACTCTATTTTACTCCTGCTTAAACCTCATACTTTCCTTCTTTAGTCTTTTGGGATTAGCCATTTCACCCACATGCTTACTCTTCCAGTAATCAATGGTCCTACATAAAGGGTTCCACTTATATACTTTAGCCATTTCCTTACAGCTATTGTTGGTAAGCTGATACAATCTTTGAAAATGTCTATCATAACAATTATTTTCAAAAATATTTTCTACTTTTATTAATTTCAAAGTGCCTCCTAGTGTGCTGAGTCAGTTGAGATATGATTGCTTTGTATAGTTGAGTTCCATATTTAACCGCTAAAATTGAATTTTTTGGATACATCATAACCAACTAATCGTTTTTAACCAACGTTGTAGACCAAATTAAGAGGCGCCTACAAATTTTACTTTTCAAACATTTGCCTTTTTTGTCTTCTTTGCTGCCTAAGTTTTATTTTCCTTTCAATCTTTATGACAACGAGATTACTTTGTGCTGTAGATGGAAGTAGTTGATTCAGGAATCAATAGAGGAGTATGAAGATCTGAAAGAAAATACTGCGTATGTATACTTTTTCTTGAGAACGAGTGGACAAAGATTCATCGGTTGGATTAGTTTAGTATTTCAGATTTCACACTCATAATTTCAGGTTTAAAATATTTAGTAGTTTAATTGATAAAACTAATTAATATATATTTCATAAAATATTTCTGAAATTCAAGTAATTAATTTTTAGAACAGGCAACTATATTATGGTTTTGTCGCTACAAAAAAAAATAACTTCTACAAACAAACCCGCACGTAGTGCGGCTCATCACCCTAATATATTTTAAAAGACCACTCATAACCAGACAAAAAGTTAGTTTAGTGGTTATATAGACCATTTAATAACTTAAATAATTCAATTTTAAGTTCATATAGCATCGACTTCCAATTTTTTCTGACTGGTTCAGATAAATCCGTACATTTTTGGTATTTAAACGTCATGTATCCGGGATACCAGTGGCTCCAGCTGCCAACACATGACTGGTCTAAGACGAGTCCTTTTGAACGTCGGCTGTGTCCCCACAAATTTGTGAGTCTCCGTCCAACACGTGCAACATTATCTTCTTCACTTGATATTTCTTTGCTGGCAACTTCAAATTTTATGTCCATTATCAATTCAGCCACAACATCATATTTTGATTAGGCCAATTAAAGAGGTCATGAGCAAGACAATTTCAAATCTAGTAGACCAAGTTGATTTAATTACTCAGGCCAAGAAGCATAATATGGTCACCGACTAAGAAATGATATCATTAAATCCAACAAAAAAGGCTCTCTAATGGCACGGAAGTATGATCAGCTGATATTTCCCAAAACGGTTAATGAGACGATGAAGAATCAACATTGGAACGAGGTGATGTGCGCTAAAATTAATCCGCTGATCCAGAATAATAAATATGATATTGTCCCACCGTCCAAGCATCAAAATTTGGTTGGCAGAAAATGGGTATTTACACTCAAATATTTACTTTATAGCTCTCTTGATATGTATAAAATTCGATTTGTGGTGAAAGGTTTTTATCAACAACATGGTCTTGATTATGAGGAAATATTCAGAGCGGTTATTAGAACCACGACCAGACAGTTTGTTCTTCACCTTGCAGT
Source organism: Physaria fendleri (assembly GCA_036630335.1). Classification (NCBI taxonomy): domain Eukaryota; kingdom Viridiplantae; phylum Streptophyta; class Magnoliopsida; order Brassicales; family Brassicaceae; genus Physaria; species Physaria fendleri. Next base: position 31,645,974 of record CM071718.1, on the reverse strand, counting down.
TACCAAATTCCGACAAATCCATCAACTTGACATTAATAATGCTTTTCTTCAATGTACTTTTGATGACGAGGTGTATATTGCTCAGCCCCACGACCAGACAGTTTGTTCTTCACCTTGCAGTTACCAAATTCCGACAAATCCATCAACTTGACATTAATAATGCTTTTCTTCAATGTACTTTTGATGACGAGGTGTATATTGCTCAGCCTCCTAGCATTGTCGACAATGATCGACCACATCATGCTTGTCTACGATATATGTCTCTCACTCATATAGATATAGCTTATGTCGTGAATCGCTTATATCAATTTATGCATTGTCCAACAGATCTACATTAGTAAGCAATGAAACGGATTTTACGGTACCTAGCAGGGACACTTACACATAACATCCATCTCTGCGCCCATACTCCCATGAAAGTACATTCATTTTCTGATGCTAAGGAGGCCGATAATTATGATGATTTTATTTCTACCAATGGCTATATCATTTATTTTGGAAGCAATCCTGTCTTATGGTCCTTTAAGAAACAAAAAGATGTTGCTCGTTCCTCACCAGAAACAAATTATTGAGCAGTCTCCAACACCACTTTATAGCTACGATGGATAAGCTTACTTCTTTCCGAGCTACATGTCGAACTACCAAATGCACTAGTCATATATTGTGACAATTTCAGTGCTACCTACCTCATGACCAACCTTTTATTCCACTCAAGGAGAAAATATGTCATCATTGACATTGTCCAGTCAAGAGAACTCAGGGTCTCTGGTGTCTTCACACATGACCAACTTGGAGACCCACTCACCAAATCCCGACCAAGAACACGGTTCACACTTTTGAGTAACAAATATACTCCTACAAATAAAATCTCTACATCATCTCCTTTGACAATATTCCCACGACCCTCTCCTTTACATTTTTCTTTAACGCATTTAAGTGTTTCCACTGTGGTGACTCGAACCCATGACCTTTTGGTCGGATGGTGTGGCACGGTACCAACTGGCCCGTACCGTCTCATCGACCCTCTCCTTTACATTATCATCGTACATTTTATTTTCTTAATTATCTTCACGTCTTCTTGTATACATTGGTGTAGAGAACTCTTTGTAATACATCACAATATTTCACAAACATCAATATTCTTGAGGTTTAATTTGTAACACAATCTAAAAACTACAAGATTTTAAAACCTGCTCCTATAAAAGAATTATGTTGTACCTGATTTGTTTTTCTTTTTTAAACTAGAAGAATAATTTTTTAAAGTCCAATGGGCCAAAATTACAAAAATGTTGGGTAACCAAACAATTTTTAGGTTTTTACATAAAACCGTAGGCAATACCAACCGGACGCGGAACCCAAAACACATAAACTTAAACTCCTGCAATAATGAAATTATCCTGGTGAACCAAAGCCGGCTTCAGCTTGTGTAGACTGATGAAGATACATCCATAAAGACGGATTAAAACAGAGATCTATACACTATCAAAGAAGCTTATCCAAGCAAACCTCCCAAGCCTCATAACTAAGAGCCAAAAGATATGTGAATTGAGACGAGAACCTTAGGAATTTAGCAATACCTAAGATCAGGGCCGTTGCAACTGTAACAAGGGTCCCAAGCGAAGTCCGAAAATTTAGGGCCCTTTTCCAACTGTAATATGGGTCCAAGCGAAAATCCGAAAATATAGGAGCTTTTTTTTAAAAAAAAAAAAAAAATTATGCATCTAGTAGATATCGAACTCGAGTGTTTAAGTAACAACAAAACTATCATAACCACTAGATTACAAACATAAATAATATATAATTTACAAACACCGAATTTTATATATATCTTAATAAATTGTCAAAAATTACACCGAATTTTATATATATCTTAATAAATTGTCAAAAATTGGGGCCCAGAAATTCCAAAAACAATCGGGGGCCCTAAGCGATTGGTTATGTGACTTATGCCACGGAACGGGCCTGCCTAAGATTGAGAGCGAACGACCTTCTGTGACCAAACGCAAATCCCACTAGGAATGGTTTGACATATTTGGAACGTCAGTAAGGCTAGTTCGAGAACCTGATAGATTGGTTCGCAAGCCGGTTGATACGCCAGACAAGGATTGCTGAAGAGGACTTCACCATGGTCCAAGAGTAGAGGCTAAGGATTCTCGAAGCTACTAGAAATTGCCTAGGAGCTAGACGCTTTGTTGACCCGACAACTTTAAAGCTAAAGGAGAAGATGAGAAGCTTCTTTGACACGACGGAGGAGACTCTGAGAGTAATCAAACTTTTAAAGAAGAAATATCCACCATCGGCTCTAATCTCAAAGCAAACCAGGATCCTCGACGAATAACCCCATCTTAACCGCTTACGAGAACGTAAACCAAATCGGAAAATTCACAGCCCTGACTGATATATTGCGAGATTACCTTTTAAGTACTGGAGAACGGAAGAGAGTCGGCCTTCTGAGGAAGAAAGTGACGCATCCCCGATTGACGCCCGAAAAAACACACTTTCCACTGTGAAGTACCGTGACCTCCGACAAAGCTAATACACACCACAAAACAGAGTATATACAAAAGAGAGTACACCACCGAAGAGTTGGGAGTCTCCAGTGGTGTCTCCCGACTACACGTCACCACACTCACTTGCCTCCGATAGAAAGAGAAAAAAAAAGAACTCGAGAGATTTTTCCCTCTCCACGAGCTTGCTTGTTTATTCCACTTTGATTTTTATTTCATTACCTGATTTGTTGGCGTTGATATTATGTTGATGATAATTTTTAATTGCTAAACTACTGTTATAATTATCTAACCATCAAATTTTCTTATTATTAATTAAATTAATTTTTGGATGACAAAATTCGATAATGATCAATGTAGAGAGTCATGATTAAAAAAAAAAAGATCAATATAGAGAGAAACAATTTTTTTTGGTCAATCAAATAAAAAAAAACATAAAATAAATATTATACAAAAATTATGTTAATAAAACAAAACATTCATTTGACATGGGAATAAAAGAGTAACATAAATCACACTACTAAGCTCTTCTGTCTATGAATGGATACCAACTTCATTAGTTTAGAACACAAATAAGTGGGGGAAAGTAAGAAACAACAACTCCTCTCCCAAGACTCTTAACAAATCAACTAAACTCAATATCAAACAATTGTTCATAGCTAATCACTAATTAGCTACTAATTATTCTTAATTACCCACTGCATAATAAAATCACTATATAAACACATTTCTACCTTACATAATTTTCCCACCACAACTACAAAACATTCCAATACATAACACAATAAAACACACACTTTTGTCTTTCATAATACCCCAATTGGCAAGAGAAAATGGCAAAAGAGTCCACCACCATAGACATAGGTGAGCCAAGCAACGTGACCAAAAGTTCAAGCCATGTAGTAGTTGATGAAAAGAAGAAGAGGGGTTTCGTGGCAGTAGCCTCAAGAGGTGGTGCCAAGAAAGGTTTGGCCATATTTGATTTCCTCCTCCGTTTGGCAGCCATAGCAGTCACCATCGGTGCTGCCTCTGTCATGTACACCGCCGAGGAGACCCTTCCCTTTTTCACTCAGTTCCTTCAGTTCCAAGCTGGTTACGATGACCTTCCTGCATTTCAGTACGCCAATCCCTATATTCTTGATATACATCTAATTTGTTATAGTGTGACCATAATGAAATATATAAATCGTTTTTTGAAGGTACTTTGTGGTAGCCGTAGCCATAGTAGCCAGCTATCTCGTCCTTTCACTTCCCTTCTCCATCGTAGCCATTGTCCGTCCACTAGCCGTCGCGCCTCGCCTCATCCTCCTCATCTTCGATACTGTAACTTACCTTATAACCCTAACTATCCATTTCTTTTTATAAAAACTTTATAATTCACTCCTTTTTTATTATGTTATGGTCATATATAAAAGCTGGTCGTGACGTTAAACACATCAGCAGCGGCAGCAGCAGCATCAATCGTCTACCTTGCACATAACGGCAACCAAAGTACCAACTGGCTCCCTATCTGTCAACAGTTTGGAGACTTTTGCCAAAACGTGAGCACTGCGGTTGTAGCCGCTTCTATCGCCATTCTCTTCTTCATCGTTCTCATCATCATCTCAGCCATCGCCCTTAAGAGGCATTGATATCATTATATATCTCAAGATCGTTAAGAACGAACCTAGAGGTTCTTCTCGTATATGCAGTTTGTGGTTTTGTGCTTTGTGTAACATGAGAAGTGGGTAATATTTGTGTGAAAATGTAATTGAAGTTGATTATGTTTTATAAAGAAAAATTTGTCTTTTGGAACTTAAAACTTAAAAGCTTCCGAGTCATATAGAGGTTCTCCAAAGACAAAACCCAACAAGAGACGCAAAGCCTAAAATCCCACAAGCTACGGTTAAAATATCGAATACCGATTCTACCCTCATCTTCTCGTCGGTCATTTTTCTCTTCTTCTCCATAAATTCTTCATGTCTCCTCTTCGATTCAACTTCTCTATTTCTTCCATTGACCCTTTTACCCTCCATTACTCTCCTCATAATTACTAAACTATCTCTCCCGTTCAAATG
>CM071718.1:31566000-31576615 GCA_036630335.1 Physaria fendleri | reverse complement strand
TGATACCATGTAAAGAGATGAATTTGTGATGATCTTATTGATGAACTAGGTACAAGAATATATACAATCAAGGTATCTACTAAACAGGAAAGAGCCTAAAGCAAAAAGGAAATTATATATATGACAATATTCACAAGAGAAACACTATCAAGAGTTTCCTTTTCTTGAATATGTAAACTTGATCAACAAGTCTTTCCTTAACAGTATCACGCTCTATGAATAGATTATGTTTTGTGATAAAATATAAAGTATAATATAATTGTTTATAAATTGGATAAGATTTAAAACTTTAAATATACTTAAAATATGAACGTTATTAAAACATTACTACTAGCGAAATTAGTCTTTGTTTAATTTTAAACACTAAAATTTAGGTGTGATTATCCAGCTCAACTTTTTTCTCGCATGCGAATCAAATTTAGATGCTAATTTCGATTGGCCCGCCCATATTTTGTCTGCCACATGAATCTAACGTGGACGCTAATATAAAAACATTATCTTCGTTTGAATCCATGATTAAAGTTTAAGAACTTATAGATTTGAAATTTGAACTCTTTTTCATTTTACTCGGTTTTCTTTTTTTTTTTGGGTCGGCTTGAAATTTGAATCTTGAAGTCTATAAACTATTAAAACTATCAGGCCAAATGATTAAAATATATATATACAAGTCTAGGGTTTTCATAATTAGATGGGCTTTTGACATTTGGGTTTAGGCCCATTTCATATTTGGCTTTGTCTTCTTCTTCTCACTTCACGCTCTTCTTCTTCTTCCTTATGTTCTTCTTCTCCTCTTCTAGTTCTGTTTCTCTTCTACTTATTCCATGGTTCTCTCATATTTCCAACAGAAAAGAGCTATTCTATTTATAGCTGACTATACTAATATATATTAAGATACTTAACATATTGATATATTGATATAAAGTTGTAGTAGAAATAAATGTTAAATTTAATTGAATTCATGCACGTTTTCTAAATTTTTAATGATAAAAAATGTAACAGTTTCCTAATTTTTATTGTGTGCACGTCTAATTTTTTTTTTTTTTTTTTGAAAAAATGTTAACTTTATTCAAAAATAAACGTTTTTGACAATGTTCCAAGCAGCCCAGAACAAACTCTGAGGTTTACAACTTTTAAGAAATTAATTCTAAGAGAGTTTGAGAGAAGAGTCATACCTTTGCCCCCCTGCAAAACAAACCAAACAGAAACAAAACAAACAAGCAACTATAAATCTTTACAGCTTATCCAGTTTTCCAGTTCATAAATTAAAATTAAATCCAGAAGCTCCATCCGGGTCTTGATGAGACTCTTTCTCCATATCCTCCTTCAAATCTTCCTTAGCAAACCAGCAACATTGGATTTACAGCATCCTAGCATATTCCAGTAGTCAACCAACCAACTAAACCATGAATATAGCATCTTAATAGAATGGATTTTTGAAAACTTAACTTCTGCTCTTGAGAACCAACTAAACCATGAATATAGCATCTTAATAGAATGGATTTTTGAAAACTTAACTTCTGCTCTTGAGAAAACAATGGATTGAATTCTCAAGAGACTAGTAACAGTTGTAGGCAATAGTTGAATCCCATCACATGTTCGATAAGTTTTTTGATCTTGATCTGGTCAAGAGTTCCTAGCACAGGAAGGAAGACACACTGTAGATAATGGTATGAATAATAAATGAGAGGCATAATAAGGGAATTTTGAGTGCTTAACTTCTGCTCCTGAGAAATCAGAAGAGACTGATTCTCAAGAGACTAGTTACTGGCACAAGCAGAGGTTTTATTTATCCTTCCAGCTATCCAATATAGACGCTTTTTCCCCGAGCTAAGCAACCCATTGTTGGTAGCCATTCAGATAATGCATCACTCCCATTTCTCGCAACGATGTTAGTCTATTCTTAACCGTCCTATCAATCCATTTACTTATAACTTCCGAGGTTTTCCGCTGCCCAGTATGCTTCCTATCGTTACGCTCTTTCCAGAGATAGTAGATAGCAGCTTGAAAGACATAGCGTTTAAGATAAACTTTAGTATTCCTTTTATTGCCTTCCAAACTGCGAAGTAGCGAATTCCAGTCCGTAGTATACTCCCGGCCCATAAATCTTCTCATCAATTTGCTCCAAACTGAAGAAGAGAAGCTACAATTGAAAAACAAATGATCTCTTGTTTCCTCCTCTCTTCCACACAGCTGACATGTTGCATCGTAATTTCTATTCCAATCCACACAGCTGACATGTTGCATCGTAATTTCTATTCCAACTCCGAATCCTTACCCCCACATTTAGTCTGTCCCAATTGGCTAGCCAGGTGATGAAAGCAAATTTAGGAGTAGAATAAGAAAACCAGACCGAATGGTGCCATGACACCGTTTCTAAATTCTGAGCTTGAAGCAAATTCCAAGTTGCTTTTGAGGAGAAAGATTTCTTAAAACTGTCTTCTGAAAATTTCCATAAGTGGACATCCTCCTCCTGAGATAAACGAACCTGAGTAGCTTCAAGTAACGCATCTATTTGATTAAATACCTCAAATCTATAAGGTCTTCTTCTTGTTCTATACATTTGAAGAGCTGAAGATACCGAAGCACTGAGGGGAATACCTGTGACAATGACCCCTCGAACACCTGCTAAATCTGCTAACCTACCCAAATTTGACCAATTATCATACCAGAATGAAGTAGAGATCCCATTCTGCACCTCCACTCTATGAAAATCCCTTGCCAAAGTTCTATATTTCAGAAGTTTACCCCACATCCAAGAACCTCCTACTGAAGATATTAAAGAAGACCAAAATGAGCCTTCCCTGATCAAATATCGCCAAATCCACGATACCCATAAAGAGTCTTGCCTTGAGACTATCCTCCAGATAAGTTTCAGGCAACTAATCTTATTTACTTCTATCAAACTGCGGATACCCAAGCCACCTTTTCCTTTTGGAGCACAAACATGTCTCCTAGCCACTTTTGCTTTATGAGGATTTAAGTCCGGCCCCGACCATAAAAATGCAGAACAGATCTTCTCTATTTCCTCTAGAAAACCCTTTGGAACCCGGAAAGCACTCAACCAAAAGTTAGTTAGACCCGCAATGACCGAGTGTAGAAGCTGCAGCCTTCCCGCATATGATAGATGCCGAGTTTTCCAAGAGTTAATTTTAGCTTTAATTTTTTCTATAAGCGGGGCAATATCAGACTGAGTCATTCTCCTAGTTAATAGAGGCAGTCCTAAATATTTGACAGGGAGAGTACCTTCAGCAAAACCAAACGAGTCTCGAATCAACTTTCTCTCTTCCTCCTCCACTGCAGAGAAAAATATTGTAGTCTTCTCCATAGATATACAAAGACCCGACATTGTAGCAAAGTCTTTGAAAATGCTAACAACCTCATTCACAGCTCTGAAATTCCCATTTACAAACACCAAAACATCATCAGCGAAGCATAGATGAGTAAGCCTAATATCTTCACAGCGAGGATGATATCCTATATGAGAAAGTCTAGCAGCTCTATTTAGCAAACTAGATAACACATTCATGCAAATAACAAACAAGTAAGGGGAGAGGGAACATCCTTGCCTTAACCCTCTCGAACTACCAAAATACCCAACCAGCTCGCCATTTATTTGAATTGAAAAGGAGGCAGTGGATATACATTGCTCTATCCAATGAATAAATATCCGGGGCATATCCATACATCTAAGAACCTGGATTAGAAACTCCCAATTAACTGAATCAAAAGCCTTGGTTATATCAATCTTTAGAGCACACCGAGGAGAATGAGAATCCAAATGATAATCTTTAACAATCTCCGTAGCCAACAAAACATTTTCCATTAGTAGTCTATTCTCAATAAAAGCATACTGATTTGGAGCAATCATACCAGATAAAAACGGTTTCAGCCTTGATGCTAACAACTTAGATATCACTTTATATAGCACATTGCAACAAGCAATCGGCCTATAATCCTTCATTTCAAGCACATTTTCCTTCTTTGGAACCAAAGCAAGAATAGTAGAATTGATTCCTTTAGGAAGAAAACCATTGATAAAGAATGCTTGAATAGCTTTAGTAAAATCATTACCTACTACATTCCAAGCCTCCTGGAAGAACTCTACTGTAAAACCATCAGGTCCCGGGCTCTTATTTTTCGGTATGCCAAACAGGATATCCTTGATCTCTGAATCTGACACTGTCTTTATTAACTCAACTTTCTGCCCGTCCGAAAATCTGAAAGGGATCAATAGCTCCAAATCCGACAAAGGCATGTTTGTCAAAGTACTTGGTTTCTTATTCCAGAAATCCTCAAAGAACTCCGTAGCTATTGAATGAATCTCTTGCCGCTCAGTGTGAATAGCTCCATTCTTATGGACTTCATTAATAGCATTCTTCATACGCCTCTTAACCACCGCATTATGAAAATACTTATTATTCCTATCGCCCACTTTTAGCCAATGAACTTTCGATCTTTGGCGCAAAAAGGATTCCTCTAGCCAGGATAAATGCTGCCACTTAGAATGAGCCTCCACTTCTTCCTGCAGATTTTGATCCGAGGGAATGGACAGATACCTTTGTTGAGCCTCGCAAAGCACTTTATAAGAATCAGCCAATCTCTTTGCTATATTTTGATCCGAGGGAATGGACAGATACCTTTGTTGAGCCTCGCAAAGCACTTTATAAGAATCAGCCAATCTCTTTGCTATATTCCCTATCCTATCCTTACCCAATCTGCGGATAATTGGCTTCAAGTTTTTAAGCTTCTTACTAAATCTATGCATAGTAGAAGTAGACACAAACAAAGCAGGGGAGGATGACCAATACTCACCCACCATCGGTAGAAAATTCACCTCGGAGGTTAAGGCATTCACAAACTTAAAAGGAATTCTCTTTGTAGTGTTCAAGCTATTTGTAATCATCACTCTCCCGCGAAGGTGATCAGAGCAGCCCCCAGAGTCAAAAACACTATAAGAATTTCCAAAACAAGTTGTCCAATTAGTGTTCACCAGAATTCTATCCAATTTTTTACAAACCATCTCTGAACCCTGCCTCTTATTTGACCAAGTAAATAGAGGACCATGACCTGGCAAATCCATTAGCTGACAGTGATCCATCACTTGCTGAAATGTTCTCATACCCGAAGTGACTCTAGCATCAGCCTCACCCATATGTTCATTCAAAGCAATTGTTTCATTAAAATCCCCCATAATGACCCAAGGTTTTAAAAAGAAAGAAGGAGAGTCATGGTGATGACATAAATCCTCCCATAACTCCTTACGATCTTTAAAAAGAAAGAAGGAGAGTCATGGTGATGACATAAATCCTCCCATAACTCCTTACGATCCTCACAGGAAGTAGAACCATAAACAAACGAACAAAAGAAATCTGCTTCTAAACCAGGGATGGAAATAGAGCAGGTAATAACTTGGTTACTTTGGAAGACAGGAACAAGGTAAATCTCCGGACTCCACAAAACCCAAATTCTGCCCTGAAGATGAGCATCATAGTTAAAAATGAAAGACCAATCTGCAGAAACTACTTGAGAGATCCGAGAAGCTTCCGATTCCAACACTCGAGTCTCTACAATACACCCAAACTTTAAATGCTTTTCTCTAATACAATTATTAATAACCATTTGCTTTGAGGTCTGGTTTAACCCCCTTATATTCCAAAAGAACCCGGACATCAACGCTTCCCACGACCCCGTCCTCGTCCTCTCTGATTAGGAACTTGAGCAAAATCAATGTTCTGAAATTTAGATTGCAGTCTAAGAGATCTTCGTTCCACTTCCCCTATGTCTTCTTGACTAGAGTTATCTGGAGGATCCTTTAAAGAAGGTTCATCTTGAAGAGCCTCAAACTTTGATGAAAGGTCTAAAGACAACTCAGAATCCCCTCTGTTTTGAACTCTGGAATGTTTGGTTGGAGAAACCCACTCACCATCTTCCGTAGGTGAAAGAGCATCTGTGCGACTTAGAATTTGGGCAACAAAAACATTTGATTTAGAATTCTTCCCATCTGTCAACTGAGGTGTAGAGCTGTGTCTTCTCCTTGATGGACTATGGCTTTGAAAAGATCTTCTAGTTGAGTTACTCCTGTCTATCTTTTCTTCATCAGGAATATTTTGCACTTTAGGGGATATCTTTTCTTCATCAGGAATATTTTGCACTTTAGGGGAAGAAATCTGCCCCTCTGAAGTCAACGAATGAGGGTGAGTATCATACTTCACCATCAAATCTTTAATTTTAGGAGATACGGATTTTCTTTTGACCGGAGAATCCCCCTGCTGAACCGTTTGCTGAAAAACTTGTTTATTCACTTGGTCTGATACTGACCCTTGCACCAGACCAACTGCTACCGCTAATCCCTCAGACTTCCCCGAATCCTCAACTCTACCAGCCAAGATACTATCCGAAAACCCAACCACAGCAGACTTCTCCCTCCCTACATCCGAAGCAGAAAAATTCGATAAATCACTAAGAACAGATTCCCATCCCACCCTACATCCGAAGCAGAAAAATTCGATAAATCACTAAGAACAGATTCCCAAACTGCCTTGCCACTGAGATTTCCTGAACCTGAGCCCAACGCAACTGACCCTTGTTTCGCTTGACCCTGAACTTCAGAATGTTCCAACCGGACCACCTTATCCACAAATGACCCAGCAGGACCAAAACCCGTTTGACTAGATGGATTAGAAACTGAACTGATGCCCTGAGTATCCTTTTCCCCGTCTACTAGAGCCCGATGCAAGCAAAATTCCGATACATGGCCCCATTTATTACATAGAGAGCACCTAGGAGGTAACCATGGATAAGTGAAAGAAATTGTTGAAATGATTCCTGTTCTCTTTTCCCTAACAGCCATCTCTTGAGGAAGAGTTTTCGTTAGATCAATAACCACATGAACCTTTGCTTCATCAAAAGACTTACAAAACAAAGTATCTTGATGTAACCTCTTGGGAACTCCCACAGCACTAGCCAAATATCCAATACCCTTCCTAGTAAACAGAAAATGGGGGATGTTCTTGATGACTATCCAAATTGGCATATGAGTAATAGCTGGTTGCGTCTCCTCCAAGAAAGGTGACCATTTAGAAACAACCATGGGTTTATTGGCAATAGTCCACATACCCTTGTCCAATATACGTTTCCTCAGACCTGCATCCTTGATTCTAAACTTGACCATCTTTTTACTAACTTCCATCACTTCAATCTTCTCAGTCTGATTTTTAGAAATCCAAATCTTATTAACAATAACTTGAATTACCCCTATGAAAGGCCCTTCATCCTGAAACCTGCCAACAAGAAGCTCAGACCAGATGGGATTGTCATCAGATTCAACTTCCGACGGAGGCTCAAAGATCGATCCACCTGAAAGCAAATTTGAATCAATCGAGAAACAAGGCAAAGTTTGTTTATCAACAACTGATGAGTAAGATTTCTTAGCTTTCTGCTCCTGGAAACAAGGCAAAGTTTGTTTATCAACAACTGATGAGTAAGATTTCTTAGCTTTCTGCTCCTGGGATATCAAGGAGATATTCCCAAGAGACTGTCCAGTGTTTGAAGGCTGAGAAATTTGTTTCCCCCCTTGAGATAAAGGGATTGAAGGAAGCTCCAAAGAGGGGCCCTTAGTATCTGAATCAGACCTCACCCCCTCCACCGATGAACGCAAATCACCAGGCATATCCTCATTTACCAAGCTCGGAGAAGATTTAGAGGACTTCTTATCCATCCGCAAAGGCAAATCCAACCGAACCTCCTGCACCAAATTACTCGAACCACCCGGAAAAACCTTTTGTACAGCAATCGGAGGAGACTGAGAGATTTTCGTCTCCAACCGCATAGACGAAGAAAAACCTTCCCGCGATCGCCCCACCTGAGAAGGAGAAGAACCCAAAGGAGGAAAGATCTGGAGAGAATCGAGAGACGGAGGATCCATCTCCTCAGGAGGGCGATTACTCGCCGCTGAAATCATACGACGGAACCAGAGAGAAGAACCCGAAAAAAAACCACCGCAAAACACGTCGGAAAACAACAAACCCAACCCGAAAAAATCGCCCTCAAAATCGCCTTGACACGTCAGCAAAAATAAAAATCAGTAGTATTTAGTAATCACATTATCGCATCTCATTAAGAATTTTTGCTCTGAGCAATCCGCAAAAAAAATTTCTGATGTATTTGTTGTTGATGGCTGCAAATGGTAAGAATCTTAATTGTTTTTCTAATGGTTTATTTCATCCATCTAAGGTTTTTTATTGCGAAATTGCGGATTGAAGTTAATTTTCTTGCAGGCGTCTTCTAGCCTTCCCTAAAGGAAATAATGTTAATCAGCTGTCACTGTAACTGGCTGTTGCTGGTAGTAAGCTTTTACCTGCTGGATGGAGAAGAAACGCCTGTTGCTGGTAGTAAGCTTTTACCTGCTGGATGGAGAAGAAACGCAAAATTTCATTTAACTATAGTGAATCAACTCTTTGAACAACAATCGTTAACTAAAGGTGATTGTTTCCATAGACTGTTCATTACTTGATATGCGTTGTTTGACGAGTTGGGTTTATTTAAAACTAGTTTAAAAGCATGTATGGCTTCATTCGATGATGAAACAGAATTTATTTTGTTGGTTTACAGAAACATCGCACTGGTTTAATGCAAGTGCTAGTGATTGGGGTTTTACATCAATGTTTCCCCTCAACAAACTTCATGATATAAATAGTGGATTCTTGGTTGATGGAGAGGTCGAGATTGTTTTCGACGTATCTGTTCTTGATTATTTGGAAAATTAGACGTTCCTGAGGAATCAGAAGAGAAAACCAATGCCCTGAGAAACATAGAGAAAAATGTTACAGAGTCCAATGATTTGCACGAGGAAGCTTCAGCAGAATGTGTGGATGTCAATGGCTTTCGAGTGCTTCCTTCACAGGTATCAAATCAAGAATGGTATAAATATTTCTTAAAACTCTCACAGGTATCAAATCAAGAATGGTATAAATATTTCTTAAAACTCCAACACTGGACACATATGTTCTGTTTATGCTTTTCGATGTTGTGAATTATTTCTGAAGTGGCAGAGATAAAATTATACATTCAGTGAATAAATAAGAAAAGAAGTCGTAAAGTTTCTTGATACAAAAAAAAAGTTTCTTGATACATGTATGTATGGGTTGTAGAATGTGAGGGAAACTTGAATATTGAAGTATGTTATGGTTTGTTCTTCATGTTTTCAAGTTTCTTATAACTGCATCTCGAATATGTGATTTCTACTGCTTGTTCTTCATGTTTTCAAGTTTCTTATAACTGCATCTCGAATATGTGATTTCTACTGCATTTCATCTATTTATCACTTTCAGGTAGAATCTGTGCGCTGTATATTTGAAAGACATCCAGAGGTGGCATCAAAGTTTCGTCCAAAGAATGCGCATCTTAGGTCATATTCCATGAATGTCCTCCTCAGCCTAATTGAGACCATATGTCAGTCAACTCAGGAAATTTCAAAAGATGATCTAGCAGCTGCGTATTCTGCTTTTGGATATTTGATGGCTTTGGGGTTGAATTTAGATTGGTTGGAAGAGAAACTGGAAGAAGTATCAGAAAAGAAGGAGATCGAGGAATCTGGTGAGACAAGGATACAAGGAATGGAAAAAGAATTGAAGGAACTGAAGCAGAAGTGCTTGAACGTGGAAGCACAGCTGAAGAAAGAGAAAGAAGATGTGTCTGTAGCCCGTGTTCCTCTAAAGTTCGATGATGTCGTGTAATGGATTCGGATTCAGAGTTCTTATTATTATGTTTGGTGTTTTAGTGTCTTGAAACTTATGTAAGATAATTGGCTTAGGTTGTAATAGTAAATTCTAATAATAACTCTGGTTGGATTAGCCAGAGTTCTAATAATAACTAATTAAACCACTTAATCTTTTACAAAATCACGTAAATTCTTTATTAAACCAATACACCAAAAAAAAAAAAAAAAAAAAAAAAAAAAAAAAAAAAAAAAAGGGAAATTTTTTTTTTTTTTTTTTTTTTTTTTTGTTAAAGGCTTTCGTATTATGTATTAATATGTAGTTATGAAGGTCTTACAAAGATGACTCATAAAGAACTCCCACAAATTGACCATATGTAATCTTCTATGTTTTTCCCCATAGAATCTTCAATCTTTTATCTTCTCAGTTAAGATTCAATCTCTTTTGATGATGATCTTAATCTCAATGGAATCAGAGAAGGAAGAAAGTCATTGTTATCATCATCACCAAGTCTTTAAAAAGTTGTCTTTTGTATGACTAAAAAGACTGTTTGTTCAAGTATCGTGCTTTAATTTTTTTTATTTTATTTTTTCAAAATTTTGATGTATTAGTTTAGTAAAAATTTGACGTGATGTAATAAAAGATCAAGTGGTTTAACTGGTTATTAAATGTTAAAAACGACAGTGTTTTAACTAACTGTGGTGATCAACACTTCTAATAGAGTTGACTAACAGTATTAGAGTCAATGTATGTAATTTTTAACAGATTTACTGAAATCAAAAATTAATAGTACATGTATGTTGTTACATACACACTAAAACGTTTTAGTCAAAAGTATTTTGTGGTTGGTACACACTGCGTACCGTTTCATGCTATGCTTGTTAAACATCGTGTCGGTA
>CM071718.1:31534338-31545901 GCA_036630335.1 Physaria fendleri | reverse complement strand
GTATGAAACTTTCACACCAAGTTTTATTTGTTGGGTTAGTGGTGTTACATTGACCTTGATATTCCTCATGCAAAAGAGATGCAACCATTTGTGAAGTACCATTTCTTCTATTTTTACTTGTACTTGCAGCAGCTCGAGAACAAGTATGTATTTTGTTGTAAGTTCTTGGAGTGAAGATCTCTGCGTCTTTTAGCTTTGCAGCACGTAAAAACAATTTAAAACCGTCTTTTAGCTAACGAAATTTCACCACATATAATGTCGGAGTTGACTTGACAATTGAGAAAGCAAAACATGCAAATTTGAATCCTCTTCAACCAAAGTTTGCACTTCTTTTTTTATTTCTGAACTCAACACCTATACTCAAACTCAAACCATGTTTCCATCCATGATTAAGAAAACCAGTCACTTCCCCTCCAAGTGTGTGCATAACATCATCATGTATATCACAAGTATTCTCAGTAATACCAACTTCTTCATTATCAACCTCGTTATCAACCTCGTAATTCTGAGTTGGTTGAACTTCTTCGACAAGTTTTATCAACCTCGTAATTCTGAGTTGGTTGAACTTCTTCGACAAGTTCCATATTTAAAACACTTCTACGATGCTCTTTATTCACATCCATGAGATAACCAAGAACTGATTCGTCATCCAATATATATGGCGGTTTCTTATATTCCAATCCTAGCGGAATATAACTTAGCTTCAACTTGGCGATAGCTTCATTTACCGAAATTTTTTTGCATATTTTGAGACATTTTCCATCGAGAAATTCATAAAATTGTATGAATTTCATTTTCTCTTCCAACCCATTTAAACAATTCATCATCTCCATTTTTTATATAATACCTACCATATTTCAAATGTTTCACAATGTATTGATTATGATTCATTTATCTGTAAAAACATATTAAAAATTAACTATGTAAATCGTAGACTATATATATATATATTAATCATTAACAAAGTATCTACCAGTAAAATATCACAGAGAGACATTAAGAAAAACAAAAGTTGAAGAAACTCACATATACTCTTGATGCCACCAACAAAAGTTTTTTTTTTTTTTTTGAAGCTCTATTGTTTGGTAGACTTAATAAGTTAATAAAGATGCTGATTTTTTTTTCAACCGAGTATCCTTTTTTGTAGAAAGAATCAATAAATTTCATATATTATAAAGAATATACATATAAATAGAAAGGAAAGTTTCATAAGGACGATATTGGATAATCAATATAATTAAAGTTAAATGAGATTAGGTGAGGAGAGTGATATTAAAATATGTCTATGAAGGACATCCGAGATTAAAGCCCCGACATTTAATGATAGTATTGATCTTAATGAGGGCCGACATTTAGCATGCGCTACATGAGATACGTCACAGGGTCCAAAATTTTTTTATGACCATTATATTAAAATATTTGAGCTAATAGTTTTTATACTTGTTATTTTTCCGATTAATAGTCTATTTTTTGTTTTTATTAAAAATTATAGGATTTATTTTGTTTTTGTTGAAGATTAAAAGGCCCATTTTGTTTTTGTTGAAGTTTAATGGGTCCAATATTTTCATATCTTTTGTTTAAAATTGATTTTTAAGACTTATCTTATTTTTCCGGTTAGCACAACACCTTTAATCAGTTTGAAACGGCCCTGACGGGTGTGTACTTGTAAAAAATAAATTATAAATTTTGGATAGGTTCTGCATATATATATATATGTATTCATGTTCAAAAAGACCAAACCTATGACATTTATGGGGATCGAACCCAAACATCCAAAACATGGGTGTGCATTTCACCACCAAACCACAATTAACATTGGAAATGCATCACAATGTTGTGGGTCCGCCGATGTATATATATATTGGATAATTCCAACATTGTTTTGAATAAATCATAAAGTTTTATAAGTATATTTTAGGATAAGATATGATTATATATAAGTTGTTATTATATATAAAGTTTTATAAGTATATTTTAGGATAAGATATGATTATATATAAGTTGTTATTATATTTTATATTTTAGGAGTTATCTAAATATATACTGGTATTCCATATAATTAGGAGAGCTAGTTATATTTGATACTATATAAAAAGAGCTGTTTGTAGCTAATTCTTATAAGAGTTGTATGAGTTTAGTTTTTGAGTGAGTTTTCTAAACTTAATAAAGATGAGTGTGTATGAGTTTAGTTTTTGAGTGAGTTTTCTAAACTTAATAAAGAGAGTGATCCTTTGTTAAATTAAGTATAAATTGGTTCATAATTTCATATTTGGTATCAGAGCCTGTCAAAGGGACGAGAGGGAGAGCTTCTTCTAATTGAAGACAGATCGTGAGAGGACAAAGACAAGGCTTGAACGAGTTTAAGAGGAACGAGGCGTGATTTGGAATCCGAGTTATGGAGATCACGATGAGTTCGAGACTGAAGGAGGTAGTGTCATCAACATCAATTCAATTCCATGTGCTTGGAGCTACAAACTATACAGTATGGGTTATGAGGATGAAAGTGGTGTTGAAGGTTCACAAGGTGTGGAGACTATCGAACCGGGCTCATCCGACAAAGACAATAACAACATCACAAGGTGTGGAGACTATCGAACCGGGCTCATCCGACAAAGACAATAACAACATCGCTATCGCCCTGTTGTTTCAATCGATTCCCGAGAATCTTATCTCCAAGTGGGAGAACAAGACACATCAAAAGCAATTTGGGATGCGATCAAGAGCTAGAATTTGGAAGCTGATCGAGTAAAAGAAGCGGGGCTTCAAACCCTAATGGCAGATTTCGACCGCAAGAAGATGAGTGACGGAGACTCAGTCGATGACTTCGAGGGGAAGTTATCTAGTTTTTATCAAGATCATTGGCGTTAGGAGAGACCATGGAGGAGTCAAAACTTGTGAAGAAGTTTCTGAAGTGCTTACCAAGTAGGAAGTATATTCACATAGCAGCTTCATTGGAACATGTTCTAGATCTCAACTCTACATCTTTTGAAGATATTGTTAGAAGACTTAAGGCGTATGAGGAGCGCATCAGTGAGGATGAAAAGGAGGAAGATCATATAAAACTTCTCTACGCTCAAGATACCAGAAAAAAAAACGTGAAGAGAGTTCATACAACAATAAGGAAGAGTGCAGAGGAAGAAGAGTTTGTTGTCACTATTGGAGAGGTTAGGGAAGGAATCCGAACCTAAGCAGTGAAGACTTGAACCAGAAGTAGAAGAATGACTGGTCTAAAGTGATATGTTGTCATTGTGACAAGACGGGTCATTACGCATTGACATGTCCAGAGGGGATACAAAAGACATAAGAAGATAACTTGATGGATACGCAAGAGGCAGATCCATCATTGCTTTAGTCGGTGTGAAGTCCAAAGAGAATGAGTTACTTGGAGTGCAAGTAATTTCAAGTGTTGGAATTAAGGGGGAGAATGTTGGAATTATGTTGGATAGTTCCAACATTGTTTTGAATAAATCATAAGGTTCTAGAAGTATATTTTAGAATAAGATAGGATTAGATATAAGTTGTTATGATATTATATGTTTTAGAAATTATCTAAATATATAGTGGTATCCCATATAATTAGGAGAGCTAGTTTTTTTTGTTAACTTATTAGGAGAGCTAGTTATATTTGAATACTACATAAGAAGAGTTAATGTGTAGCTAATTCTTATGAGAGTTGTATGAGTTTAGTTTTTGAATGAGTTTTCTAAATTTAATAAAGAGAGGGATTCTTTGTTAAATCGTGTATAAATCGGTTCATACAATTCCACAATATATATATACATATATGTATTGTTGGATAATTCTAATGAATTAAAGCTGAAATTCGATGGTAGTCTATAATCTGAATCAACAAACACAACTACCCCTGTTAGTACTAGCTAGATTCTAGGAGATCTAGTTACGTGTACCAGAATTCCTCGTGGATCGAACCCCGATCTTATATTACAAATGACTTTATCGTGCACTTGAGGTTAAGAGAGGGTTTAAACTCCCGGAGATCCGTCTCTCGGGTAAAACCTAGCGTTCGCCCGTGTTTTTAGAAAAACCTGAACATACGGGTGACGTCAGGAGTATTGAATAATTTTGAAAGAAATTTGGTCTTGTCACTTATCAAAACTACAATGACGTATGAATTTTGTTAAAATTCAATTTTTTCTATCAAGAAGATACATGGACTTTTCAGTTTTAGGAGAACAGAAATGAATTCTGCAACATTATAAAGAAAAATATTAAATCAAAACAATTTGGTTAAGAATGATTTAAACATATTAAAAATCTTGATTGTTCGCTCCAAAAAAAATTGGTTAAATGGAGTTGGATAGTTCATAAAAATTTTAGATATCGAGTCTAATACTCAAAACTCAAAAGAATGTCAACATAAAAAAATTTTAGATATCGAGTCTAATACTCAAAACTCAAAAGAATGTCAACATAAATTTAGGTGTGGGTACATCACATCAAATGATATGTAAGAGCCAAAATGTTTTAGAATATTTTCTAGTCTCGAGTTTCAATCATCTTCAAACCACTTTTTATGTCATTTGCGAATTCAGAGAAAAACAAAACAAGTTTATGAATATTCTTTATTAATTATTAAGTTAGAGAATACATGTGTTTTAAGGTGCACACACATTAGAAGTAGATTTTATCTCTCCAAATTTTCTCAGAACATAGAAAAAAGGGTAAATTGCATTTCTGGCCAGTGCATGCGTCTACTATGACCGACGCCATATCAAATTTTTTATTGTATATAACTTCCAGAACTCTGATCTGCGTAGTCCAGGTGGAAGTGTAGTATTTCGGTTATCGGTCTTCTCTGGCGAGGTCTTTCCAAAGCATCTACGGGTTCAACTTTTTGGTGGAGACGCGATCCTCAGTCTCTGTACACATGCGTCGATGCCATATGGCGGTGGGTGGTAAGTTTTTATGGATTGAAACTAGATTTGACGGAAATATCGGGTAACACCAGATCTGGGGAAAGAGGCGTACATCGACATCGATCTGTTTAACCTAGTACAAAAGGTGTGGCTAGATTGGTGTTCGAGCCCAAATTGGAATTTCATCAAGATCCAACTCACGATAAGCTTAATACTACGGCGAATCACCCACGGACTGTGATGATGCAGCTGATCCTGAGGAAGATCCATAATTTGACAGAGGAGGGTTGCTTCGGTGTGTCGATTTTTTCATCCATATTTTGCTTTCGTGTATTTTAATTGAGTTGTTTTTTAATTTAGTTTGTGTATGTCATTGTTCGGCCCTTACGACGAGTAGATGGGCTTAACCATGCTTAATCTCTCCTCCCACTGGTCACGATTACGGTGGGTAGGCATTCGTCAAGTCATCTCCAGCTGAGATGGTTCATCTGGATAATATGTTAGAGATCTTTCTTGTTGTCGTAGTAGACCCTCAATTTCAATCAAAGTGTATTGCATTAGCTCTTTTTTGTTAAGCCATTTGTTGTCGTAGTAGACCCTCAATTTCAATCAAAGTGTATTGCATTAGCTCTTTTTTGTTAAGCCATAGCTTTCAACCCCAAAACCCTTTTTATATCTGTCTTAGCCATCAGAAAACTCTAGGATTAAAATCGGTAACATTTGGCTTTCCTGTGGATCGATCCCGCTATGTACTACTTTGCACTGTTGTGCACTTGCAGTATTTGACCGGGTTAAACTCTCAGGTCTACTTCATAATATCCTTGGGTGAAACCTGATAAGCATTTTTGGGCCCATCAGTACACATGTGAGGCACGATTATCCATAGCTATCTCCATAACCAGATTATATCAAATGTAATTATGATAGTTCTTGGAAGCATGATGGAGACACGAGACAAGCATGATGGACTTTCCAAAACAGTGAAGGGCTTTTCCTTTTGGTCAGTTTTGCAAAAGGCGCCCCTGTTATAACAACTTTAGAGTGAATTTCGGGCTTTATTAACAGTCATGAAGGTCGGATGGAGTAAGGGTTACAAACGGATGATCTTTGAAGTGGACAACATGATGATACCAAAACTTATACGGGGTGAATCATAGGACTTTGCAAATTTCAATTGGATACGAGATACTCGGGATTAGGGAAATCGTTTTGAGGATATCAAATACAAATGGATATCGAGGCAAAGTAATGTTTCTCCAGATAGTTTTTCAAAATATGCAATTGAAATACTAGCAATGTTTCTTTTCATAGTTTCACAGATGTACCACACTTCTTGATTCCCTCCTTTGATGGAGTATTTTAATCTTAATAAAGTTATTTTGCGTTTAAAAAAAAAACAAACATGCAAAGGGAGTATTTTAATCTTAATAAAGTTATTTTGCGTTTAAAAAAAAAACAAACATGCAAAGTTTATCCCACTATCAGAGGGCAAGTCATTTTATTCTTCATCGTGTAACCAGTTTTGAAACTGATATGCAGATTTGGGGTTGGATATTATCACCCACCAATTAGTGATATTTCAAGTTTTTAATATACGTCGGAATGAACTAAAAATATTTTCAAGGGATATCCATGTCGGAACCCCGGAAAACGCCAGTATCAAGTAAATAGTTTCTAAACGAGCCAGAGCTAACCCGAGCTGGTCATGTATTTTTAGCATGGACTCTCTAATCTTTTAATTTTCGGGTGGTGGCGAACTATGCAGGCCGCAAATTCGACTTTTCTGCTTGGAAAAGAGAAAGAGCAATATTGGGGACCCAAAAAAAAGTTTATACAAATAAAAAAAAAAGTTTCTGATAATCAGTTGTCCAATGCCTTTAATATACTCCTATCCAATGTTAAAAAAGTCTCTAGGCGGTAGCTAGTCGTTGATGAGAGGCTAGCGTCTAGGCGAATTTTTCTATTAAATATTATAATATGATATTCTTGACAAAAAAATTATAATATGATATTTTATCTATCTCTATCTAATAAATGTTATGACAGTTTTCTTTGAAAATAAAAAGAAATTTAAAATTTAAATTCGTAATGCAAATTTAAAAGATTATTATCAATTAAATTTTAAATTTTAATCATAATTTGTGTTTTAGTTTAAATAATAAGACAAAATACTAAAAAAATTAGAAAAAATATAATTAAAATTGAACCGAGGAATTGAGCGTCTAGGCCAATTAGATCGATTTGAACCGCCTAGACCGATTTTGACCGAATTGAACCGCATAAATCGGATGACCGATTTATTACTCCGAATTGACATAATCTGGGCCCTTTACCCCGTTTGAGCGCCTAGGCCGATTTTTTGAACCTTGGTTTGTATAATGTAATAAGGAGATGAAAACAAGTCTTTTAAGTTTGTTGTTCCTCCACACTTTGCTTCAGACCAGGGAAAGCGACACAGCTTCAAGAGCCTGCGAGTTTGTGTCTTCGTGTTAATTAACATTTGGTTGGTCTGCAAAGGTTTCAAATGACGGCGTTTCGCTCAGATCCTGCGAGTTTGTATCTTCAACAGATGAAAGAGAATTTCAAAAAATCTCAGTCATCGTCGAGTTCTCAAAAATCTCAGTTTTTCGTTTTGATTTTGTGGGAAACGATGAATAAGAGGGGTTTTGCTATGTTTTTAATTGGGTTAAATTGAATCACTAACGTCCCATTGACGGAGTTTAATGTCTGACTTATTATAGGCCTAACTTGAGAAGTCAACAGCACGATGGGGAATATAATAGCCCAAACAAAATATGGAAATTAAATCGACGAATTACATAAAGATGGGGAATTTAATGAGTATTTTCCAGGATTTATAATAATATTTTTTAATTTAAAAACAATTTATGCATATAGGAAAAAGAGAAAAAAAAAATTGTTTTATTCAATTTGGTTTGTAATTGTTTGGGCCTGTCTGAATTATTGATATAGGTTTTATATATAAATGGGCTTTAAGACTGAACAGCCACCAAAAGCGGCCCATTTTACAAATAGGCAAAAAATACGCCGTTGCCGGGGATCGAACCCGGGTCACCCGCGTGACAGGCGGGAACAAATAGGCAAAAAATACGCCGTTGCCGGGGATCGAACCCGGGTCACCCGCGTGACAGGCGGGAATACTTACCACTATACTATCGAACCCGGGTCACCCGCGTGACAGGCGGGAATACTTACCACTATACTACAACGACTTTGTTGTTTTCTTACATAACTTTTACTTTAATATATCTTATAAACATTTTAGGATATTGTCTTTTGCTTATCGCTTATCTTGATCTGATTTGGTTTGCAAGGTTAGACACTTTATCATCGGAATTAAGAAAAAAAACTACAAGTAAACCGTATCACAAACAAATCAATCCATGTCTTCATAAAATTATACACTCAGTTTGGTTTATATAAGCTCTTAAGAGACAATGTACTTTGGAGGACCCTTTTGATGGACTGATGTTGAATCTCTTTTCTTCTCTTCTTCACCTTCTTTACCAATCTTGTTTACCATTCCTGCATCTGTATCATCTGACGGATTCACACATAGTTTCAGTTTTGATTCCATACCAAGATAATTATTCAAGACTCTTCTGACTCCAAATCCTCTAGAAGGAACAAGAGCTTTCTCACTGACTTTGCTGTTGCTCTTGCTTGAATATGGTGTTCTCCTTTCACCTTTCCCGGGGCTAATCTTGGAAGGAGAGAAACTCGGTGTTGTAGAGAAGCTTGTTCTGTATGGAGTTCTTGATGCAGATAATAGATAAGGGATTGGTACTACTTTCTTGTGACCTATAATGCTGCTACTGACCATTGGACTTGACAACAGATTGTTGTTATCTTCAGACTGCTTTGTTAAGTCATCTACGTAGAACTGACCATTGGACTTGACAACAGATTGTTGTTATCTTCAGACTGCTTTGTTAAGTCATCTACGTAGAGTAAATCACTGACCATTGGACTTGACAACAGATTGTTGTTATCTTCAGACTGCTTTGTTAAGTCATCTACGTAGAGTAAATCATCGATGCGTGCCACGATGTTTGATGCTAAGCTCTCTAATGCCCTTGAGTAGCTTTCAAGGATTGATTTCCCAATATCCTGAGAAGAGAGAACAAGTAAGCAACTTTAAAATGTAATGTAATAACAGAGAGGTAATGGGTTTAGGAACCTTGTTGCATTGAATCTTGCTAATGTCTAGAGGAGTTTGGGTTAAAGATGGAAACCGCTGTTTCAAGCAACGTAAGAGAGTTTCAGATCTCTCTACAAGTAATCCTCTTTTGTCTCCAGAAGCCATACGTTCTTTAACCTTTTCCCAAGATAGCTTTGGAGTAGTAGAGCTTGAACTATGACTGACTCCAAGTTTTATTTCGACTCTTCTACGCCAAACATATATCGAAGCTTCCACACGCTTTGCGATATCAAGAGCTATATGCTCAGAAGACAGATCAAGACAATCAAGAAGACATTCTGCAGAAAATTTCTCAGATGTTATGTACCTATAGATAACATCTCCAAGACAAGATCTACCATTCTGCAAACACAAAATCTTAATGTCAGAACAAAGCTATTCTCAGAGATGTTTTATAAGAATGTTTTGAAGTAAAAGATACAAACTTTGGGGAGGGTTTCAAGGTATGATTCTGGAACATCCATATCAGATAAAGCAACATTGTTAATAGCCAATGCCGCTTTAAGTATCTGTGTAGCACATTCTCTCCTATGATTCAATTCTGTTCTTGCTTCTTCTGTAAGACCATTAGGTGCTAAACGAGGAACAGGTAACCACCATTTCTCTTCTTGACGCTGAATCTTTCTGCGAAAAGAAGCTGAACCATCGTTTTCTGAAGCTATGATCCCTTGATCAACATACCAGAACTCAGTTTTCTTGAAACTCCCCAATATATCCTATTACAAAACCAAAAATCTGAGAATCAAAACAAGTGAATCTTGAGAGGATCATTGTAATGAAAGTGAAACTTACGAGAAGCATATTGTCTAGCTTACGAAGAGCAGGGAGATTGATGAAAAGATCAAATCTTGGTTTACAAGTCATGACTTCAAACTTTTTGCCATCTGGATAAGTTTGTGTTGAAGGTGTTAACTCAACTATATGATCACTTACACTAAGTATCCATTCCATTTCTCTTCTCCACATCTCCTTCTTCTCACTTGAAAGTGGCTCTAATCTCCATAGCTGCCCAAAAATTGAAGCTAAAGAAAGAGAAAAATTAGTACTTTTGAAAATGTTTCATTGACAAAACACAAAGATTAGTCTTTTTGAGTTACCACAGAGATTAGTAATGGCGTTAGAGATGGCTAAAGCTGAACAAACTCCTTTACCAGAACCTGACATATCTTCACCAAGTAACAATTTTGCAAATCTCTCCTTCATCATATCCACATCTGTTTCAAAAATCTAAACTTTGAAAAGGGCTGAGAACAACAACAACAACAAAAAGTTTCAATTTTTGTTTCACAAACCTGCAAAGTTCATCTCTTTTCCTGTAACCCCAGAATCATTTGATTGTTTGTGATCTAACTTAACATTTTCCTTTCGAAAAGAAGCTTTTCTTATCGGCCAACCCAGAATCTGCGACGGTGGTGGTGGAGAAGACGAAGATGATGAGCTACTTGTGTTGCTTCTCTCTTTTGACTCTGTTACTATTTCTTCCATTGATTGAGTCAAAGTGTTTGTTTTCTTCTCGATCCCAGCACAGCTCTTTACTAAATTTTCCATTTTTTTTTTGGAAAGAAGACAAAATTTGAACTTTGAAAACTTAGATAATAACAGTATAAAGGTGTAAGAACATTGCTTTTGTAAGAACAAAAAGATAAGTAATTTGAAAAAATCGGCTGATATAAAGTTATGCTCTGTCACGAGAGTAGAGATATATTTGACTTTTTGTTTTCAAAACACTAAATTAACTTTTTGGCGGACAAAACTGAAACTACTGTTTTACCCATTTGGTTTAATTTTGGATTTAGTTAATTTTACAAAAAAATTGGCAATAAAAAAAACTTGGTAAAAGTGGAGACATTCTCCT
Source organism: Physaria fendleri (assembly GCA_036630335.1). Classification (NCBI taxonomy): domain Eukaryota; kingdom Viridiplantae; phylum Streptophyta; class Magnoliopsida; order Brassicales; family Brassicaceae; genus Physaria; species Physaria fendleri. The sequence continues at coordinate 31,534,947 of CM071718.1, read as the reverse complement.
TGAAGAGAGTTAAATTAATTATCATATAAGCCGCCCTAATATTAAATATAAAGAGTTTAAATGTATGATTTAATGCAAAGGGGGTTAAGTAAATGGTATTTACGTAAATATAAATGTTTGTATGCATCGTTATTCAAACATATGGTCCCGCGATTAAAGTTCGTAGCCGTTTAAGGCCTCGTGACAAGTAGGCTATTATAGATTATGACTTTGAATGCAAATGAAACATTCTTTTACTATTTGAAAGAGAGATTATGACTTTGAATGCAAATGAAACATTCTTTTACTATTTGAAAGAGTTAAAAATTATAAAGTGATAATATATTCATTACTATTAAATAAAGTAAACGTATTATAAAAGTTGAATTCAAAATGTAAAAAAAAAACATAAACTGAAATATTCTTACAAAAAAAATTCAAATGAAGTACGTTACTTTAACTGACACCACTCATATAAAATTTCCTTTTTTCCAAATGTTGTAATTTTAATTTAAAGATATCGATTTATATATTTATATATATATATATATTGGTAATTCTTCTATATTCAATCTTAGTTTTCAAACTCTTGTCTTGTCTTTATGCTTTTTGTTTTTTTATGGACTTTTT
>CM071718.1:31455883-31482347 GCA_036630335.1 Physaria fendleri | reverse complement strand
GTAAGAAAAAAAAGTTGTTATATATTTACATAAACTGGTTTGGATTTGAATTTGATATTTTTGGGTTAGGTTCGAAATAAATATTCGTGCTCATATATTTTTCTATTTATAAAAAATTAATATAACTTTTTAAAAAAACTAAATAATTATACTAAAGTATATATTTAAATATATTATAGGGAAGACGATCTATTTACCCACCAACTATAGCCATATAATAATATTTTCCCATCAATTATGACCCTGTGTATTTGTCTCTGAAAATAAAGTTGCAAATCTAAGTATCCATCATATTGTTGTTGAATATCTATTCACCCACGAATTAAAAGTTCGAAATCTATTGACCATAGCAAAACCAATTGTGTTTGACACCAATTATAAGCGTGAGGAAAAATAGAATTGCAAATTCAATTTCGGAGACAAATACACAAAATGTCATAATTGGTGGGGAACTATTACTATATAGCTATATTATATATAAAACTTATATATCTACAATAATGATATTCACGAGTGTTCTTAATAATTAAATATGATATTCACGAGTGTTTTTAATAATTAAATGTCAAAAAATTATTCACGAGTGTTCTTAATAATTAAATATGATATTTTTATGGTAAGTAAAAATACAATATGTTCATTTGTTGTATGTAATTATATATATATATATATATATAAGAGTATCCATACTAAAATATGATACTTTTATGGTAACTAAACTTATAGTATGTTCATCATAGGGATGTCCGGATGTGCATACATTATTTTGTTTGGTTATGTTTGGGTTTTTTTGATTTTTTAATAATAATACAGATACCTTAAGAATTAATCAAAGTAATTGTAAGCAAAATATGGAAAACAGAAACAAAACAAAGTTAAAACATAAACAAAACACAAGTAAAATTTAATAATTAATCAAGCTAATTATAAGCAAACCATAAGTAAAACACAGACAAAACATAAATAAAACACATGCAAAACATGTTTCTAATGCTCAAAATATCATATATATGGATTCAACATCTTTATGTTTATGTCGAATATTAACTAATTGAGCAAAGTAAAATAAGGTGTGTCTCTGAATATACCATTTTGTTGGCGTACATCAATGACTCTCACGAGACATCAAGGCCTCTGGGCGTCCTGGGAGCGAGGGCCGCACTCGACAGAACACACGCATATGTTTCCTTTGAGCTCCTGAAATCAAAAATTTCCTCAGCAAACATAAAACCACTAGAAATTCAAGTTTTTGTTTTTCTTACAATAATGTCGTTAAGAAGCTTCTTCCTTAACAACTCTCCTTCCCGAATTAGAACTTCTTGATCATGAAATTTTTGCTCCATGTCTTGTAGAATTTCGTCCTGCTTTGCTACCCGCTCCTTCAACATATTTACTTCGTTCTTCAAATCTTCTACTTCCTTGGAGTTTGCATAATAACTCTCTCTTGGAACTTCCAAATTTGCTTCCTGTTCTTCCCGAATTAGAACTTCTTGATACTTCTTGATTTTGCATAATAACTCTCTCTTGGAACTTCCAAATTTGCTTCCTGTTCTTCCCGAATTAGAACTTCTTGATCATGAAATTTTTGCTCCATGTCTTGTAGTATTTCGTCCTGCTTTGCTACCTGGTCCTTCAACATATTTACTTCGTTCTTCAAATCTTCTACTTCCTTCGCAGACGAACTCTCTCTTGGAACTTCCAAATTTGCTTCCTGTTCTGGAACGTTGGCGCCTTGTCCCCAAATCACTGAAGCCAGTTTTATCTCTTCTGGATTCATTCTCCGCTTATTGAATAAATCTCTCAATTTATTCATCTTGTTGACGAACTTGCGTTTGTCTAGCTCTAAGTCTTTGGAGAATTGGGCGGTTTTGGAAACGAAGGCATAAGCGGAGACCCAATTGACTTCGGGCGGACGCAATGTACATCCTGTCTGAGATGTATAGTCCGCTGCTACAGCCAAGAGGCGAACAATGTTTTCCTTTGTCCAGGTCCTCATCTGAAAATAAATTTCAACATCATCAAACAATCAATCGAACACTGAAGCAAAAATAATATCAATAGAACAACTAGATAGTCGAAGTCGCTAATAAGAGATCGTCAGTATCACCTTAAATCATCACCTTGAATCACCACCTTGAATCATGTTGCCGGATTTTCAATCGGCGAGATTCTTGACTTGATTTTCCCGCAACAAATCACCTCCTTGAAGCAAAGACATTTCATAAAATGATCAAATATCTTGGTTACATGTGTTCTTATTGATGATCAAGAAATTGTTTAGTGTATACAAAATTTGTGGCGGATAGAGATTTAGTAATAAAAATCCAATTGTGTCATCTTCTATTCTATTTGAAAAAAATTTCGTCGCACATAATATGTACAATGTTATCTTATGATCGTATCATCTAATAACTTTAGTTTAAACCAAAAAAACACTAAACCCTACCCAAATAAACCCTACCCAAATTTTTTTATAACTTATATTGATCAAATATTTTAATAAATAAAATAATAATTTATCAACAATGAAAAAACATGAATAATAAAAGTATTTTTGTAGATAATAAAGGTTCGTCAAATCATTGAATCCGAAAATTAACAGGACTTTCATGTGAAAACATAGTAGATAAATTTGAGATAAAATTATCTAAATTTGAATTGATTTATTTCTTGCTTTTACTTTCATGTGAAAACATAGTAGATAAATTTGAGATAAAATTATCTAAATTTGAATTGATTTATTTCTTGCTTTTATCTAAATTTGAGATAAAATTATCTAAATTTGAGATAATATTAAATCTTTATCAAAATAATGATAGCTAGCTTAACTAAATCTAAATCATTTCCTTTTTTTCAACCATCTAAATCATTTCATTAATGAACCTTTTTAATACTTTACTTTTTCTCTCTATCTTTTGTAGCCTTAAGAGGAAGCAATGAATATAAATCTGGTCGCCGGAAGTTTCCAATTTCACAAGAAACATGCTCAATGTTATGATTGTCATGTGTTTTGCTATGTTCTCTTGTCTTTTTAAAATTTGATTATTATTCTTTTGTCTAAAACTTTCTTTCATTAAACAGATTTAAAGTTTCTACAAACAAATAATCACAAAAGAGAATATTTCGCTAAGAGAATCAGCAGCTAAATTTCACATTCGGGGTACATGAAGAAACAAATCGACTTAAAAGACAAAAATGAAATACGAATATCAGAAAAGATACCATATACATCTTGATGAATCAAATACGCTTTAATAAAATCAATGTTGCTAAAATAGCCATCCGAGGAAGGTTACACACTCTTCAACTCGGTGTGTCATAGTAAAGAAGAATTTCAAATCTTTAGGTGTTATGATATATTGATATAATAATATTACATCATTTTGATATCTTTCTTATTGTAATAGTGAAGAAAGGTATTACAATGATAATAATTAGAAACACAAAGGCAAAAAAAAAATAGCCAAGATCAAACACAAATGATACACATCTCAAATGAGATGAAACACAAAACAAAGCACATAATAAAATCATAGAAAATGCATATTTATATGGTGGTTCGGTTTAATCGAAAAATTCCCATTTGTATTTTGGAGGAACCGGTTTAACCGTTTCAACCGTCTTAACCGCTGATGTGGACTCAAACTTCTCCTCCCCCTCTTGCTGAAATTGCGTTTGCGGTTTATTGCGAACCGATTTATCAAATTCAACTTGTTTGGTAGAGTTTTTGACTTTCAAAACGTCAAGTATCTCAACATACTTTTGAACTCTTTGCACCTTCCAAAAAAAAAAAATCCAAAAAAACCATAAAATACATAAAACTTAACCAAATCAAAGATCCATAATTAAAGTTTTAATGTAAACCTGCATTTTCCTTTTCAGTTTCACATCTCCATTAGCCATAATTGCATCAAGTTTCAACAATTGATTCATCAACATTTCTGTAAGATTCACAAGACTCTTCTCTTCAACTTTATCTCCTTTATTAACCATTGTCTCAAACTCCGACACCTAAACAAAATCGCAAAATTTCAAAAGACCGAGAAATACTCTTTGTAGGACCCGTTCTAAGCACAAGTAGAGCAAGCAAACCTTTTCTATCGAAAAACTTTTATATAGACAAACGGTATATTATTTTAAAAATTTCTATAAAAACATACTATTTTTCGTTTTAGATTGCAGCATGTATATATATCAGGACTATTACCTGTTTGGCGAGTCTGTCCACTTCGAAACTAATATCTTTGATTGATTTAGAAGCTTTGTCAATGGAGGCATTTTTTCTTTTTTCAAGAAGACGTTTCTCTTGAGAAATTTGATCTTCTTTAACAACAAGTTTTGATCTATCTTTAACACCACAAAGATCAAGAAACATCTTTGAATCTCTTTCTTTGTCTTTGTACAAAACTTTCATGTCTTCGTGGTGAAGTCCCACTTTTTCAGACAACATCTTCTTCAACTCTCCTACACACAAAAAAAAAAAAAGAAACACTTCACTTAAAAATGCCAAACTCGGGAAATCAAATGAAACCAGAAGACGCTAACTCTACTGATAACGATTTATAAAGTTAGAGGTGGCTAGTTCGAGATTCCTAGAAAAATATAAAGCAAATGAAAGTTAGAATTTGGTTTGGTTTTACCAAATGTAGATTGAGAATTGATGTTAATCTCGTGATAAACCGATTCATATTTGATTCGAATACGAATGACACGTGGTGTTTCGGAGTTTTGATCAATACGTCGTTGAACAACCATTCCTCCAGGTCTGTACTCCCACGCATTACCACTGCTTCCACCGTCACTTACCGACGGTGAAGTTCCTGTTTTCATTTTCATCATTCTTACTATATTCTTTGCTTCTTCTAAAGAGATTGGTCTCACATGTTATAAAGAAACGTCTGAACAAAGTGAAGTAAATGTTATTTTTTTCTCAAAGTCTTTAAACTTTTAAAACCAAAAAGAAAAAGTCTTTAAAAAATTTAAAATATAATTTAGAAAAAAAAAGAGTGACAGGTAATGGTGTTGTTGTTATGTCTCATCATGAGCTATCACAAACATATAATAATGTATAATAAATAAGATTTCAAGATTTTCTTTGTATTATTAAAATTTTCTGTTGTGTTTTCTTGACAATGTCATGTATTAGTTTGCATGTCTCTATTCTAACACCGAGTCTTAAATAGCAAAAGTCCGATCACAAACCGCACTAAGACATATAGTACAAGATTTTCTCGATTAACATTATCAAAACGTATTCGAGTCATCGAGACCAAATTTTTAGAAATACATTTTTCCTAATTAATATAATTCTGTGGATTGAAAAAAAAAAAAAAAAAAAAAAAAAATCTTCAGACCAAAGTGAGAGATAAAAGACACACGGTTTATTTTTTCACACTTTTTTTCAGTGATAATCATATTCTCTTTCAATAGAGTTTTACACAAGCATTATACATTTATACTAAAACACTATGACATGACATGATAAATGTAACCTATGTATATGCATTTACAAAGTATGTTCCTTTTACTTTTCAAATATCATCACAACTCCATCTTGAAGTGGGAATACAGTGAAGGAAACGACACCAATGGCAGTGATCATTCCCATTTTCTCCTCGGAATAGCATCACCAATGCCACTACAAACCCGGAGATCAAGAGACCCAAAGATAAGAGCCACAAAAGGTATTGGTAAGGCTTGTACTTGTATCTCAAAGGTGTGTCTTGTGGCAGCATATGTTTTCTTGCTAACCACTTATACTGAGGTCGAGCCAGTAGAATAAAACCGAGGAGAAACCCTGTTAGAAATCCACCTAAGTGCGCGAAGTTATCAACATGAGGTAGAATCCCAATTACTAGGTTTATCAAGATGACAAACAAAAGCGTTAAGACTGCAGCAATCTGCGCCAAATCAAAACAAAGTCAATAACCGCGATTTCAGATCAGGAACAGAATGAACTGTTTACCTTGTTAGAGTAGATTGTCCAATTAGTGAAAAGTTCGGAAAGCATTGAGCCAAGAAGGCCAAAAAGAGCACCAGAAGCTCCAACAGAGATACTGTTTCGTATAAACAACGAGGACAATACGCTCCCTCCTAGTCCCGAAAACAAGTATATAACTCCAATTCTCACTGCAAGATTTTCAAACTTTCAAGCAACATCATTACATAACTTGAATCAAACTATATGTCTTAAACACATACCAAAACCAAATTGCTGCTCGAGGCGAATCCCGATGAAGATGAGACTTAACATATTCACCATAAGATGAATAACACCAGCGTGTAACCATATACATGTTAAGAGACGCCAAGCTTCCTTCATCTCCACAACTTTACTCCATTCAAGTGCTCCTAACTTCTCCAATCTTCAAGTATCATTAGCCAACACAAAAATCTTGTCTTTATTCATTTTACATCTCAAAATCATATACAGTTTCGAAGAACAAACACGTATTCAAAAACCCTAAAAATAGAAACTTTGGGATGAAACGTACGTGTGAGAAGAAGGACCAAAGAGAGGATTAGTCTTAAGAGGCTCAAAGGAAAGTCTCCCAAGAAACCTGAATACGCAATGGCCTCTTAAACGGTGAGATTCAAAGTTCTTGGGGCAGTTATTAACGAACATTGCTACTACGAAGATCAAAACATTAGCGAAAACGAATATCGGAATAAGCCAAGATGTCCACTTTGACGATAACGCATCATCGTCAAATCCAGTTAATGACAATGTTACCGGCTTTTGGGGAAGTCCGATTCGGTTCCGATCAATGCCTTTGCTTCCGATTCCTTGATTATTCATAGACATTTTGTTTTCTAGATCATTTCTGACAGACATAGTGATCTGATCTGTTTTTGTCTCTCTGTAATTTGGAGTTTCCTAATGAAGGCGGTAAGAAGAATTCAAAGTGGTTGAAAAAGTGGTTTTTAGTAACCAATTAGTTAAGTCCACGTGTAGATGTATAAAGACGTTATACCTACGCCTAGGCAAAATAGCTAGAACCGAAAAGTATGAATCAAAATTAACCGAATTTTTCAAATATCCGAACGGTTTTAAATTTTAAAACCGAAAAATCTCAGAATTAAACACGAATGAACTGAAAATCGAATGAAAATTTGAAATATTTTATTAGTTAGTGATTTTAAATATTTTTATTATAATTAATTATAATATTAAGTATTTAAATAATGTATTTTTAGATTTATTTTATGTTTAGTAGATAAATATCGACAAGTTTAAATCTAAAACTTTTATATACTTTAGATATTTTTGATTCGATGTAATTATATTTACATAATCCGAATCAAATAAAACGGTTTTTTTGTTTTAGTTACTAATTTTTGTTTATAGTATTATATCTAATCGGAATCGAAATCGAAATCGGTTTTTTTGTTTTAGTTACTAATTTTTGTTTATAGTATTATATCTAATCGGAATCGAAATCGAACCGAACACGAATTAAAATTTAGTAAGAATAGATACTAGTTTTTAAGAATCGAGAAATCAAAATCCGAAAAACCGATTCAAACCAAAACCTAACAACTGATTCCAACCGAACCGAAGAACCAACGGTCACTTATGCCCGTTTTATTGTGTACCGTGGTCTATTGTACACTGTATCACTAGCTAACGTGCGCTGAAGAAGCATTAGGAAACCACGTGGATGAGCAGAGACAAGTGAAAGTGGAAGTCGACGAAGCAAATGAGATGAATGAAAGATTTAGAGGCTAAAATAGTAATTTTGTGTTAATGTTTCACCTGCATCTTTGATCTTTCTTTTTGTCTCATACAGACAAAGTTAGATAGAGATAGACATTGAAAGAGTTAGCGTGTTGTTTCAGTATCATATCAAAATCCCAGATTCATTCTTCTCTGTTTCTTACCAAAGACAGTTGACCTAAGTTTCTTGTCTCATCCAATCGAATTTGAGGTTGAGGCTAAAGAAAGAGAGAGAGAGAGAGATGGGGAATTCGTTTGGATGTTCAGCGTCCGGTGAGAGATTAGTATCGGCGGCGAGAGATGGGGATTTTGTAGAAGCAAAGATGCTTCTTTATTGTAATCCTTGTTTAGCAAAGTATTCTACTTTTGGTGGTCTTAATTCTCCTTTACATTTCGCTGCTGCTAAAGGACATAACGAGGTTTCTTTTGATTGCTTTGACTAAACTGTTTTAGCTTTTGAGAGTTTTTGTTATAAAGTTTTGTTTTTTTTTGTTGTCTATTCTGATTTTAGATCGTTAGGTTGTTGCTTGAGAATGGAGCTAATGTGAATTCCAGAAACTATTGCGGCCAGGTATGGATTCAAGTTTGATTCTTTGGATTTGACGCATCTTAATCTGATTTAGGGATTTGTATCGACTGTGAAATGTGGAATCTTTAGCTAAGTTTGAAGCTTAAAAGATCGATTTTGTTTATTACCTGATTTAGATTACTAACAAAAGTCCTACTAAAAGCTAAGATTAAGCTAAGTTGGTAACTAATCTTGTTTCAGACTGCATTGATGCAAGCTTGTAGATATGGACATTGGGAAGTTGTGCAAACACTACTTCTTTTCAGATGCAATGTGAGTTTTTTTCAACACTTTTGATTCAGATTTGTTTCAGAAAGTTTGTTTAATAATCTTTCTGTTTGAAGGTTACAAGAGCTGATTATTTAGCTGGAAGAACAGCACTTCATTTCGCTGCTGTGAATGGTCATGCAAGATGTATTAGACTTGTTTTAGCAGACTTTGTACCTAGTGAGAGACTTAACTCTCCTGAGACTGGTGTGGTCGCTGCGAAAAACAGTTCCGAGACAAGGTTTTTGTTCGGAATCAATCTTCTATCTTTGTAAAGTTTGATTGATTGTGTAAGTTTTAACAAGTATAATTGTCTTATGGTGCAGTGCATTGTCTAAATTTGTGAATAAGCCAGCTGATGGTGGAATTACAGCTCTTCACATGGCTGCTTTGAATGGATTATTTGATTGTGTGCAGCTTTTGCTTGATCTTGAAGCGAATGTTTCCGCTGTGACATTTCATTATGGAACATCTATGGATATGATTGGTCTCAGCTCTCTATCCGCCTTTTTATTTTCTTGACCTAGGGTTAATTTTGTAGTGCTCTCAAGATGATAATCTTGATCTTGATTTTTGTTTCAGGAGCCGGAAGCACGCCTTTGCATTATGCCGCTTGTGGTGGGAATCTGAAATGTTGTCAGGTAATAACAATACTACTACGTTTATGCCTTTTTGCTTTGTGATTTTGGAGACAGAGTTGTGAGAGAATCTTCCTTTTATGTGTTCCTCAATAGATTCTTCTGGCAAGAGGTGCACGAAAGACGACATTAAACTGCAACGGGTAAGTTATCCCATCATAATTTTCTAATGTTTTACCTCATCTTCGGAACCAGTTTGGCTTTAACGTTAGGAGGGAAACTTTAATGTTTATAGGTGGCTACCTATTGACATAGCGCGGATGTGGAGTCGTCATTGGTTAGAACCGTTGCTTTTGCCAAATTCGGATGTAGTTATTCCACCGTTTCCTCATTCCAAATACTTATCATTGCCCCTTTTGAGTATACTCAACATCGCAAGGTAATGAAGAAACACCCATATGAGTCTTTAGGATAAAACTCTGGCCTCAATATGACTCTAGTGTTTTCTCTTCTTGTTGCTTATAGAGAGTTCGGGTTGCAGTCTACAACCACTGCAAATGAGGTCGATATCTGTGCGGTTTGCCTGGAAAGAACATGCACAGTTGCTGCTGAAGGTTCGGTCTAAACTGTTGTCATATCACTTTGTACTTTAAAGGTTCGGTCTAAATTGTTGTGTTTCAGGTTGTGAGCATCAGCTATGTGTGAAGTGCGCGCTATACCTTTGCTCTTCGAGCAATGTACCCTCGGTAACAGCTAACCCGCCTGGGTCAATTCCTTGCCCTCTTTGTAGACAAGGAATTGTATCTTTCAAAAGACTTCCAAGCTCTCTAACCCGCGAAATGAAGTTACCTATGTCTTCACTCGGGTTCTGCGCACCGTGTATGCTTCAAACAGGAGACAAAACAGATCAACAATCATCACCAACATGTCCAACAACAACAGAACAGCGAAGCAGCAACAAAACCCGAGCAGCCTCGGTTTCATCAGAGATCTTCTGTCCAGTAACATGTAGCCCTTTCCCTTCAGTTAACATTCCAATGTGTAGTTGCAATGAAGGGACATGTCCAAACTTTGAAACACATGAAATTGAAAGAGAGAGTGAAGAACATGATGAATCTTCGCCTTCTCGGATAACAACTGAGCAGGAGAAGGTAGAAGAAGAGCATAGACTTGGGAAGACAGCAACTTGTTCAAGTATGTTTTGGGGAAGAAGAAGTTGTAGTAGAGAGAATCAATGTAACTCTGAGATTAATGCTTGATCACAAACATTACAATTGTGTACAGAGAGAGAGAGTATGTCATCATTATATCTTACTTTTAAAATGGGATGAGCCTGAGAGTCTTTTGTCTTGGGTTTGTTTTTGAGTTTGGAGAGACTCTCTCAGTTATTTGGAACATGCGGATAAATTGTCCTGTTGGTATGGTATTTTGCCGGTTATTGGTTCTACACCGGTCAGGTTAGTTTAGACTTGATGAATCCTATTGCTTGAAAGCATGGAGTTGTAGCTTCAATGATAAAAACCAAAGTTACTGCAATTAAAACCCAAATGGGAGAAATTGAAGCTATTGCTTTTGAAGGCATGGACTTGAGGCTTCAATGTGTTATTGACATAATCTGAAACAGTCCACATTGGTACATGAGTACTATGTCGTTTTTTTATGTTGAAATTGCACCTATCAAAGCAACTAAAAGAATTATTGAAATGAGTTCAAATGGAAGATATTCACGACCAAGAAGTACTGGATTCTCTTTAGGATAGGTCCTGAGCTGGAATGCCGCCAGGCCTGTTTTTCATTTTATTTAACTGGAATTTTTCCATTTTTCAGTATTCCACGTCAGAATTTTATATATTCTCATCACTCTTTGTTGAAACATAAATATGATTTTTAAAAATTAATCTAATTTGCCAAAATTACAAGTTGGTTTGGGTGGTTTCACATGATCTATAGATTCAACGGTCAATAAAATTTAGTTGTTGACTTTCTGTTCTGTTGTTGTTGGGATTTAGGTGGACTTTCAAAGTCTAATTTTGAAAACGTGATCTTTTACCGTACTTCTAGCTAATAAAACGTATTAAAAACAATTTTCTTTTAAAGCTGAAAATAAACAAAGGATCAAGTAGGTTTTTTTTTTTTGTTAATTAATGATCAAGTAGGTTGATGATATGCAAAGCCAAGAAAATAACTAAAAGTTTAAATTATGTTAAATGCTTGGCAAAAAAATAATGTAAAATGCTTGGCAAATTCTGAAAGTGTCGTTTCTTCGTTTGATTTTTAGTCAACAAAATTGAAAACATTTGTACATTTTTTTGTCTTAGAAAATGTTTGTCAATCAAATTCAAATTCATTGACATGTTATATGATATATACTCTCTCCTTTTTGTGCATTTGATTGACTTTCTTACTACAAAAAGTAACTTTATTTTGTCGTAGTCGTAGCTATACAATGTCCTTTTTGTATAATCTAGACCAAGAATATTTATATAATTTATTGATTAATAAATAAAAACTACAATTGTAAGGATGACATGTTTTATAAATTTTATAAATTTTACTAGCATGTTACTTGTTGTGTTGAGAAAGAACCACAAATAAAGTAATGTGTGCCACGTGCAAAGAAACATGACTGAGAATACAATAACAGTTTTGTCGATTTCCTACTTCCCTAATAAAAAAAACTCTGTCTCGATCTTGAAAAGAAGTGTTTTAATATTTGAGATCGAGAAATATCGTTTTGTGACTTTGTCAAGGGCCCATACAAAGTGCTTTTGTGCACATATATCCTTAAATAGTTTGTTCAAAACTAGATGGTTCTTATTGTAATTGTGAACATGCTAAAAAAAGTTAACCTTAAGTATTAATCTAACCGGGTATATACATAAAATTCTGGATAACTATTAATTCTTTCATATGAATAGTTGGCACATATGTCGCAGAACGAATCTAAAATTATTTCACCATTCACGAAATTAAATTAGTATATACTATTTCGTACTATAAAAGTTATTCCAGTTCGATTTTAAAACGTATACATCTATACCATAATATGAATGGTTGAGATGTGTGTTGGAAATCGGATGATTCGTACTATTATTTTCACCCGAATAAATTTGGACCAGGTATGCATTTTATCGTATAATATTTTAGTCCAAGTCGTATTTAATAAAATTCGTTTATATAGGAAAAATCGGACCAAACATATAAATGTTATAATATAGAAGAATGCGTTCTAATGTCAGATAGTACAACTTTTTAAGTTCAAAGTGGACTAATTTGATTTCATGAATGGTAAAATAAGTTGGACTAGTCTAACTTTGGTCTAATCCACATCATATGTGTCAAGTATTCAAATCCTTATATTGTTGGTCCGACTTTTGCAATATGCACCAAATTAGCTCCATACTAATCGGACTAAAATATTATATGCTAAAATACATTATCTAATATACTGCATATTCTAATCCAAACTTATTCAAACGAAAATAGTTAACTAAATCATCAAAACCGCAACATACATATCAATCATTCATAACACATTAAAAAGGAGTTTAAGCTGAAGTATTTTCAGATATATATGAAACTAGGAAACATCATCGAACATCACAATTCACACGTACACCACATGATCAGTGTGTACACATTTCTCGAATATAACTTATCTTAACTTTCCATCTTTATCCAAAACTTTTATATATAGGAAAAAGGCCCCATTCATACGTACATGACCTCTTTAATTTAATATCACAATACACATACCATATTAGGAAACAATTTAATTATTTTCTTATTCCTTTATAGGAGAATGTCGGTTTTTAATATTACACAAAGAATATCTATGTTTCTTTGTTTTTTAAATTAAACTATCATCTTCTTCGATTCCATGCATGTGTTCTGTAAAAGAGAAATTAAAGAGAATATATATACTTTTTTTTTTTGGGCTGAGAGAATATATATACATGCATGCATTTTCATTGTATATAATTTTTTTTTCTTTTTGTCATTTTGAATCTTTATTAAGTGTTCATATTATTTTTTAGCTTTTCTATTAAATCTTTATTGATTCCCATTTTTCTAACTTGTTCAGATTCACACGAGGGGTTTTTTTGCAGTAAGCAAATCAAATCAGAAAGCTTTTTTTTACGCGTCTTTTACTGTACACACTTGACATAAGTGCATAATTTTGATTGTTCTGAAACATTATAATAGCTAGAAAAATTAAATAAAAGAATATACAAAACTTCAGCTTGACGTTTAATTTTGCTAATTTTGTCTTATGTTCACACAGATTAAAATTCTTCTATAAAACCTTCAAAATCTCTTACCCCAAAACCCTAATTATCTATGCTCTCTTTCTTTCATTTTCCTTCAAAGTCTTAAACCCTAAATTTATTAGATTTTTGCAAAGCTGGCTAATCGAGGAAATTACGGAAAGAGGCCTTTTGAATCTGATGAGAAAAAAGAAGGTGAAGATGATGAGAACTTATTTCCTTTCTTCTCGGCTAGATCTCAATACGACACGAGTGTCATGGTCTCAGCCTTGACTCAAGTCATTGGTAACCAAAGCAGTACTCATGATAGTAATCAACATCAACCTGCTGTGCATAGTCAGCAAGATCCTAACCAAATGGTTCCTCCTACTCAAGATCAAGGTATATTTACATATACATATACATATATATCCTGTTTGTATTTTATATATATAAAGTTGACACATAGTTGGATTAGTTAGCTTATTTATATGATGATATCACGACAAGAAAATACTCAAATTCCGTCCAAATTCTGTCCAATTTTAAATTGAAATTTCCGACCATTTGTATGCGTCAACTAAATTTGGTCGGAAATTTCTGTTTTCCAACCAAATTTAGTTTTTCCACCATTGTAAATGTCCCCTAGATTTGATCAAAAAATATTCAGAATTTTGTTTGAGACCAATTTCCTACCGTGTGGTCGAAAATTTTGCCATTTCTTGTATTGTATGTACACATATGTACATATAAATGAGTATTGTTTGCTCTTGACTATATATATAGTATGTATTTTTTTGACAGTATCATGTAGTATGTATATATGAGACAAATCTATCAAATATGTGTATGAATGATTTTCCTTGTTGGTTATTTGAAGGGGCCTTGAGGAAGAGACATTATAGAGGGGTAAGGCAAAGACCATGGGGTAAATGGGCAGCTGAAATCCGCGATCCACAAAAGGCAGCACGCGTGTGGCTCGGAACATTTGAAACAGCTGAAGCTGCAGCTTTAGCTTATGATGAAGCAGCTCTTAAGTTCAAAGGAAGCAAAGCCAAACTCAATTTCCCTGAGAGAGCTCAACTAGCAAGTAACACTAGTACTATCACTGGTCCACCAAACTACTACAATAATCAAATTTACCAATCAAATCAGCAAGCCATACCATATTACAATCAGTACTATAATAACCAGTATCTTTATCAAGGAGGAAATAGTAATGATGCATATAGTATGGCTGGTATGGATCAAACTGGAGGGTCAATGTATAATAATCATCAGATGTTGTATACTACAACTTCTTCATCTTCTGGTGGATCTTCAAGGCAACAAGAAGAACAAGATTACTCAAGATATTTGCATTTTGGAGATTCTTCACCTCCTAATTCTGGTTTTTGAGATCTTCAATTGTTAAGGGAATCTTATGTTTCTTGAGTGTTTTTGTATTTTCATCATGCGTGTTCTGTTTATTTCTTCTCTCAAGAGTTTTAATGGGGGTCTTCCTTCACAAACCCTTGTAGTTCGAATACTTGTTTTTTTTTTTTTTTTTTTTTTTTTTTTTTTTTTTTTTTTAAGAAATTTTTTTTTTTTTTTTTTTTTTTTTTTTTTTTTTGTAATGTATTAAGGAAGAAGTTAACTATATACCAAAAATGTTCCCTTTAAATTTATTGGGGTATCCTCAAATAAGCACACGTGGACACATAAAATTGAAACAAAGACAAACAAAGATTTTCATTGAATGACTATACAAAGAAAAAAGATCAAAGTAGCATACCTACTAGGCTATAATTCATGTAGAGTTACTATTATAAGATTGAACTTGTTTGAATGTTATTGCCGTCCAAAATTCTTGGACTATGATGATGTCACATCATGGACCCAAAAAAAACATGATAAATGAAGCAATTAATTTAGATTTTGAGTTGAAACTTCACAGAAAAAAATATTCTAGAGTAATCAATATATCAAGTTAATTAAAATCTCGTATTAGAATTAACATTGTTGACAATGTATTAAACAAGAATTATTAGATCTCAGGGTTTCAAAAGTAGTAATAATTCATTTTTTAGTAATAATTAAAATTTATTTAGAAGTAACAAGTATGAAAACTTGACCAAAACAGATTCCTCCAAGAGTTTGTTCAATACACGACTTTCGTCAATCCAAAGAGATTGATTCCTTTTGACCTACTTTTTTTTTATATATACACACAACTATACGTTATTTACTATAGACAATAATGTAGGAAATGATAAAAAAATAATATATATTTATATATATATTGATGTAGTAAACAAAATACACATATTCATGGATGACAAAAAAAAAATATAATTGTTTTCTATATTTAGTTAGTGATTTGTTTTCCAAAAAAAAAAATTTAGTGATTTATGTTACTTTTTTCATTATAACATAATTTTGGTTTGCAAAAATAATCTTATGTTGTTGGAAAAAAAAAATTAAGAAGGCACCAACAAATAGAAATTAGATTCAATGTACATAATGGTTTCAAGGAAAAAAAAAATCATTTCAAGTTGAAATTGAGAGTACTCGTTTTCCTAATCATCATATATCAATTGAAATCATGATAAATACTATGATAATGAATTTCGTTATTATTAAACACTTTCCGACCAACGCGTTATCTCCTCTTTCATTTGTCTTCTTATATTTATGTAGTTTAATCTTTTTTTTATAATTATTTTTGTTAAAACACATTCAAAAGAGATCTAATTTATTACAATCAAATAGTCACGTGAAATAGATTTCGTAAGAAAATTAGTCTTTAAATTACTAAAAAATACAAATATGTTTTAATAAAATGAATATATATATTTTTTTCCTATGTTTTAAACATATTAGCCTGCTTACCAAAAAAAAAATGATATAAATCCCATAGATTTGAAATCTATTGACAGTAAAAGAAGAAAATGGTAGCCGCCGACAAAGATATGTACTTGAACATGAAGACATTCGTGGAAGCTTAAAAAGCAATCTTTGTATTTCTACTTTCGCAATTAAATATTAACACGCGCATGTATGACACCTCTGCGACTAATAGCAAAGTCATAGATAGCCCTGTCAAGCGGGTTGATCCGCCCGTCCCGCGAAAAAACCCTGGGGCATTGCGTTTTTTTCACAAGTTCGTACCCGTCCCGCTTAAGATGCGGGTACATATTTTCCAACCCGCACCCGCCTAGTATTTATCCGCGGGATCCGCGGGCAACCTGCAATTTTTTTTAAAAATTACTAAAAACCCGCGAAAAAGCCCGCAAATCCGCGGAAAAACCTGTATTTAAAAATTACTAAAAACCCGCGAAAAAGCCCGCAAATCCGCGGAAAAACCTGTAAAAAAACCGAAAATTCGAAGAAAAATACATAAACCCGCAAAAAACCTACTAAAAATCCACAAAACCCGCAAAAACCCCACATAATTAAGATAACATTTTAAAAATAAAAAATAAAAAATAAATATACGGGCACCCGCGGGCCTCGCTCGCCAAACCAGCAAAAATATGAAACCCGTCCCGCGAGACCCGCGAATTAGTGATCTTTTTTTCTTGTACTCAAACCCGTTCTGCGACGGATAAAACCCGCGGGGCCCGCGGACACAGACTTAAATTGACAGGCCTAGTCATAGAGGTATATTGTTTAATGTTTATGATCACAACTTCAAAACCATTCTCTTTTTTTTTTTTTTTTTAACCATTCTCTTTTTTTTTTTTTTTTTGATTCAAAACAATTATTTTGTTGGTCGTGAAAGTCTCTCTAACAACCTATTTATTCTTCCTCCGGTTTAAAATAAAGTAATATTTGTCGGGATAAAAGTGAACTGTTCACAATTTTTCAAACAAAAATGTAACTAGCCGGACATAAAGTTCCTAGCTATGACAAAACGAGTCTCAACTATAGTTTGAGAAAAAGTTTTTTGTAAAAAAATTAAGACAGCCAAGTTATCATTGGTTACCTTTTCCAAAAAAATATTCTCTCAGTTTCATTTTTTTAATTCTAATATTATTTCCAATAATTAATTAGTTTTTGTTAACATATTTACACTAAAAATTAATAAATTAATTATATTTCTTAATTCATCTGTCAAATATTTTTGGAATGCAAAAATATATATTTTTCATATATACAAGAAAATCTTTTTTTGCAGCGAAACTCAAATCATATTAATTTCACTTTTTTGCACGATATGCCTTCAAAAATGTGATTTCTAAAATTTTTTTCCATAGATCTTTACCAGCTCATTTTTTTTCTTTTGTGGGAAATATGTTAGTAGAAAGCTTATTTTCTTTAGCAATTAGCATCTTACATTATTCAAAATAAGTCTTTTTTTTTGGTTTTAAGGTTAATTTTATATCCAAAAAATACCCAAAGGTGATTCAAAA
The DNA here is from genome assembly GCA_036630335.1 of Physaria fendleri. NCBI lineage: Eukaryota > Viridiplantae > Streptophyta > Magnoliopsida > Brassicales > Brassicaceae > Physaria > Physaria fendleri. The sequence goes on along the minus strand of CM071718.1, from coordinate 31,464,576 downwards.
CAATTATTTTGTTGGTCGTGAAAGTCTCTCTAACAACCTATTTATTCTTCCTCCGGTTTAAAATAAAGTAATATTTGTCGGGATAAAAGTGAACTGTTCACAATTTTTCAAACAAAAATGTAACTAGCCGGACATAAAGTTCCTAGCTATGACAAAACGAGTCTCAACTATAGTTTGAGAAAAAGTTTTTTGTAAAAAAATTAAGACAGCCAAGTTATCATTGGTTACCTTTTCCAAAAAAATATTCTCTCAGTTTCATTTTTTTAATTCTAATATTATTTCCAATAATTAATTAGTTTTTGTTAACATATTTACACTAAAAATTAATAAATTAATTATATTTCTTAATTCATCTGTCAAATATTTTTGGAATGCAAAAATATATATTTTTCATATATACAAGAAAATCTTTTTTTGCAGCGAAACTCAAATCATATTAATTTCACTTTTTTGCACGATATGCCTTCAAAAATGTGATTTCTAAAATTTTTTTCCATAGATCTTTACCAGCTCATTTTTTTTCTTTTGTGGGAAATATGTTAGTAGAAAGCTTATTTTCTTTAGCAATTAGCATCTTACATTATTCAAAATAAGTCTTTTTTTTTGGTTTTAAGGTTAATTTTATATCCAAAAAATACCCAAAGGTTTATATCCAAAAAATACCCAAAGGGTGAATTACAATTGGAATTGGTGATTTGACTTATGAAATTATCTTAGAACCTATCATCTAGAAACTAAAATAATTCCCCAATTCATCAATCCAAAGATGATGATCCGTCTCCGTTTCTGTCTTCGTCCTCTAAGCGTAAAGCTGAAAAAAAAGACAAGGAAAAATCTCAGATTAGCTGCGTATCATCGAGCCTTAGGCGTTTTTTAGATTTTCTTCACTTAAGACATCCTTATTCAAAATAAGTCTTTTATATAAATTATATGAATATGGACCGTTGCTTAGAAGACAAATCAAATAATTAAAACACGAAATACAACTAACTATTATCCCGACAGAAAGAATATAGAAAGAAAAGAAATAAGTTAAAACGTTGACAATAATAACTTAGAAAATGGGGGAGGCAACACCGCACGTCGGACTCACAATCACCGTCCTTTCAACCTTTGCGGCCTTCTAATTAGAGCTCTCTCTCTCGCAGATCTCAACAATATTATTCCTTTTTTCTTCTATTTCAAACTTATCGGCCCAAAGACGTATGAATACATGCATGCATAATACTAATATACTCAATAAAATCAAATTACTCTCTTACGATGTATGTGTATGTTTGTATGTATTTGCTTGTTTCTTTCATTCAGGGTTGTTCAAATTGCACCGACTCACTCTTTTTGTATATGTATGAGGATATCATCTTCAGATCCGATCCTGCGATTTAGAAGTCAATAAGCAAAGAAAAAGAAAAAGACCACTTAACACATGAAATATATAGTAGAAAAATTTATAGAGACTGCCATTTCTATCTCTGGATCTTATGTGGACTGCTATTTTGAAATTTCGTGAACATTAATATCATAAACGGTCCTATTACCGTGTGTCACTGACCGTGAGAAAAGACCAGCGTATCCATGTATTTACAGATTTACGATTTTACCTGGGTAAAACAGTCCGTTTCGATCGTTTGTTGACGGTCCAGACAGATAAAATCGTAATTATTTGTAAAACACAGCGACGCGCTTGTATTTCTTCGCGGACAGTGACACGCGATAATAAAACCATTTATGGCAGCTTTAAAATTATCTCCGAAAATGTCAATCTCATAAGACCCAGAGAAAGACAGAAATAACATTTTGAACAAGATTCCCTATATAGTAACCAATACACTACAAACCACAAAAATTATTATACGAAAAATAGGATCATAAGCCCAAATTTGGCTGGCTTATGCTCAGGACCGACCTGTCTTAATTTGGATTTAAATTCTAAATGTAGTGAAAATCATTTCACATAATTATATAATATATTGCTAATAGTTTTTTTTTTTTTTGGTCGGCAATTGCTAATAGTATTTTCACATTGACATAAATAATTATATCATGTTTTTCTTAAAACATGCTTTGTTGATTTCAACTGATATTATATTACAGACAGGATTATTGAAATTTGTAGGCGAAAGCATGTAATAAGAATCACTAGTGTTCCAAAAAAGAAAATGTCGCCTAAGTTTGGAAATAGTGAAAGAAAAACATGTAGAATCAATTACTTTTGTGTTTGTGTAATTGTCTGTGAAATTGAAGAAGGAGAATATCAAAAGACTCTAGAACCAGAATAAGAATCTTCTTTTTCTGATGAAGTTAAGATTCTTTTTGAGATTTCACTGTTCGAAAACACACCTGCAAGTCTAGAAATAGAGGTCGCAAAAACAATAGTAAATAATGGCAGAAAATGGTTTTCCCAAAAAAGGAAAAAAAAAAAAAGAAAAAACAATTTAAAAAAGTCCGACCTGCCGGAATCGAACCAGCGACCTAAAGATTTGCTGTCACAGACTACAGTCTTCCGCTCTACCAACTGAGCTAAGGTCGAACCAGCGACCTAAAGATTTGCTGTCACAGACTACAGTCTTCCGCTCTACCAACTGAGCTAAGGTCCAGCGACCTAAAGATTTGCTGTCACAGACTACAGTCTTCCGCTCTACCAACTGAGCTAAGGTCGGACTTGGTGTATATCGACCGACACAACAAAATATACACAACTGAGCTAAGGTCTGGACACTAAATGTTCTGTTATAATTTTTAAGTCGATTACAACATTTAACTTAACGACGTCTTCAAACCGTAAGCTAAAACAGTAGAAATCTAATAAAGATACGATAATAACCAGTAAATAAAAGAATAACTCTTCAAAAAACATAGATCATCGATGGGATCCAAATATTCGAAACAATTGTTTTCGCATTTGTTTATGTTCTCCTTCCTTTTTTTTTCTCCTAACGTGAGTGTGACATACACATAACGTATTGACGATCAAGGACAAAAAAAAAATACAAGTTAGACTAGAAAACACATCATAAACTATTGAGCATATAGTTCAAAATTCCCCTTATTTTCAAGCACTACATTGGAAAATTTCTTTGTCTATAACCAAAAAAAAAAAAGTATATAAATTAAAAAGAGTTCGAAACTACATTGGAAAATTTCTTTGTCTATAACCAAAAAAAAAAAAGTATATAAATTAAAAAGAGTTCGAAACAAATCTAAAAGAAGTTACAAAAAAAAGTCCGACAAAATAAAACTCTTTAAAGAAACAGAACCGAACGCTTTTCCTCTCTCCCTACCTCATCATGGTGTCCTCCTTAGAACCATATCACAACTTTTCTTTTACCTGCGACCACTGGCAGGCTTTCTGGCTGGACCAGTGTCTTCATCATCAGACTGAATATCACCATACTGCCATATTCCAATTCTCGACTTACGAGCTTCATCTTGGAACTTCTCTAAAGCATCAAGAATAGTTTGTTTGTCTTTGTGTTCCCATCTCTTACGTTTCTCCATCCTCGCTATTCCTTCCTGTTTCATCATCAACATCATCAATATTAGAGCTCGGAAACTCGACACCCTGTGAGTCTGCGGGTTGTAGCCCGCTGCAAGACAGGTTCCGGTCTCCTAAATATTGATCACAAACTTGCGGGTTTTGAGGGAAAGGTTTAATACTTTTGCAGGTTTTGCGGGAAAAGGTTTAATACTTTTGCGGGTTAAGTAGGGCAGGTCCTGCGGATACCGCATATTTCTAGGTTTTAGCAGGCTTTTATGTTTTTTTCCGGCTTTTTGCGGGTACCACAAGTCTCATGTGTTCATGTGAGGCAGTCCCTAAACATTACCACAAGTCTCATGTGTTCATGTGAGGCAGTCCCTAAACATTAGAGAACCGCATATTTTTGGGGCGGATTCGGGTTTCAAAATTTTGGTAAAACCGGGGTTTTTTTCGGGGCTAAGAGGATTGACCCGCAGCCCGACCCTAATCATCATCAAGACCAATTCTTGAAAATGTTGTTTTTTAAGACAAGGTGAGAGAGTAAACAGACCTGAAGCATTGCAGCGTTCACAGAGATTTCATCATCAACAGCAATGAGTGTGACAGCAAATTCAGTTCCTGTGCCTTGTCCTTTGACTTTACCACCAGATGTGTCTCTTTCTTCAATCACTGCTTTAAACTCTTTACCACTACCTAGCGTCACTGTATGTAAATACTCTCCAGCTTCAGGGCCAAAGTCTTCTTCCAAACTTGGAACCTTTATGTATGCAAGTCTGCATAGCTGAGCAAGCCCTGGTGCTGAAGATACCGAAGGGTCTATTGGTCGGATTGCTTTGTATGGAACTGTCTCTTGGTTTCCATAATCGATGTAGAATACTTCGAATTTCTCATCCGGGGACTGGACCGCTGCTCGAGGCGCGTTAACAATCTAAAACACACGAGTATTGATTTGAATGAATATAAGCAAGAAGCTAAGAAAAACAACTCGAAATAAAGAATGTGATATTGCACTGACCATTGCACGGTTCCAGGAGTTATCGAGGCTAAACTGTGCGAGGACTATGTCACCTCTCTTCGGGTTAAAAGATCCGATTACTGGGGCATCTTTAATACTCAAAGATGCTAGCTGGTTCTGAATTGAAGCAATTTTCTGATCCCCCGCAGATTGAACATAGAACTTACCACCTCCAAGTACTTCTGTAACAACAACCTGTAAACACATAAGCAAAGATTAATAAATCGAAGGCTTGCTGGAGTTCTGTGTAGAATCATGGGTATATAATGTACCTTAAGGGTCTCCTTTTGCCTGGTTTCAGCGGTGTTAGTATTTCCATTTGAGACTTCTTCTTCTCCTTCGACATAGTTTTCCCAAATCTGACAAGAAAAATCGAAAACGAGTTAGTACATTATATTCCAAAAAAGGAGATTGTCTTTACCAAACATCTACTGCTTGTCACCTTCAGTTTTTGGTTTTTAGCAGTTCTCTCTGCCTGTTCAAGAAGATGTGCTTCAGCAATCCTGTCTGCACCAAAGCTAGTCTGCATTTTCGCTAAGCCAGCTTCGAGCAGAACTGTTGCCACATTTGTCCTCGATTCCCACATTGATCCCAAGAAAGTACCGGTTCTATCCACGGTTTCAACTTCAATCTGTTTTATTATAACAGACGATGAAAAAACTATATAGGAGAACAAGAAGCTAAGATGTTGTTTAGGCGTGTGTTTTGTTTACCTCGACATCTCTTTGCATGATCCTACGTCTCATTACAGAGATAGCTTCTTCTGAATAAGGTTCGCCACGGCCAGGACATCTAACACCAGAGAATGAAAAGGCAATGCTACATGTTATCTTCGGGATATAAAGCTTAAACCGATGTCCGCTAAGGACATATTCCACAACAGCGGGTATTCTCCTGATTCTTTGCAGGGATGGCAAGAAATCTTTAGCTTTCTTAGCTGCAGCCTAAGACATATATAAGCTTTAAAATCAGACCATTGTATCAGGCTAGTGAAGGAAATGTGGATAAGGATAGATTTACTAACCACAGTTAGGTCTGTGATGTGCATTGGTGGAGCTTCTTTTGTAGAATGGATTCCTTTCTTGCCAGATTGAGCCCGAGCTTCAGCGGCTAGAAGAGCATCATAATGGTTTGATCGCTCTTCAAAATCTCTATGTCGAACAACATTTCCAAAACCACGGGCAAGAACGAGTTCAGCAATATTCACTCCAGCTGGCTGACCGCCAGCACCTCCTGTGCCAGATGATGCAGCTACTTCTTCAGTATCGCCTTTGGCAGGGCTGGCTGACCGCCAGCACCTCCTGTGCCAGATGATGCAGCTACTTCTTCAGTATCGCCTTTGGCAGGAGACGGAAGGAACACTGAGCCAAAATCCATGAACTTATCAGCAGCTCCAGATGTCGTAGGACCATCAGCTTGGGTGACTTTCCTCGAGTATTCCATTTGAACAATAACCTGTTTGCCGATAAGTCTTTGTCTTAGAAACTCTCTTGCTTCCCGGGCATAAGGAGCTGGTTTCTCTTCCCTGCGCGGGTTACCCATTTTTGGACTTCTGATACTCGAAAGGCAGACCCGTCTCTCTGCAGCTGGGTTCCCATATGGAACAGCATCATCGGCAACTACAATACAATCACCACTCACCACTTCCACTACCTTCCCCGTAAAGTTCTGGTCATGAATGGCCTTAGAGTTTGTAGCCGGAGGAACGTAGTTAGCCCACATTTTAACCCGATCTTTTTTGCATTTAAGTTCCGCAGCTTTCAACTTCCTTTTCGCTTCTTCCTCCATCATGTTAGCACTCCATTCAACATATTTAGCAAGACCCTAAGGGGAAATAGTAACAACATCTGCAATAAGTACATTAGCCTAATATGCAATTCATGTAGAAGTTTAAGCACATACATTTTCAACAAGCTCCAAACCCAAATCTTTAACTGTTTCCCCGTCAGAATAATGAACTGAACCAATCAGATTGTTGAATTTGTCAACGCCTTCAAGAACAATACGAACCTGCAAAATCCAGCTCAAATTTGAGACTGTAACAATGCCAGATACGTATAATCATGAGAGTAGTTGTAGATAAGAACCCTTACATCTCTACTAAGAACACGGTGCTCGGTAAAGTACTTGGCTTCAGTTGCAAAAGGATCAGACGAAACCTCCACAGAAGAAGCTGCAGAGGCAGCAAGTCTCTGAGCTGTCGTTAGAGGACCTCGTGACTCAGCAGAAACACTTCCATTTGGCTCATCTGGAACCGTCTCAGCAACACTTCCATTCGCAGTTCGCCTTCCCATTGACGGAGCCTACATTGCAAAGAGAAAAATTACTAACTTGTGTTCCAAAATGCCAAACTAATAAGGGAACAAGCTTAAGTACCTGGATACCCGCAACAAAAACTTGAACAAACTGGAAATCGGGAAGAAGATAAACCCGAATAGTACTACCATCACGAACTTGCTCAACAATACCTTCCATAGGCTTACCCTTATTAGCAGCTAAAAGACCCATCGCATCAAAACCAGCAGAATCACCAATCGCAGAAGGAGGAAGATCTCTAATAGATGCCTCGGAAGCACCAGGAACCTTACTCCAACGACCATATCCTTCCTGCTTCGCCTGCTCTTCGAGCTGTAACAACTCCGCAATGTAAGGACTAACCTTATCCTGATTCTGCTGACCTGGTTCCCTAACCTTTGCCCAACCATTTTTAACAACAAGCTTAGCAAGATTCTCATTGCCTAGAAAAACAGAACCAAACTCTCTTCCAGCAATAGCTTCCACTTTGTAATCAACTTTGAAAGCAACCTCCTGTTCAACCATATACATAAAATCAGACAAACATACTCAATAACACTAAGTTGAGATGTTTGATTTATGCACCTTCCCAATGCAAAGCTTCCTCAAAAACTCCTTGCTTTCCCAAGCAAAAGGCTCATCAACACCTCCTCTACGAGCCTAAACATCAAAACAAAACCACAATTACCTCCTCGATCAAAAATTTGACTTTTAAACTAAGCTCACTCACCATCTTAGGAGCCATAAGAGAAGATAAAGTAATGGTTTTTTCAGGTGGTGGTTGCAAAGTTTCCTCAAAAACTCCTTGCTATCCCAAGCAAAAGGCTCATCAACACCTCCTCTACGAGCCTAAACATCAAAACAAAACCACAATTACCTCCTTGATCATAAAAAATTTGACTTTAGACTAAGTTCACTCACCATCTTAGGAGCCATAAGAAAAGATAAAGTAATGGTTTTTTCAGAAAAATTTGACTTTAGACTAAGTTCACTCACCATCTTAGGAGCCATAAGAAAAGATAAAGTAATGGTTTTTTCAGGTGGTGGTCCAGGTCTGCTATGGCTTAAAACTGTGATCACTAAAGTCTCCAGATGTAACAGCCTTCATCAGAGAATATACAGCTTCATCACTTTTCGTTATCCAGGAACAGGAAAAAAGGGTTTAGCTAATCTCACCATCTACAATAAAATTAATAAGTCTGTCTCGCAAACCGATTTGTACCCCACCTCTTGCAACTGTTACAAAGGGACAAAGAACAAATCAAAAACTGCATAACAAATCAAATCAAGGATGATCAAGCAGCTAAACAACAAATTTCAATTGAAACCCCAAATCCAGAAAAAACAAAAAAATAAAATTTACCAATAGAAATCATCAATCAAACAATCATCAATAGAATTCATAAGTGAATCGTAATCAAAAAACAAAAAAATAAAATTTACCAATAGAAATCATCAATCAAACAATCATCAATAGAATTCATAAGTGAATCGTAATCAGTTTCTTAACAGATGAAAACAAACCCATAAAACACAGAATCTAAATAAGAAGTCTACATAGTCTCTAAAAAATCAAAACCCAAGAGGAACAATCTCACGGACTTTTAATTAATCATCATCAACTTCTTCAAATCACGCACAAGGAGGTGGAGGAGAATTTTCAATCATTGGAGGATGCTTCAATGGAGGTAAAGTATTTGGAGGAGGCTTCAATGGAGGCAACAAATCAGAGACTTTTCAAGCCTGCGATATAACATATAGAATCGGCTCCGAATCGGCCAATATACAGAATCCACAAAGCCATCTATAATCAAACATTGGAACACAATCCAATTCCTGTCTGGCTCCATACTAAACCAATCGAAACAAAAAGAAGGTCAATAGAAAGAGAATCAAACCTGTGGG
>CM071718.1:31427098-31438705 GCA_036630335.1 Physaria fendleri | reverse complement strand
ACATGATCGCACCTTTCGTCGCAAAGACATATCAGATGGTAAACGATCCTTCAACAGACTGGCTCATCACTTGGGGACCTGCTCACAACAGCTTCATCGTCGTTGACCCTCTCGATTTCTCTCATCGTCTCTTACCTGCTTATTTCAAACACAACAATTTCAGCAGCTTCGTTCGCCAACTCAACACTTATGTAAGCAATCTGAATCTTGTCTTTATGATTAATCGTCCGAACAAGAATTCACTTAGGAATGATTTTGTTCACAGGGATTTAGAAAAGTGGATCCAGACCGATGGGAATTTGCGCACGAGCATTTTCTAAGAGGACAAAAGCAATTACTGAAGAACATAGCGCGTAGGAAACAAGCGCGTCAAGATTTGGAAGATGGAGAGATTGTGAGAGAGATCGAACGGTTAAAAGAGGAGCAGAAGGAGCTTGAGGTTGAGATTAAGAGGATGAATCAACGGGTTGAAACAACGGAGAGAAGACCGGAGCAGATGATGGCGTTTCTTTATAAGGTTGTTGAAGATCCTGATCTTCTTCCGAGGATGATGCTTGAGACAGACAGATGATGGCGTTTCTTTATAAGGTTGTTGAAGATCCTGATCTTCTTCCGAGGATGATGCTTGAGAGAGAGAGGACAAAGGATCGAATCTCGGAGAATAAGAAGCGTCGTGTTATGGTTTCTAGAGTTAAATCAGAGGAAGATGTTGATGGGGAAGTTATTAGGTTAACGGAGAATCTTTATCGGAATCAGTCGCCGGATAATTCGATGGGATGGGGTATTATTCCGATGACGCAAGGGCAGTTTGGTAATTATACGAATGGATCTTGCTCGATGAGGACGACTTCGTCGTCATCGAGGTCATCATCGTTGACTTCGTTGCCTGAGAGTGTAGACGGAGGATGTGGGAATATTCCGGGAGAAACAAGGTACGATGAAACGGCGACGTTTAGAGGATGTGGGAATATTCCGGAGGAAACAAGGTTCGAAGAAACGGCGACGTTTAGAGGAGTGGTAGAGTCGAATCAGTCAACAACACCGCCTTATCCGTTTTCTCTGTTTCGAGGTGGCTTTTAGTTTTTAGCTCCATATGGTAAAATATGATTTTAGGGTTCTTGTTTTAATATCTATATTTTTCTTCATTTAATTATTTATGTGTAATTAAAAAAATAGTTTTGTGTCAGGGAGACACAGAGTCAGACTACTGTACTAGTCATCGTTTATAGAAAGTTAAACAGTTAAAAATTTCCAATTACTAAGTATTTACTATTGTCGTAGCTAAATCGAGTGATAAGAAGTCAACGAGGCAGCCACTAAAATTAAAGCGTATCACAAACAGTGAACTCAACTTTCACTATCACATAAAAAATGATTTAATGTACTGTAAACTTTTTGGATGTAACAGTTGGCCATTGTACTTTGGTCGTCCCAACACGTTTCGAATAGTCATTGGGTTACAGAGACAGAGAGGAAAAGTTTTTTAAACAAAAGTTGATGATATAATTGGACCACCTGATGTATTCACACAACCTGGACGCGTGTCAGTATCAGATAGTGTGCAATATCTTTATTAGATATGCGAGCCCCATTTTGCTTGTCGGCTACTCTTACATTTATGTAAAATATGACCGGTTATTATCACTTTTTAATGTGAGTAATATAGAAATGAATTATTTTATTTTTTTGTCACAATTTTTTTTGTCAAGGGGAGAATTAATTATTACATATATAGTTTTTGCAATAGATTTGAATATTTTTTTCAAATAATAAAGAAGATATAGGTTCCATTATAACAATATGTAGTATATTTTTGTTAAACATCAATCCAAATATTGAAATCAATATCAATCAATGATTTACATCTGTTAACGGGATTTTTGTTAAACATCAATCCAAATATTGAAATCAATATCAATCAATGATTTACATCTGTTAACGGGAAATATAATAAATCAAATACTGAGAAATAAAGTTATGAATGCTCATTCCGACACAGTCAATATCCAATTAAACTACTCAACAACAAAATTATTAAGATATAAGCTTTAGACCCTAAGATAACTCATCCTTATACACTGCTCAAGCCTTTAAGTCTCCTCTCATACTGGGCTAATGGACTATGGAAAACCATCAGCTTCAACTGGATCAGATCGTGCCTGAAGTTCCTGGGCTAATTCACCATTATCAGAGTATATCTCGTCTCTTTTAACTCCAAATACATTAGTTCTCCGTCTAGCCTTTATGGCATTGGCGGACCTTCGGAGTATTGGATTCATCTGCTCCCAAGTATGACTGTGAATATGTTTTGCAACAAAATTGGTCCATATCATCGTCCTCTGTCCACCACACCTGCTACCAGATCTTCCCACTGCAAGAGATGATTCTCTGATCACACTCTGATAAGTTTCTTCTTAGAATAAGAAGTTGAACCTGCTGATTCATATTATCCCAAATTGCATGACGATTAAATTTACGGATGAAGATGAGATTGTCATTTTCTGCTTGATTCCATGGCAGATTGAGATTATGCATATGAAGCTCAGGCTGATTTAGTTGATTGATATCTTCTGCTTGATTCCATGGCAGATTGAGATTATGCAGATTAAGCTCAGGCTGATTTAGCTGATTGACATCAGGCTGGGGAATATTCTCGGGAATATGCTGATTGACATCAGGCTGGGGAATATGTCCATGCTGATTTAGGGGAATATTCTCGGGAATATGCTGATTGACATCAGGCTGGGGAATATGTCCATGCTGATTTAGATGTTCCATAAGATTTGAGAGGACAAAATGATCGTTTTGTAGATGGGGATTTTGATTGAGTATATAACTGAAATTCTGGACATAACTGACTTGGAGATACAACATAGGATCTAGATGGAGATTGTCGACCTGATTTAGAAGATTGAGAGGATTTAAGAGGACAAAAGGATCGTTCTATAGATAAGGATTTTGCTGGATTAGATAACTGAGATTCTGTAAATGAGTTGAAGATCAAGAACAAGATCGAATAACTGAGGCTGAGGGACAGGGTGGAACTGAGGAGGCGGAGGGACGAGTTCGAACCGAGGAGGCAGAGGGACGAGTAGTATATTTGTGATTAGTTATTTGATCAACTAGGATTATTTCATTGATATTCTTTTTAAAAGTTTCAAAGATTAAAAATTTGATAAAGTTTCTTGATATTTTGATGGTACTTTTTTCTTTTTAAAATCAATATCTTTACTTATTGTGATTATCGCCACGTTGAATATTAAAAAATTTGTTAGTATCAAACAAAAGAGAGGCTATACCTTGATATTGTTTTGACTTTTATTTTATCAGTAATTATTATAAGAATAATGTTATAGATATGCTAAAAGAAAAATAAAGTAGAGAAAAAAAAATTAAAGTTGAAAAACTACGTTTGAGGAGGTTATTGGCTCTTAAGCTAAGTTGCATGGAATCGTAAGCGGGAACGTGGAAGCGGAAGCGTGTTGAAGCGGTGAATCGAGTTTTCTTAAAAAATTAAGAAGCGGGTGCGTGTTGGAAGCGTATATATATATATGAATTATATATAAACTATTAAATTATATTAAAATAAAATGTTTTAACAAGTAGCAACAAAATCTAGCCCGAGTGATCGTGGCGTGATGGTTGGGAACGGGACTTGGTGGCTACCACCATCCGGCTTCGATTCCCAGCTATGACGAACTACCTCACGATTTCCTCGGGAAGTCTCTCACGATTTCCTCGGGAAGTCTGGGCTTGGGCTTGGGTGGCTACCACCATTCAGGTTCAAGCAGTTAACCTTGTAGTCTAGTAACAGGCGATCTGGCTACTCCCAGACCACAAGTACAGGGGGTCCTTAAGTGGAGGCTTAAAAATCCCTGGGCGTGGGCATAAGTCCGGTGGACTAGTCGATCCACGCTTAGTGGTCGGATATTGGGATATCAAAAAAAAAAAAAAATCTAAGACATAATTTAAAAATGTAATTTACTTAGAAAAAAATAATAATTCTTAACGTTACTTGTTGAGGCCGTCGTCATTACCTTCATTTTCTTCAGCATTATCAACTACAATCGCATCCATGATTTTAAAACAAAATCGGCTTCTTGAAAAACAGAGTCAATAAATCTATCATCCTATTGCAATTATATATTTTTACAATACACACAAAGCAATGATTAGATATGTTACCTTTTTGTGAAGTGATCCTCTTCACCTCTTGTTCTATGACTAATGAGTATGAGTTTATGACTCTTCAAATTCTTTGTGGCAAAACTATCGAACAAGGGTTTTTAAATAAAATTAATTAATATATAAAAATAGTTTTTGTTTATTTATTAGGTTTCCAGATTACAATTATTACGCTTCCAAAATGGAATCTTCGTTTCCTTAACGTTTTCATTTATTAGTTTTTTTGGAATCGTAATTCCACAACGCTTCCAGACGATTCCGAGCGATTCCGTACCCGCTTCCGCTTCGGAATCCAGGAACCATACCATGAACATAGATTCCGTGCAACGTAGCTCTTAAGATATGACCAATTAAGGACCACGATTTGATGCTATAAATTTGTTTATCTATTCCGGCTCTTAAGATATGACCAATTAAGGACCACGATTTGATGCTATAAATTTGTTTATCTATTCCGGCTATTGCTTGTTAATGATTAATCCATCTTCAGAGAAGGGCTTTTATGTGTTGCTTAGGGATCTTTAATCTTTGTTTCTTTGTAAATAATTGGCAGAGACTGATAGTGATGATCATGTCACTGATGATTGTAATGAGTTGCTGAACGAGTCAGAATATAATGTTGATGTTGTTGCTGCTGATGATGCTGAAGAATCAGTTGCAGGTATTCACTGCAGGTATTCACAAGTATTTTTAGTTGCGGTATTCACAAGCCTTCCCCAATTTGGGTATGTTTTTTTCCGTGATTTCTTTGTTTTTTTTGTTTTGAAGATTTATGATAATAGTTAACTGAATTGGATTCGATACTAACTATGAAGAATCTTTTATAGATACAACCTTAATTGCTGGAAAAAAAATCAAAGAGTTGCAAAATTGCCGAATGTAACGTGAAATTAGTTAGATGAAGAACAAGTGGGGGTGGGTTCCAATTATAAGAGGACAGCTTTATTATGTCTTAGACATTTGCTTAGTACGAAAGAGAGGGAGTATTTCTTTCTGAAGTTATCGATTTTCTTATGTACTCAGCTTTGCATTATTTAATTGTTTAAGTTTTGATGTTCTTTGCTTCTTGAATCATCAACTTAGCTCATAGATACGTAATTCTCTGTTCATAATTGCTTGTTAATGATTAATCCATCTTCAGAGAAGGGAATTTATGTGTTGTTTAGGGATCTTTAATCGTTGTTCTTTGTAAATAATTGTGCAATCCATTATTTCTGCATATTTTCTTTGATAATTTATGTTTGGTGAGAATTTGGGTTCAGTGTGGCTATGTTTTTTTATGATTTCAGGCACTGGTTCTCCTAATCGTTTGGTCCTTGATGATGAGGCAGACTCTGATAGTGATGATCATGTCACTGATGATCGTAATGAGTTGCTGAACGAGTCAGTCCTTGATGATGAGGCAGACTCTGATAGTGATGATCATGTCACTGATGATCGTAATGAGTTGCTGAACGAGTCAGAATATAATGTTGTTGCTGCTGGTGCTGATGATGAGAACACTGAAATAAGTGAAGAGATTACGAGGCTAGAGAATAGAGTCAATTTGATTGGTAAACTATCAATTATCAATTATCCAAACATAGGATATACATGAGAATATCTTAAATATCATGAGATAACCTATATTTTTTATATAAATATATTCAGATCTTAGATTATGAATGCTCACTCCGACACAATCAATATCCAATAAAACTACTCAACAACAAAACTACTAAGACATAAGCTTTAGACCCTAAGATAACTCATCTTTATATACTGCTCAAGCCTTTAAATCTCCTCTCATACCGGGGTAATGGACTATGGAAAACCATCAGCTTCAACTGGATCAGGTCGCGCCTGAAGTTCCTGGGCTAATTCACCATTATCAGAGTATATCCCGTATCTTTTGACTCCAACTACATTAATTCCCCTTCTAGCCTTTATGGCCTTGGCAGACCTTCTGAGCATTGGAGTCATCTGCTCCCAAGTATGACCGTGAATCTGCTCCCAAGTATGACCGTGAATCTGTTTTGCTACAAACAGGTCCCTATCATCGTCCTCTGTCCTCCACACATGCTACCAGATCTTCCCACTGCAAGAGATGCTTCTCTGATCACACTCTGCTAAGTTTCTTCCTAATGCTACCAGATCTTCCCACTGCAAGAGATGCTTCTCTGATCACACTCTGCTAAGTTTCTTCCTAAAAAAAAGAAGTTGAACCTGCTGATTCATATTATCCCGAATTGCATGACGATTTAAGTTACATATGAAGATGAGATTGTCATCTTCTGCTTGATTCCATGGCAGATTGGGATTATGCAGATTAAGTTTGGGTGGGCACAAGCCGGGTACTTGTATTTTTTGCCCAACTTGTTACTTGGCTTGGCTTGACGGTTAATAAAGATTTCCGCCTTGATACTTGGCTTGTCGGAAACAAGTATCCGCCCAAAAAAGTACCCGCAAGGCTTGCGAGTACTTGTAAGTACTTGTTACTTGCTCAATCTTTTACTTTTTATTTTATTTTTAATAGATACCAAGTTTTTATGGATATCGAACATTTTTTTTTGCGGATAATGATATATTTTCAAGTAATAAGTACGTATTATCCCACCAAAAGGTCACTAATCTACCAAACGGCCAAGTAATTTTTATGACATCGTTTAAGATTTTCTTCTCCAAATATACAAAAACTCATAATGAAAATTAAATAAAATCTACGAATTTTTTTTTTGGACTTAAAGTCGTTCATTCATAAAAGGAGGATTACATAATTAGGAGAATCAACCACATAGAGTTGATCCAGATAATATTAAAAGAGTTTTCCAAAGGCCTAAGGCCTAAGTATTTTGAAAACAAAGTCCTGATCCAAGACAAGGTGCAGGAAAATTATCAGTTGGGCTTCGTAATGTTGAAAAAAAGGGCCTAAAGCCCATATTCCAAACTAGGGTTAATGTTCCCAACTTCATCTTCTTCTCAGTCGCCATGTACAGAATCTTGACGAGAAACTTGTCAAAGAAACGGGTTTGAAATGGTCTCAAACGGATTCAACCGGGAAGCAATGGATCTTGGTTCTTGGAAATCTGTTTAAACGACCATTTCCAGAGGATTCCATAATCATTTCAGAAAGGTTTCGAGACACTGAACTCGGTTCAGATTTTTTATTCCCCATTGCATACTTTGTGGTAGAAGAAAGTGTAAACTCCGCAATGGTGGAGATGGTTCGGATCTTGGCCACAAGCAATCTTTCTTCCTCAGGTATGAAACCCAGGAGGTATAATTGCAGATCTAAATCCCGAGCTATCAACTTTATCTGCAAAAGCTTAACCAGATATTTAAATGTTTGATAGGTATTTTGAATCTTACTTGGGTGGCTCGGGAACACAAGGACCATGGAGGCGAGAAAATGAACCCAACTGTGAGCTATGCGACAGATTCGTCGCAGACCAGCCAGGATGAATGGTGATAACATCGATCTTCCACCGGAGTGGTGTAGAATGTCGTGAAAAGTGATGTCACCGGTGGTGAAGTCTTCAAAACGAGACAAAAGCAACACGAACATGAACACCACAACAAACAAAGTCATTAATGGACAGATAAGGAAGAGTTTGGAAAGAGGAGGCGCCGAGCGACGGAGGCCAGAGCCACCGCCGCTCAGATCCGGTGGGTAGTGAAGTTTGAAACTTAGATCTGTTAGGGAGAGAGAACTTCGAGTGTAAATTTTTAAGTTTCGTACCTTTTTCTGTTATATAATGTATACAAAGTTATATAATGTTTTTTAAAAAATAAAAAATAAAATAGGAGAACCCAAACTAAAATCCATGTCTAGAAATTTTATATTTTATCAAGAGTTGGTATACCATGACAAAAAATAAATAAATAAATAAATAAAATAAAATCATTTTATTTCAAAATAAAATCATTTTATTTCACGTCTCTCTAAAAACTCTCGTTAAAAAAAGAAAAAACTTTCCGCTGTGTGTTCCGGTCAGTGCGTGTAGCATTTATTTACAAAAGCGGGTATAGATTTATTTACAAAAGTGAGTATAGATTTTAGTAAGCATTTCCGTAGGTTGCTACTGCTTCATTTCATATCCTTTTCAAAGGTGAATCTAGATCTGCTAATAATTTTTCCTTAGTTTGTTCAAAGATAAGTCTACATTTTTTTTTTCACTAAAGAATATTATTATTAATATGAAGAAGTGGGCTCAGCCCAAGATTACAAAGGGATTGGGCCAAAAAAGGCCCAAACACAAACTACAATTAAGAAAAGGCCGAAGCCAGCAAACGTGGGCCGAAACCCATAAAAAAAAATCTAAAAGGCCCAAAAGCCCATCACCGAACAAAACCCTAGACTTACAACGAAGGACGACGGCGCCGCTAGGGAAAGGAGGAGATCCGCTGCATACACGGGAGCACGGCCGGCAAGCGTACGACAATGTGATCTTCGGACGGAAGAGGAAGGGTGGATGAGGACAGATGAGCCAACATCATCCCGTATTTATCAAAATCGGAACCACCGGAGGTAAGAGAAACGCCGAAGAAGCTTCATAAAACCACCGATCTTCTTTGATAAAGACACCATCAACCTCTCGATATCACGACGATCAAAACACTCACCTGAAAAACAGCTGAAACGGCGATGTAGAAAATGGAAATCTACCATCACCGTCGGACTATCGGGTTGAACGCGTTGGGGGTGTAGAAATCGCAACTTATGGGATACACGCCGCCGAAGATTATCTATTCAACGCCAATTTAACCCAGAGCCAAGCCGAAACGACAAGTTTGAAGTTAACTCGCCGTCCGGAAACTAACACTGTAATACCCCGGTTCATCAGTAAGACCGCAGACAACTTATCATCGAGGAAATTTGGCCGAGGAAAGGTTTTGTCGATGTTTCGGGAATTTACACGGGAATGGTTTATCATCGAGATTTTAAGCGTATGCGGTTAAATTGGTTTGCGATTAGTGGCTATGGTTTAATGTGAATTAAAAATGAAGATTAGAGATAGTGGAGCATGAGGTGGCATGTTCTAAGTGGAAAAGCTAGGGTTTAAATTTTTTTAAATTAGGTAATGGACACCTAATTACCCTTTAAGCCGTGTGGCTTTATGCATGTTTAAGGATTGACACACACATGATTTACTTGGCAATCTCTCCTTCATTTCGTGCATGACTCATCCCCCATCTCCTTGCCTATATAAACCGAGCCCAAACCCCTTGCCTATATAAACCGAGCCCAAACCTTAGTTTCTTCCATCCGAAAATCTAAGAGAAATGTTGCCAAAATCGTAACTCAAAACCGATATAGGTCTCTTCCCTTATGTTAGATCGTGAGCTAAGAAGCCTAGAGAAGATGGAGAGGAGACACATGAAGCTGTAGAAAAGGAGAGTAAAGCCGTAGAACCGTAAGAGCTAAGGTGAGTGGGAAACTTTTTCTAGTTATTTACTTCTATCGCATAACTTAAGTTTCTTAGAGCTTTAGGTACAAGATCTGTTGTTTATTTGAGCTGGGGATGGGTAGATCTATGTCTTGATTATGTCTTTATTAGGTTAGAATGCATCTCTGAGTTTATATGGCACGATTAGAAAGGTTATAGAAGATAAATCTTGATTGTTATGGTTTAATCGGTTTTAAGGGGTGTTTTCGTTTTGAAATTGGACTGTTTTCATGGTAAAATCCAAAGTAAATATTGAACTTGATTGAATGGTTTTCCAACTATTTTGGTATGAAACTAGACTCACTAGGGAAGGCTTTGAAACAGGTTTCATGAACTTTGAAGAAGTATAGGATGAGATATGAATTTTCAAAGATGAATATGCTGTTCTGTTTTGTGATAAACCCGGTTTTGAAAATGGTATCGAAAATACTAGTTAAAAGGCTTGACGTTTTGTAAGTGTATTTTTCTGAGTTAGTAGACTCACGGAGGTTTTCAAATTGCTAAGAAGCTTGAATTTTGGTGAAGTATTTTGAAAGATATGAATTTTTGAAGTATCCGGTTTTTGATAAGAACTCTGTCTTCCGGATTTGATGTGTTAAAGGTTGTTAAACGGTTTGAAAAATTGTAGAATGATGAATTATTTGATTGTAAGATGATAGAATAAACCTAGATAGAGGTGTTAATGAACTGATTGAGGTTTTGTAATGCGTTAAAGGATATCTATAAATATATGACCGGTTTGCATGGATTGTGTTAAGTAATACTTTAGTAAAGCGAAGTAGATTATTGATGTGTGAAAATGGTATCGAAAATACTAGTTAAAAGGCTTGACGTTTTGTAAGTGTATTTTTCTGAGTTAGTAGACTCACGGAGGTTTTCAAATTGCTAAGAAGCTTGAATTTTGGTGAAGTATTTTGAAAGATATGAATTTTTGAAGTATCCGGTTTTTGATAAGAACTCTGTCTTCCGGATTTGATGTGTTAAAGGTTGTTAAACGGTTTGAAAAATTGTAGAATGATGAATTATTTGATTGTAAGATGATAGAATAAACCTAGATAGAGGTGTTAATGAACTGATTGAGGTTTTGTAATGCGTTAAAGGATATCTATAAATATATGACCGGTTTGCATGGATTGTGTTAAGTAATACTTTAGTAAAGCGAAGTAGATTATTGATGTGCGTATAGGATCGGATTATGACCTAGGTGGGTAATGGGAATGTATGAGGCATGCTAGTATAAGTGATATTGCTTTGTGTTAATTGATTGATTGAATGCTTAGATATGGATAAGGGTTGTGTGATTGCTTGATATTACATGTTGTGTGTTTCATGCATGATTGCTTGTTATGATCGTAGGATGCTAGATCATGATGTTGAACCCGAAAACATATTGATAATGTGCGTAGGATGCTAGATCATGATGTTGAACCCGAAAACATATTGATAATGTGAATGAATGATTGTTGATAAGAAAGAAACCTTGATTGAAAATGTGAATAATAATTATAGATTATTATAAACGAATGCTAGATTGACTGTTTATGATTTGGTTATGCCTTGTTTGATGTGTATGTGTTGATATGTTGATGTTATTGCTTGATTGTGTTGATATATGTAACAACCCAAACCCGGCTCCCCGAGGTTGGCCCGTTAAATCCGAATCTGTAGACTAACTGCCATGCTCATCACCCGTTAAATCCGAATCTGTAGACTAACTGCCATGCTCATCAGTATACTTAGCTACTCATGCAATATTAGCGGAAATAATAAAGCAAACCAATTTACAACTTAACCATTTCGCATCAACACTAGCAACCTATAATCGCCTCACAGATATCATGCATATTCCCACAAGTCATTCAGGAAATAATATGCATATATCAAACTCGCAAGGCAATTGCTAGTATTAACACGAAATTCCGAGGATCGAGCATGCTCTGATACCAACTTGTAACGACCCAAACCCGGCTCCCCGAGGTTGGCCCGTTAAATCCGA
>CM071718.1:31385839-31405196 GCA_036630335.1 Physaria fendleri | reverse complement strand
GATGATGAAGCATTGATATGCTACTGTTTTAGTCGGTTTAAGCAAAACTGTGTTGCTTTTTTTTTTTGTTTTGGGATTATGAAACCTATGTTGGTTGTTTGTGTGTTTTAGAATTATGAAAACTTTGTTGCTTTGTATGCTACTCTACTGTTTTTTGGTTATGACTTGATTGGGAAGAAGCAATATATTGCAGGTTTTATATGTGTCTGAAGAAGCAAAATTATGCAGGTTTTATGTGTCTGATGCACTATACTCTGATGCAGGTTTCAATGNTTCAAAAGCTGATATTGCATTAACTCAACATTTGTATTTTTGTTGCGAGCATAGGTGCTTTTGAATCATCTGGGGTCTGGTTTTGGTTAAAGTATTCACATTTTGACCATCCTGGTCACACACTTTCTTTAAAGGATTGGTTTAGGCAAATGATTTTATTTTCTTTATTCTGTGACACAGAGAACAAAGTTAACTAATTCTGATGAAAGGAGAAAAGTTTGATTGTGCCAGAAGAAATCATCTAATTCCCTGTGCTTTTCTTCGTTCAAAACACTTTTCTTTTGCATTCAAATGATTTTGGTCTCACCTTTGTTTGTCTTTTGGATCTAAACTCATAATCGAAGCCCTCTTTTCTTTTCCCTTTTCCTTTTTTTTTCCTAATAACAGCATGGAAAAAATATATGGCAAGTTTGTATTAATTTTCTAATTTTCCTGTTTGGTCCTACAAGTTAGTTTTTGTTTTAGTGTGAAACAAGAAGATACTCCGAACTGTATTTTTAAAATTTGATGCCAAATGTTCTGTGTTGCTTTCAAAAGGCTAAGTTCTTCAAAAGATGATGTTGTTTACAGCTAAACCTTTATCAGACAGGTGGAGTTAATTTCACATTCTGATCCTTGTTTAAGTATTCACATTTGACTGTTCTGGTCATACACTTCCTTTAAATGACTGGCTTATGCAAATGTTTTTTTCTTTTGTGTTAGAGGTTGATTCTTAGTTAGGGCAAACAAAGCTTGCTAAATTTTTATTAAACTAGAAAAGGGGTTTGATTGGGTGTACCTGAAGCAACCATATATATTCCTTTGCTCTCATCATGCAAAACACTTTTGCATTCAAATGATTTTTGGTCTCCCTTTGGATCTCTTTTGGGTCTAAGCTAATAAACAAAGCCTCTTTCCTTCTTTTTTCTCTGTCTCAAACGCAGACAGAAAGAAACAGTTTGAATTTATGTTTATTCTCACAATAACTTTCCTATTTGGTCCCACAATTCCTTTGTAACTAACTAAGCATTGATGCACATATGTGTACTCATATTTGTGATCTATCCCCCGAAACCTCATGAAGACCCGAAATATTAACCAATGGCTCTAGAAACCTGATATTTGGCCTTTGCTATTGGTCTATGTGTTCTGATACATTAACTAAGTTAAATATTTACTGTCTTATTAGCATTCATGATAAATAGAAGGATAAAGCTATCTTGTTACCTTATGTTCAAGATAATTTTGTGTCTTCTTATATTCCATATAACCATGTTTCTTTGGGTCATAACTTAAACTTATTTCACCAATAAACTCATTTGATCTCCTTATTATAATGATTATAAGATCATATCTCTCTCATGACAAAAAAAAAAAGAAAGATCATATCTCTCTTTGTTTTATGACACAATATTCTTATGTTTTCCCCATTTTTAGTTCATACATATATGCCAGGGTAAATGATTCTTTAGCTTCTTTTGTACAAGCATTGGGAGAGTAAGTGAGTGTAATAGTACCTGTTGCAGAGAATAGTGGCTTTCAGCTGAAGGCTTACATAAAAACAATTAAAAAAGCTGAAAAAGATGATTGGGAATGAAAGGAAGATTTCTAGTTTCTTACGAGGATATTGTATTCTTTTTATTCTCTTTTCTTCAATTCACCACTAGAAAATATCATTTATTACTATTTTATTTGTATATTAAGCCATACATATCTATAGTGGGAGTATAGCTTCTTCGATCCTCTTATCAAAGCATATAAATCTTATTGAAGATTCCTATGTAAATTGAATGGTGGTGCATTTTATCTTCTTTCTATGCAGTGGCATGCTTCATGTATTTGAGAGAGAGAAAGATATGTTTTCATCAAAGTAGAAGTATAATTGGTAAAGCTCCTTATACCAATTACTGCAATGATCTCATGTTTAAATAATCCATACGCAGAATCAATTTCTTTTTTGTTCATTGATTATAGCTTATTCCTTGATCACTGTTTAGATTATGGGACCTTCATTGAACATATAATGATTTTCCCAATTGATTCTTTAAAGATTTAATAAGCATCTGCATCTGTTTAGCTTTGTGTGCGTATATATCAGGTTAATATATATATATATACATAGCTTGAGATGTTCGTTAGTGGTACGAGAATCAAACATTGTTATAACTTATCTTCAATTATAATTAATTTAATGCACACTGTTGCTTCTATGAATACATATACAGTATATTGTGTTTATTGTTTTTGAATAATTCATATTCTTTTTTTTTTTTTTTTTTTTTTTTTTTTTTTTTTTTTTTTTTTTTTTTTTTTTTGTTGGTGATATTCTTTTTATTTTGATCTGTGAGTTCCTGTTACTGATCTGAAACTCTGATTTCATTAGGCACTTGAAAATGATTGGTCGTCTTGATAGCAGATACAATCAAAGACTTGTCCCCACCAAGAGACTGTCTTGTGCGCTTTCTTTAACCTTCGTATCTTCTTAGCTATCGTTTTTTAAAAAATGAAATATATGGTCTAAAAGCTACACACTTTTATGAAACTATTGAAAGGAAATATATGAAATATATGATGCATATAGTGTCAGTGATGGGTCAGATGGTTTGATTTGCTTTTTAATGTTCTCATGTTTTTAGGGGTTGAGTTTCTAAATATTATGCGAAAATTTAAAAAGATGTAACGACCAAGCTAATGAGCTTGCCCCTAAAGAGTTAAGATGGTAAGAATGATTATGCTAAACATGAGGAAACTTTTTTTGTGGCTCTTAGATGCATAAATGTGGTCTTGAGTTTAGCTTACTTATCTGGACCTATATTAAGAGTCTATTGTCTGAAAAGGTGTTGGGACTTGGCTAGTAGTAACTTCAAGATGCTAGAAAGGAAGAGTGAATATATCCCAAATTTTCTACAAATGTTCTTGGGGCTATTATTTATGATATGAATAAATATATATATAAGTGAATGATGATTTGCATCTTTAATTAGGTTCTTTTCTAAATAAGTGATACACTTTGCAGAAAAGAGAAAGACCCACTTAGCTGCAGTACCCATTACATCTTTAATTTTTGTGAAATTTGAGAAAGCAAAGAATATATGTGAAAAACTGAGTTACCTTTGCCTTTTGATACTGCTTTGTCATCACATGCATTCCACTTTGCTCTACATATCCACTTTGGACCCTCAAAAAACCCCCAAAATTTTTGCCTCTCTCACAAGAAAAGCATACACATAATCTCCTCCGTCCTCCTATATTTGTAGACCAAAATCTTTTTCTTTCTCTCCCTCTTTCTTTTCATCACTTCCCTTGATCTCTCTCTTTCTTTCTATCTTTTCCTATCCTTAATCTCCTCTTAGGTTTAACACTTTGCCTTACCTACCATATAGACGCAGTGTTAATAGATCCTTCTTCTTTGTGTTGTCCAAGATAAATGGAATGAAGCCAATATTCTTGAAGCTTTTACCGTATATAGCTCTAACTTCTCAGTACTAGTAGTATTATTCCCTCCTTGTGTTCCTTTTAGGGGTGTTTTGTCACCATGAGAGCTGGAGGCTGTACTGTGGAGCAAGCCCTCACGCTGGAAGCTGCAAACGTGGTGAAACAAGCTATGGGCTTAGCTAGACGGAGAGGACATGCTCAGGTCACACCTCTTCATGTGGCTAGTACCATGCTATCTGCTCCCACTGGTTTATTTAGAACAGCTTGTCTCCAATCTCACACCCATCCTCTTCAATGCAGAGCTCTTGAGCTCTGCTTCAACGTGGCTTTAAACCGCCTACCGACCTCTACAGGGAGTCCTATGTTAGGGGTTCCAACTTCTCCTTTTCCTTCTATCTCTAACGCTCTTGGTGCAGCTTTCAAACGCGCACAGGCTCACCAGCGACGTGGATCCATTGAGAGCCAGCAGCAACCGATTTTAGCAGTCAAGATTGAAGTGGAGCAGCTTATAATTTCCATCCTGGATGACCCTAGCGTGAGTAGAGTGATGAGGGAAGCTGGTTTCTCCAGTCCTCATGTGAAAAGCGAAGTCGAGCAAGCGGTTTCTTTAGAGATTTGCTCTAAAACAACCTCCTCTACTAAACCCAAAGAGGGCAAGCTGTTAACTCCTGTCGGCAACGAGGATGTCATGAACGTTATCAACAGTCTAGTCGACAAAAAGAGAAGAAACTTTGTAATCGTAGGAGAGTGTTTAACCACTGTTGATGGAGTTGTGAGAAAAGTGATGGACAAAGTCGACAAAAAAGATGTGCCCGATGCTTTAAAAGACGTTAAGTTTATAACTCTATCATTCTCATCATTCGGGCAACCAAGTCGAGCCGAAGTGGAACAGAAGCTTGAGGAGCTGGAGACACTGGTGAAGAACTGTGTAGGGAAAGGAGTGATTCTAAATCTAGGAGATCTAAACTGGTTCGTGGAGTCAAGAACCAGAGGTTCTTCACTGTATAACAACAACAACAATAAATTCTGTGTTGTGGAGCATATGATAATGGAGATTGGGAAGTTGGCTCGTGGGTTAGTCATGGGAGATCATGGAAGGTTTTGGCTAATGGGCCTTGCGACTTCACAAACTTACGTGAGATGCAAGTTGGGTCAACCTTCGCTTGAGTCCCTCTGGTGTTTAACTAGTCTTACTATTCCGGCAACTCAAAATAACCTCCGCTTAAGTCTCGTCTCCGAGAGGTAAAGTCTTTTCAAATAGTCAATAATGTACAATCAATACAGAGTTTAGATTATTATTATATATTATTATTTTTGGTTGGATATGTTCTATTTTGTCTCTTTTTTATTTGGTGATCATCATCAGAAAGAACGGTGGACGAACGTGCAACTTTCTTACTTTTTTATCTATATTGATTTATATATGTTATTATAAGCTTTCTTTTGAGAAAGTGCCAAAGAAAAGTTACTTCCTTTTTTGATAATTAGATACTAAATCACCATTATAATATAGTCTCCATTTTGTTTCAAATCAGTGAGCTGGAAGTCAAGAAGTCAGAGAACGTGTCTATGCAGCTGCAAACATCTGAGCATCTTAGTTTCTGTGAGGAATGTTCCATCAAGTTTGAAGCGGAAGCTAAATTCCTACAGTGCACTGCTGTAGCTTTACCGGCATGGCTTCAGCAGTGCAAGAAGGAGAATCAAAATAGCACCACTGTGAGATTTATAATCATCAGATCAATTCTCATTCTCATTTCCATTTGCATCTTTCATTTATGTTTTGATTCTTGGACTTGGCAGGATTCAAATTCTATCAAGGAACTTGTGGTGAAGTGGAGCTCAATCTGTGACTCAATGCACAAGAGACCATCTCTAAAACCACTCACACTCTCTTCTTCTCCCGCTGAACCTTTGAATGCCACATATGATCTTCAAACAAACGGTGAATGGCCCGTGATCGAGACTAACATGCATCGTCATTCCGTGGTCCCTGAGACGTCTCACTTAAGACTGTTTATTCCAGAACATGGCAGCGAGCAAATGACAGAGCTTGTCTCTTCGAATCCTAATTCAACATTGAATTCTGCAGCTTCTTCTAGCGATGCAATGGATGTGGAACATGCTTCTTCGCTGAGGTTTAAAAAGATGAATGTCGAAAACCTAGCAACTCTATGTAATGCCTTGGAAAGCAAGGTACCATGGCAAAAGGATTTAGTCCCGGAGTTGGCTAAAACCATCTTGAAATGCAGGTCAGGATCGAGTACAAGGACGATCAATGGGAACGCTGATATAAAAGAAGACACATGGATGTTCTTCCAAGGTCTTGATGTAGGTGCCAAAGAAAAGATCGCTAGAGAATTAGCCAAACTAGTCTTCGGGTCTGAAGACAGCTTCGTCTCCATCTGCTTAAGCAGTTTCTCTTCGACAAGATCAGATTCCACAGAAGAAGTGAGGAACAAGAGGGTGAGAGATGAACAAAGCTGGAGTTACATAGAGAGATTCTCTGAAGCAGTGTCGTTTGATCCAAACAGAGTGTTCTTAGTGGAAGATATAGAACAAGCTGATTATTTGTCTCAAGTAGGTTTCAAGAGAGCTATCGAGAGAGGAAGAGTTTGTAATTCGAGT
The DNA here is from genome assembly GCA_036630335.1 of Physaria fendleri. Classification (NCBI taxonomy): domain Eukaryota; kingdom Viridiplantae; phylum Streptophyta; class Magnoliopsida; order Brassicales; family Brassicaceae; genus Physaria; species Physaria fendleri. The sequence continues at coordinate 31,398,884 of CM071718.1, read as the reverse complement.
GGTGAAGAAGCTTCGCTTAGAGAAGCGATCGTGATCTTGAGCTGTGAAAGATTCACATCTAAATCAAGAGCTTGTACTCCTCCTGGTGATCAGAAATCGGACAGTTCAGACCAATCTGAAGATAAGAATGTTGCTACTTGTGGTACGCTCGATCTCAACCTATCTCTTGACGATGACATTTGTGAAGGAGAGTCATGTGATGACATTGGCTTGCTCGAAGCGGTGGATGCACGGTTTCATTTTAAGTCTTCGTCATCATAACACATGCATGTAACATGAACATCTTAATGGAGTTGTAGATTTTTTTTTTTTTTTTTTTTTTAAGAAACAAAAAATAGGAACTTTAAAGAAGGATATGGGTCGGAACTTGGGATTTTTCTTTTCAGTTTTCATCTTATTTTTGTTTCTTTCGCAATGTGAAATTATGGTCGTAACTCGTAAATGGTTCCTTTTGAAAAAATCAAATGAAAACGTAGTTATAGAATGTTTTTGATAATCAAGAGTTTGTGGTTCATATGATACAAAATAAAGTATTTTACTGAAAACTAGATAAGCATGACTTATCTATGCCCGAAATAGATATACAAAAAAAATAAAAATCTTAACAGAATATATTCATGGGCTTGTTTAATCATTAAAAAAAAGGTCGGATTTAGTAAATAAAAATCAGGCTTGCTTCGCAATAGTTCTTACAAAAAGAAGATAAACTAGACTTAAGCTAGAAGAAAGAACATGCGGTACAACACTATATTTACCTGATATGAAATTTATCGTTAGCCACGTTGATTACAGCAAATATTTGGTTTGTTTCATATTAAGGATCTTTATTTTTTCGGTCAAATTATTATTTATACTGAATCAATATTACTTATCCTGCCACAGGCCACTTCTACCCAAAAAAAAAAAATTTAATTATCCTGCAACCATTGTTCTTGTGACCATTAATTACAAAACAGAACTATTTTATTGGTTTAAAATAAAATATTTGAATAAGTACACAATTAACCAAACCATCATCTAATATGAAATCCACGAAATATGGAGTAGATAAAGATAGTTAAACCCTTAATCTGCTTAAAGACAAAGCATAAATTTAGTCATTGTTTCCTTTAGAATTCAAGACAAGTTGAGTAATATTTTAAAGATCTCTACAAACTTTATTGCCTCTATATTTTATCTTTTCTTTTCTCCATAGAGAAAGTTAGAATCTTAAACTGCTTTTCTTTTGCCTTTTTGTGTTTAGTTTTCATTTAAACTCGATCGCAACTTTATGGTATTATTGATGTATTTACAACCCAAGATAAGGTATTAGAATATGTATGGATACCTTTTGTGAATGATTCTCTTTTCACAATGTTGTGCTTTGCTTTGGTTTTTATATTTATTATATAACAAAAAGTTTGTGATAAATCTGCTTTTAAAAAAAAAAAAAATTTGGAGTCATTCAAAATAGTGAGTCCTATATTTTTCTAGAGGACCTAAACCAATTTCAATCCACTCTTTTAGAATAAATCTATTCTAGATGATGAGTCGAACTAGCAACTTCTTAGTTAGTTCCGTATATTTTACCTGTAAAAATAGTTCTTCTAATATTTTGGTTTTAAATAAGTTAAGATTGGATATAGTTATCCAAAAAGATAAAAGTTAAGGTTGGATATGTTTTGTAGTAGGACAGGAAAAGAGTGATTATTTTGAAAAAAAAAATTCTATATGATTTGTTCCAAAAATGTGTTGCTTATACACACTAGATTATTATTCATGTTTAACACGGGTTGATTAACACGGGTTGATGTTTATAATAATTTGAGAATTATTATATTTAAATTTTAAAATAAATGTTATTAGCAAATGACAGGAAAAGAGTGATTATTTTGAAAAATATTATATTTAAAATTTAAAATTATTATGTTTATAATAAATTTGAAAATTATTACCCAACACCACCGTTAGAGGTCCGCCATTGCCTCACCGGAGGTCTGCCACCACCGCCGCTGGAGATCCGCCACAAATATTACTAATACATAAATAATATTTCTATCATTTATATAAGTATCTTTTATAAAAGTGATATATAGTAAGTGTTATAAATTTTTATCATTTAAAACAAGTGATACATACTAACAGCATTTATTATAATTGATGATAATATTACCATCAATTAGTATAAATGATACATTAATTTGCATCATCACTTTCCTTATCGCTTGTAGTTGAAGAAAAAATGTTTCACATCTGATTCAAAGTTAGTAAAAAATAATAAATTTGAATCTAAATCAATTTATCTAAATACATGAAGATTTTATTTTCTCTTATATCAAATAAGCAAATCCATATTCAAACCGAGCGTAATACTCGTAGGTACTCAAAAAAAAAAAAAAAAAAAAAACATAAAATTATAAGTATATATTATATTTAAATTAAAGTAATTATTTAAAAATAATAAATTATATTAACATTTGAAAATAATCTAATTTACATGAATAAATTTATTCAACAAATAATCGATTATTTATTAGTTTTGATTGTTCAACCTATCAAATATGTTTATACTAATAATTTTGTTTCTAATGTTAAAGTAAGAGTTGTAGTATGGACAAACAAAATATCAATTATTCCGATATTTGTTTGGATACGGCAAGAAAAAGATCAACCAAACTCGAATTGAATATATTTACACATAAACAATACTTTTCTCTTATTTTTTGAGTAATTGAACATGATATTCATAGATACCCGAAGATATTCGATTTTTCCGGTCAGTTTTATTAACATAATTTTGTATATATATTTTATAATATAAAACTCAAATCTAAACAAATTTATACAAATACCTGAATATTGATTTTTTTCCTATACCCAAATAACTGAAACTCATATCCGTATGAACCAAAAACAGCTAATTTTTCTCTTATAATCGAGTTATGAAATTCAAACCCAATATCCAATTTTTAAATACTTATTGAAAATGTTAAATCTTCGTAATAAGTGATTAAACAAATATTTTCAAAATTAAATTCCATATAGTTAAATCATAATTAAAAAAAAAGTAATATAAATATCCATCCTGAATTTTTTTCTTACAAAAACAAAATTTCCTAACTAAAACTTTCCGAATATTATGCATGAGGTTTTTTAGTTCTAAAATAAATGTTCTTTTAATATTAAGTTTTTTTTCAAAAAATATATATATATATATATATATAATATTAAGGTTTATACAATATTTTGAATAATGTTGTTTATATAAATTTATGTTGAAGTAAGAGTTGTATGTATGGATAAATAAAATAACAATTATTTTGGTATTCGAGCTATGGCGGAAAAAATATCAACCAAATTCAATTAATTAATATTAACACATAAACAACACTTTTCTCTTATTCTCTGAACAATTGAACCTGATACCAGAAAAATATTTAAATTTTCTCAATCAGTTTTATTAACATAATTTTGTATATATATTTTATATACATATATGTTAATATATATATATATATATACTAATTATATAAAACTCAAATCTGAACAAATTTGTACACATAATGAATATTAAAATTTCTTCTATATCCGAATAACTTATACTAAATACCTGCATGAACCAAAAAATATATTCCCTCTGTTTCAGAATATATGGGGTTTAGGTATTTTTTTTTAGTTTCACATTAAAATGCCTAAAAAATAGTTTTACTATGAAAATATCTCGCATTGTCTTGTTGAATGAAAATAGCTTTTTCCACCACTTCACTTGGTCATTTTCATAAATGGCTGAAAGAACTTGGTTAATCAAACATGCTTTTATTTGGTTTTAATTCTAAAGTCCCAGCTTTCCTATTTTTACTTCGTTTCTTAGCTGGCTCCCTGGTAACAAATAGAAATATTCCAATTTTTCCAGAAAACAATTCCTTTCCTTCTTCGTCAAACCTTGGACAAGTCATTGCAGCTAAAAACATTACTTTTCCGATAAAATTCTCACTATGACATGTGCAATGTGAATCTTCTTCAGTCGGAAGCAAATAATATTTCCCGGTCATCTTTGTCATATAAAAACATTTTTCATCAATATGTACAATATTGTACATATCGACAAACTTTGGTTCATATGGAAAAGTACTTTTATCGAGCATAGGGATGGAAAATTGCATTCTACCTTTCATATTGTCCTCTTTCAGATAGGGTTTGATGCTATTAGTATGTTGTTGAATCACTCCATCTTTCATACGCCTATATACGCCATGGAAAATGTCCTCAAAGTTGTTCTCTTTTGGAGTGGAACATTGACAAATTGATTTAAATCAAGAGAGATTTTTTTCGGCCACTATTTCCATATCGATATGGGATACATAAACTTTTCCACTAGTAGCATATTCTTTTGCTCTTTGCCAAATTCTTTGTACCGTTTTTATATGTACGAAAAATCGATGAGCAACTTCCCTTATACTATGCCTTTTCAAAATTCCATTCTACTAAAGCAATGTAAATCTTCATTCTTGAGGTTTTGCCTCTTCCTCTGTAAATTTGGTTCATTCTCTGCCTTGAAAAAATATATATCAATCTATAATAAAACAAAAATCATCAAGTTTGCATATAATAAAACAAATAAATAATGACCTTTTAAGTAGATAATGATTACTAAAAATATCGTTAAAAAAAGATCACAAATAACAAATCATCATGTATAACATCACTTTAGTAAATTATAAACGAATCAAATTGAACAAAAATAATGATTATTTAAATAAAAAATCATTATAATTATCTAAAACAAAACAATAAAACAAACAAATCAAAAATCAAATTTAAAACAAATAACAAAACATCACGTATAATGGAGTATCAAATAACAACCTTTTCATCTTCCATCGTCATCTTCAACCAGTAAAATTAGACACAAAAAAAACCTCAATGTTGAAATTACCTTAATCAATATTCAGATTGAGAAGAATTGGAATTCGTTAGTGGTAAGTAACCATCATCATTGTCGAAAACATCTTCACCATTATCAATATTATCGATATCTTCTTCACCATTATCAATATTTCCAAAATCTTCTTCTTCTAGTGGAGCTGAATTCAAATCAAATAGAGACTCATTTTTGTGATTATAAAGTGGTAGATTTTCCTGACAAAAAAAAAAAGTGGTAGATTCAAATCAAAATTAGAATCCATGAATAAAAATCATATTAGCTAAACCAGTTAATATAAGCATTATTTTTTACTACAAATTTTTGGTTTTGTCTCCTTTACAAAATTTTGAATTTTAGTTTCAGATTAGTATAAAAAAAATGGCCCCAACTCAAAATTTATTTAAAAAAACTATTCACAATAATGATTACAAATATTCAAGTATCGATAATGAACAAAAAAAGAGAATAAATTTTAAGGTAAAACAAAATATAATGAAGAAGAAAGAATTTTTTGACTCAAATTAATTATGTATTAAAAAAGTGTTTTTTTCTAAAATCCCTATATTCTGAAACAGAGGGAATATAGTTTAACTCATACCCATGTTAACTAAAAAATATCTAGATTTTCTCTCGAATTATGAAATTCAAACTCGATACCCAATTTTATTGTAAAAATACTTAAATAAAAATACTATCTAGATTTTCTCTCGAATTATGAAATTCAAACTCGATACCCAATTTTATTGTAAAAATACTCTAAATTTAGTTATAAGAGTTATTATATTAAAAAATTCAAATTCAAATAAAATTTAAACTAACTTAATTAAAAGTAAATCTTTATTAACTATCTTTAAACAAATATAGAATAATAATATGTTATAGGTTTACCGACCAAAAAATAAAAAGTCTCTGGAAGTCAAAATATAATTCGGAAAAAAACCTAAATAGCTAAACTCAAAATAGTTATAATATAATGATTTTCATTTGTAAATTTTCTGTTAAAATAAAATTTTTATTACAAATAATTATTTAGTTTGATAAATAAAAAGATAACCTGCCATCCAACCTCGAGGTCTACAGAGCATCGTTCTGGCATAAGCTAAAATCGATGGATTATGTGTCTACGTGCTGATAATGGACACTCATTGTGAACTTGATCGATAATAAGCATACTGTTCCAAAACAACATAGAAATAAAGTAAAATTTAATGTATGATTAAACATTCAGTATATCATAGCACAATTTACTAATGTTGCTAACTGTTTAGAAACCGGCTAAAATTTTTAGTTTGGTTCTATTTACTCCTTCTCATACGGTTATTTCAAATCAGAACTTAAAAACTAACTAAAAATTATCAGTTTCATTAGATACACATTATCTAGTGATTTCCAAATTATATGTTTGAACCAAAATATACATCAAAAACTGATAGCAAATATACAATACAATTAATAAAGTTGGATATATACGAGTTTTGGTGAAATCTATTCACTTACCTCATGTCTTTTGTTTTGTCTGTCATGCCTTTATAATATGTGTCCAGATTCACATTACTTTGTACCGGAATAATTTCCTCCATGACATTTCATTCCGCTACCATGCCAACTTCTCTGGTTTCCAACATTGATATTTTTGTTGACTGCATTAGGCAGGTCAACTGATATTTCCTGTATCTTCGAAAACCATTTTATTAAGAACCATTAATATTTGAAAGTAGGGGAATGGAAGCAATAAGAGAACCTGTATTTTGTGATTTTTCAGAAGGGGATGTTCAAAGGCACGTTGAGATATTATGTCTGTGTAATTTATGATATCCCCATTCAGGACCAATATTTTACAAAAAAAAATAAAATTACATTACATTATAAGTATTAAACGGTGAACATTTGTTTTCTTATATTGATTTTGTCTCCGTAACGACGAGAATAAGCAATAGCAAACATAAAAAAATTCTGCAAAAAATGAATAAAAACATTAGTTTATATAAAATTATTACTTTAAAGATGACAATACAAGCAAATTTGTATAAGCTGGTTCTTGAAGGACCTACAATATCATGAAAACATAAACAATCTTAGTTAACTTAGTAATGAAAAGAACATCCAAGACATGAAAGGTTAAACATATATCACACAAATGAAATAAAATTGCAGATAGATTAAGGAGTTCTTCGTGATTTTTTATTCAAATAATCCAAAATCTCGTAATGAAAATCTCTAGTTTCTTATATATAGGCATGATTATATCAGAAAATTGTATGACTTGAGAATAGAAGTAATTATAAACAAATCATGAAGAAAAAAAAGTAAAATACAAGCAAAACTTAAACAAATCATAAACAAAATATAAGTAAAACATAAGTAAAATATAAGCCAAACATAAACAAAACATAAGCAAAAAATAAGTAAAACATAAGAAAAACATATGATTTTACTATTAATATTAAGTTTGTTAATATAATTATTATATAATAACTCATGTATATACATTCAACTCGAAATATCATATGTTTTATCTTCAATTATTTTTTCCTAAAATGTATAAAATATTTTTTTAACATTAGCTTTTATAATTTATAATTAACAAAAATACACTTCGAAAAGCTACCAGTAAAAAGGACCATAAATATTACTTAATTTACTTTTTAAAATTCTATTTTTCCAATATTTTTAAAGTGGCATTTTTTGATAATTTAATTTTTTTTTATTAGCATATAATTTTGATCTTTTTGTTAATAGTAATTTTTTTTGGTGGTAAAGTTGTTCAAAAATAATGGTGAAATAGTTTAAGATTATTTTATTTATTTTTATTTAGATTCTAAAAATGACGATTTCTTTATGTTAATGATGCTAAAATTTTATATGATTGCTATTTTAGTTGATTCAAATTTAATAAAAATAAATAATATCTAAATATATTTTTAAGTGGTATTATATTATAATAATTTAAAAATTCAAGGTTTTTTTTTTTAATTTTGTACTTCCCAAATATTATACGGGATTTTTTTTTTGGTCAAGATTATACGGGTTTTCCATTTTTTTTTTTTTGGTCAAACCATTTTTTTTATTTATTCAATATTTCTTGTTTAGTGGTATTACATGTAATAATTTAGAAATATTATATAAGGTGTATTTAATCTTTTTTTTTTTGTCATGGTAGGTGTATTTAATCTTAACAGAAGATTTTAGTATATGGATCATGGATGCAACAAAAGCTTAATAATAATTTTCATCTATATTAGGTTTCCTGAAAAAAAAAAAAAAAAAAAAAAAATTATTGGTCAATTTTTTTTGTTAATATGTTAATTTCATTTATGAAATAAAAGTTGGATTTTCCGCCTTACACTATAACCCTCGAAAAGGAGTTTAGTGAGCTATTGATCAATTTATGAATTATAAGGTTTGTGATTATGTGAAGGAAACACCCATGTGAAAGCACAACAATATATCATCTATATTAAAATATTTGAGAATTAATGGAATCCTTATAATATGAAAGCATTTCTAATCTATAATAGATATGTCGATCAATTCATGCATGGAATCTAAAGTTTATCCTCAAAAGCAGGAAGGAATATAAAGTTAAGCATGATTTTTATAGAAAAAAAGTATATATAAATAATTTATATAGAAGAATTGTAGAAAGTGGGTGACTCTTTTAAAGCAGAAGAGATAAAGCTAAATTCGATCTCTCTGCTTTTTGTGGGTTGTTTTTTAAGCTTTTAAGAGTCTTGTGATGGGCATTTAGCATTATAGATCTAAAAACTTTGATATCTACATTATTCACTTTTTATCTTTTTCAAAAAGCAATAAGAAAACAAACTTACTTTTTATCCTCTTTGTAAAATTTTTGTTTTTTGGTTAATAATTAAATAACACAAGAGATAGTACGAGTTTTATTTAGTTGAGAGGTATTGACAAAACAGACTTTGTGTTACTTCATGACCCAAATCGCAAGTCCCTATGGTCATTTAAAGGGCTAAATTGGGCCGTGTAACATGTTATTAGTAAGTAAATTGGGCTTATTTAAAATAATCTAATGGCCCAAAGCTCTGATTGTTATAAAGTCACGTAGAGAATAGCCGACGTGATGTTTTGTCTTTTAGCGAGTGAAGAAACTTATCTTTGTTAAAACCTTTTCTGATTATGACATTTGAACTACCATAAAGATATTACTATCAAAGATTGTTTTTTTTTTTTTTTTTTTTTTTTTGCTTTTGGAGCTCCCGAAAGATTTTTGGTATAACGACATAGTATAATAACAATTTTTGTTATTACCGGTCCTCTATTCAATAAATTAAACACATCCTTCTTTTTTTTTGGCATGAAATTAAAACACATCCAGAACCAGATTTATAGGCTAAGCATAATAAGTCACCTCTATTTGGGCTGCAAAAATTCTCGCTCTTGAAAATTTAAAAATCTGCTTAAACTCAAAAGTCTGCGCACAGTTTTAATTTTAATGACAATTCCTTCGCATTTGATTTCCAACTCCAGCCAAAATTCAGTCCAATAGAAAAAAGTCGAATAACAATAGCCATATCCCACGTAGTAGTATGCATCCAGAGCAATAAATCTGAAACTTTGATTTTATGAGAATATAGAAAAAGGGTAATTTTTCGTGGGGAAGTATTATGATATCGCGATAGTTCATGGATAAATAAGTCGTTTTTCCTTGTTCTTATTCCTAAGTTTTCCGAGGTATATGAAAGCATTTATTTCTTTCTTTTGGTATGTCATGGCTTAAAACTCTGCTATATGTATGGTTTTTCTATTAGATTCCGAGTTTTTCCTTTATTCTTTTTATTTTTTCACAAGTAGTCATAATAATTTTAGAAAACTGTACTTATGCAACTATAAATATATTACATACATATACCATACCAATACCATAACATACATATGCATATATTTCTTTCTGGGCATATAACCCAAAACTTGTGGACCAGTAGATCTATGTGTTTCTTCAAACTGAGATCTCCTGATCATGAAGATGAAGTCTCAAGAGTCTTAGTAAGGTGTAAGTATGAAAATATGATGATTCAAAACAAACCAATGTAATATTTTACTATGCTGCGAACATATTGGTTGCACCAAATGCTCTCACAACACATATCATAGCAACTGAGGTTCCCATCAAGGCATCTCAAACGTGATTGTCATTAATACCCTTAAAAGGAATTAAAACTGGAAGAAAGAAATAACATAATTTGCATACTTTCCTTAAACCTATAAATAGCTAAAGAGAATTAGAGAATAGCCAAAATAAGAATGACAATACTCATCTATACTAAGTGGGAAAGAGATTTATCAAGAATGATTATATCTACAATCCATCTTTGAAATGTGCTAGCGTCTGTTGTAGGCAGCTAGCTATACATGTTTTTTCAGTCTTTTCTTTGTTCCTCTGCGTTTTTTTTGCTAACCTTTTTCAGTCTGAAGAATCTTGTGCTTGAGCAAATGTGTAACAGTCCGATCCCGTTGAAAAGCAGAAACAACGTACTTTGGTCCCAAGCTTCCTTAAAAACTATTTTCTTCTCCAACAATGACGATAAATTTAAATTTAAAACTTTATCTGCAAAAAAAAAAAGATTAACAACGAAGGGGTGAGAAAAAGTTTACTCAGTGAGGAAGAGTCAACAGACTCTTGAATCAACTAAAACCAATTTAAGAACACCACCTAAAGCAAGTCTAAGGCTAAAACATGCAAAAAATCACGGTGTGTACTACACCCAAACATATGACCACTCAGTGTCACACACACAAACAAGGGGACAAATCCTCATGCAGGGCACACCATATATGACAAACGGCCAGACCCATCTTAATGCAGGACACACCATAATGACAGATGCTCCTTCCCTTCACAAACACACACAACTGACACGTCTTCACCAAAACTAACCATTATGACAGACGGCCAAACCTTTTCTTCTAAGGCGCACCAGAAACGGTATCACGTGCCTCACCCAGGACGCACCATTGTCACAGGCACCCAAACAAATTCCTTTCAAGACTCACCGGAACAGTCTTTCTTAAACACCAACACACCAAGTTCGAGAGTCTAGGTCTACGGGCCACAACACACTCTCGAACTAATCCTATCGTGAGCTCTCAACACTCACGTATAACACAACACAAGAACTTAACATGCACAAACATCATTCACACAAAAGTTTTAAACCTTTAATCCTATGGATTCTATGTGATACATCTATGTGATACATATATATAATTACATAATATATCGTTTATACAATGACAACCAATGACGCATCTATTACTACTTAGACACGTCACATGCATATTTTAATCAAAGACTAAACTACTTAGACACGTCACATGCATATTTTAATCAAAGACTAAACTTAAGCAACGAACTTAAATGGAAGTTAGCAGAAGCACTCGACGAGCCCTCACCTTTGCCACTTGACAACGAGACGCACTTTCTAGGACTTTCCTTTTACTGAGACAGATTCGATAAACCGGATTAATCCAAGTGTAACTCCATAGTTCTAAGCTTAAATCAGTTTACCTTTAACCAATAGCTGCAAACACGAGTTAACTATGATTCAGCAATATTTCAGCCTTTGAACCAACCAAAAACTCAACCAAGCTCATTCTATCTAAACTGGTTCGAATTGGAAATTAACAGAAACAATCAGTCCGAAGTTACTACTACAGACCTGAATCTAACCGTCCAATTCCAATCTCCACCGTTGATAATGAGCTCCTGAATGTCTTGAAGACTCCCACGAAGTTTCACGTCGATCTGGTTCTAAACTACTGCCTAACTCCATTTAAATGCAAGTTGGTCCAGATATTCAACTCCTTCTAATGGAAACTCTTCTTTTCTCTTCTCCATTTTGCCTCCTCAAAAATCACATCTTTTATTCTTATTTTTCTTCCACAGCGGCTAGGTTAGGTTAGAAGAGAGATTAGAGAATAAAAAAGGGATTAAGGTTCACAAAATAAATGGGCTTACCAGATTCACAGGTTGTAATTTAGAAACAAAATTGATTGGACTAATAATAGAAAAGTGAGGGTATTATAAAATGGGCAAAAGATGATCATCTCCTCTTTTAATTTTAGGCATCATACCTGCATTTTCACAAGTATTTACTGAAAGTAGACCCAAAAAAGGTATCTATCTGAAAATGCTATTAGAAGATATACTTTCTAAAAATCCATGCTAATTTCATAATTAGTATCTCATTCGAAATTTCGAATCATTTCACTCAACCACCAAAATATATTCTTATTCACATTGCTTTTACGATGAAATTAAAGTTAATATTCAGAAAATAGAAAAATGGATGACATAAGAGATAGAGTGCAAATCTCCCATGCCCCAGTCAACAGAGTCAATTTCTCTCAAGCCCTCTCATTTTTCACTCCATTTACTTAGAATTATTTTTAATTCTGAAAATGTCAAATGACCAAAAAACCAGTTACTTAGAATTATTTTTAATTCTGAAAATGTCAAATGACCAAAAAACCAGAGATTTTAATCTAAATTACAACCCCAGATCCGATTTTAATTTCTTTCTTCTTCTTCTTCTTCACAAACCCGACACTCTTCTTCTTCTCACGAACTCACCTCGATTTCACTCATCTCTCCTCGCCTTCTTTTAATTTCTTTCTTCTTCTTCTTCTTCACAAACCCGACACTCTTCTTCTTCTCACGAACTCACCTCGATTTCACTCATCTCTCCTCGCCTTCTTCTTCGTCTGACACCAGCGGCTCACACCACACCACGCTACCATCTTCTTCTTCGTCTCTTTGTTTTTTTAATTTCCAAAAAATTAAACCCTAAATCCCCAAATAAAAAATGAGTCAAAATTCGGGAATTTCGGTTGAATCTCACAATGTTGGAGAAAATACTCATCCCGATGTGCCTGAATTCTGCTGGAGATGTGCTGAAAAAACAAGTTTGAGGGTGTCGAGATCGGAAGGAAATNTTCTTTATATGTTTGAGTGGATTTGCTGTATCTGAAAATGAAGAAAATAAGGAGGTGAAGAAGCTGAAGGTTATGCTCTATGGTGTTGTTGGAGTTGTGGTCTTCCTTGGTTCATCTAGGTTTATCTAAGTTAATGTTGCTATTGACATGATGATGTTTAATGTATTTTAAGTATGTTTT
>CM071718.1:31288571-31364614 GCA_036630335.1 Physaria fendleri | reverse complement strand
AAAAGCAGAAACCCATTAAGAAAAATCAAACATCAACAAAAAGACAGTACATGTCTGAAATTTAGTATAAAAAAAAAAGATAAAAAATGAGAACATTAAGCATAAGAAAAAAGACAAACCTCCCTTTTACCATGACCTAAATGATCATTGGAAAAAAAAGAATAGCAGTTGATCTATTGTTACCTGGAATGGGTCGAATTGTTTGAACGAAAAAAGAAATGAGGAAAAAAAAAATTTAAGGGTGAACATATTAATGAATCCAAAATTACACTGTTATCTTTACGACAGATACACGCCAAAAAAAAAAAAGATAAAAGATAAAGATACATATTGTAATTGAGAAACTTTTCCTAATTTAGTCTTCTCAAATATTCTATAGATTTTTAGGCTGATAAAATTTTATTTTTGTACAGTTAAAACTTATAATATTTAATGGATACATGAATTCTATGAGATTAATACAGTATGATGTTAAAAAGAAAAAAAAAAAATAAAGATACATATTGCAATTGGGAATTTTTTTCTAATTTAGAATTATTAAATATTATATAGATTTTTAGGCTAATAACTTTTTTTGTAAAGATAAAACTTATAATATTTAATGGATACATGAGTTCTATAAGATTAATACATTATAACGCCAAAAATAAAAAATAAAATAAAGATAAAGATAAAAATACATATTGTAACTAGGAAATTTTTTCTAATTTAGAATTCTTAAATATTATATAGATCAATATAATATTTAATTTGTAATGGAAAACTAATATGTTGTTATTATTTATTTATTAAGTAATTAGTTAATCACATTTTGTTTTTCAGATTACAGATGAAACTCATATATTCAATTTATATCTCAGTTACTCATATATTCAATTTATATCTAAGATAAACAAACTCTATATCATCAGCGAAGGATCAATAAAATTTTTTCATCCTGGGTGACTCGAACCAGTGAACGCTAAGTCACGGAGAGGTGTATAACCGTTATAACCGTATCTATATCTTTATATAGGGTTGAATGTTCACCCTCAAATCTTTGTTCTGAATTTTTTCGGATACAGTTCTTTTGAATAAAGTTAACATATGTTTTTTTAAAAAAAAAACTCTATATCTTTAAAAGTTAGTTACAATCGTCATTCTTCAAGACATTATATTTTAAAATCTGTCGAACTCTAGTATTTTTCAAACGTGAATTTATATAAGATGAAAATGGTCTCTATATCTTTAAAAGTTAGTTACAATCGTCATTCTTCAAGACATTATATTTTAAAATCTGTCGAACTCTAGTATTTTTCAAACGTGAATTTATATAAGATGAAAATGGTGATTTCAAACTCATACTTATCTTACACTTCAATTATTATTCCTGGCATTAGCGAAACTTATAAACCCCAACTCTATTTTACAATTCAAATATCAAACCGTCAACACATATACATCCATTGACAAAAAAAAAAAGTTAATCAGACAGCAAATGAGGACTCACAATTTTTCAAACTTTCATCGAGAGAAAGAAGGGAGAGATTGAAAGATAGTACTAATAATAGATGATATTAGCTTATTCCTGGTTGCTGACTCATTATTAAAGCCAGAAGATCCTCCTGGATTATGTAAGAGGCCGCGAAGGGGGAGAGAAATTACATGAAACTGTTACACACCACGATTCAGATAGCTAGTTGATGTTCCCATATTAAAAATATTAGAGGATCAAATTTCCATCCTCAAAAAGAAACGATACTTATCTTTGAGGAGGGTCCACTGTTTCGACATTAGAACATGTCATACCTTCGATCTTATCTTTGGTGATCTCAACAAAGTGACCAATTAGTCGGTGAAAACGCTTAAAAAAAAAAAAAAAAAAAAAAAAGTTAATCAGACAAAGCAAATGAGGACTCACAATTTTTCAAACTTTCACCGAGAGAAAAAAGGGAGAGATTGAAAGATAGTTACTAATGATAGATGATATTAGCTTATTCCCAGTTGCTGACTCATTATTAAAGCCAGAAGATCCTCCTGGATTATGTAAGAGGCCGCGAAGGGTAGAGAAATTACATGAAACTGTTGCACACCGCGATTCAGATAGCTAGTTGATGTTCTTTTTTTTTTTTTTTTTTTTTTTAAATTTCCATCCTCAAAAAGAAACGATACTTATCTTTGAGGAGGGTCCACTGTTTCGACATTAGAACATGTCATACCTTCGATCTTATCTTTGGTGATCTCAACAAAGTGACCAATTAGTCGGTGAAAACGCTTAACGACCCGATAATGGTAGAATGATGGAGGACCTGTCAGAACCTGCCACCTATTTTTTCATGCATTTGAGAATAATGCTTCATGGTAAGACCACAACAAAATCAAGCTCTCAAAAGTTCAAGTAGAAAAAATATGACCTCAGATACCCTCGGGAAATGGCCCCCGTTATTGTTCCCCAGATCAAAGAAGAACCCTTACTGGTCGTCTCTGATTATTTTATATACACTTGTCATTCCTGTCTCATCCTGGCCTGGGGAAGAAGCTGCTTGATCCGCAGAGTGTTCTGAAAAAGATGTTGCTGGATACCATGCCAGGTATAAATCCAACTCCAACATCATCTGAAAGTCCCACCAGATGTTCTTATCCATAAGAAGGTTTCTGTTTCCAAAAGTAGAGAAAATGAGACCAAAGAAACAGAGTTTAAGTTGTTCAAAAATATAAGTATATCAAAGGAGACCTGATTTGGCATCATGAAAAGTCCAGATGCTTCATGAATCTCAGCCAAGATATTTCTGAAAGCTGCCCAGTGAGAATTTCCAGCTGGAACAATTATGGTACTCCGATCTCTACTAACAGATGCTTCTGACACCTAACACAACACCAAAAATCCCACATCAGAACATTCCTAACCTTTTTGATACCTCGGCACAGTCACATAAACCAAAATGAATAAGAACATTCCTCAACTCTCTAAATCCTACAATCCCTAAAACTTCAAGTTTCGTATATGAAAATTGATACATTTAAGAAGCATCCCTCCCATTCTCACCGATGATGATCATAGTTCAAGCATCAATTCTTTGCTGAAGAGCTCGTGTTCATTAGAATTGACATAGTAATTGAGGAGATCGAGTAATCAAGTAATCAAGAGACACCATAAGAAGGGACGATGATGGTGAAAAGACCAAGGGACGATGATGGTGAAAAGACCAACAACATCCAATACTGAACATTTAAGTAACGCCAAACACGATCTGGTACCAGCTTCACGTCTAGCAAACGCCTCAGTGTTTTCCAGCTAAATTATGCAAAAAAAAAAAATGTTTTATGTGAATTTCATTGGTATTTCACAGCATTCTTTCATCGTTTAGGTTTTGAAACTGAAGAGAGGGAAAGAATTAAAAGATAAAGCATAAAGAATGGATTAAGAGCAACATTGGGAGTGTCTTTAAGAATTTGACATAAACACACAAAAACAAATTATAGACAATATACCGAAAAAGCATGTTCTTACCCATAACTATAATGAAGACAAAACCGCTAACGCAATGCTTCCACCATGAAGCCAACCTTCTTTCATACCCTGATGAAGTAGTAGGCAAAAGAAAGTTATAAGACAGAATTATAAGTGTTCACTTAACTTGGGGAAGCTTAAGAAGTTATTAAAGGCACAAAAACCTGTCTTTATTCCCAATGCCAATGAATATTATAGTCGCTATGATCAAGATGATGTCACCTCTCTTCGGGTTAAAAGATCCGATAACAGGAGCGTCTTTAATAGTCAAAAATGCAAGATGATTCTGAACTGAAGCTATTTTCTGATCTCCAGACTGAACATAAAACCAACCACCTCCAAGAAATTCAGTAACAACAAATATTTAAAAACATAGGCAAAGATATAAGAAATTGAAGTCTTGCTCAGAATTCCGAAACCGGTTTAGTATATTACATTGCAAAAGAGGAGATTTTCTTGTCTAAACATACCTTCAGTTTCTGGTTTTAGCAGTTCTCTCTGCTTGTTCAAGAAGATGTGCTTCAACAATCCCGTCTGAACCGAAGCTAGTCTGCATTTTCACTAAGCCAGCTTCGGCAGAACTGTCGCCACATTTGTCCTCGATTCCCACATTGATCCCAAGAAATTACCGGTTCTATCTCAATCTGTATGATTATAATGGACAATGAAAAAACCATATAGGAGAATAAGAAGATAGATGTAGTATTACTCGTGCATTTTTTTTACCTCGACATCTCTCTGCATGATCCTACGTCTCATTACAGAGACAGCTTCTTCAGAATAAAGTTCACCACGGCCAGGACCAGAGAATGAAAAGGCAATGGTATATGTTATCTTTGGGATATAAAGCGTAAACCGATGTCCGCGAAGAACATATTCCACAACAGCGGGTATTCTCCTGATTCTTTGCAGTGATGGTAAGAAATCTTTAGCTCTCTTAGCTGCAGCCTGAGACATATATATGCTTCAAAATCAGATTATTGTATAAGGCTAGTCACAAAAACGTGTTTTACGATATATTTACTAACCACAGTTAGGTCTGTGATGTGGACTGGTGGAGATTCTTTTGTAGAATGGATTCCTTTCTTGTAGAACCTTATCCTGATTCTGCTGACCTGGTTCCCTAACCTTTGCCCAACCATTTTTAACAACAAACTTAGCAGGATTCTGATTCTCAAGGAAAACAGAACCAAACTCTCATCCAGCTATAGCTTTCACTTTGTAATCCACTTTGAAAGCAACATCCTGTTCAAAGGAACACATACATAATCAGACAAATGTAGTCAATCACTAAGCTGAGATGTTTGACTTACGCACCTTTCCAATGCAAAGTTTCCTCAAAAACTCCTTGTTATCCCTAGCAAAAGGCTCATCAACACCTCCTCTACGAGCCTAAACATCAAAACAAAACCACAATTACCTCCTTGATCATCAAAAATTTGACTTTAGACTAAGCTCACTCACCATCTTAGGAGCCATAAGAGAAGATAAAGTAATGGTAGGAGCCATAAGAGAAGATAAAGTAATGGTTTTTTCAGGTGGTGGTCCAGGTCTGCTATGGCTTAAAGCTGTGATCACTAAACAATCTCCAGAGGTAACAGCCTTCACTCTTCCTTTAAGCCATTGATTCTCAGTCGTTGATGCCATATTGAGATAAAGTAATGGTTTTTTCAGGTGGTGGTCCAGGTCTGCTATGGCTTAAAGCTGTGATCACTAAACAATCTCCAGAGGTAACAGCCTTCACTCTTCCTTTAAGCCATTGATTCTCAGTCGTTGATGCCATATTGCCTAAATCAGACAAAAACATTCAAAAGAAACATAATTTACAAAATGGTACATTGGATCAAACTAAATGATCAAACTTTAATTTAGCCATGCATCAATTAAAATGTACATTAGATCAGATTAAACCAATCACTCAATCACAAAATGTCAAGATCAGATCAAAAACCATAAATTGAATCAATAAAACGGATAGATCTAAATGAAATTTTCGATAATTCTGAGAAAACATACCTTTGATAATATTAGATCTGAACAAGAATCTCTCTTGTTCTTTCAGAAGAAGCTCTGAGTTTTGGACAAAAATTAGTTAAACGGCGGATCTCGAGATAGGGAAGAGAGCTCAGGGGATTTGTGCAGAAGAGGTCAAAAGATATATAAACAGAGGTAAGAGAGAAGAAGATGATGATAATGCTATTTGTCTATTTTACCCTTACCGTTTTGAATAAAATTACGAGTTTGTGCCATTTATTAGATTTTGTTTACGGACAAGAACTAGTTTGAGTTTAACCCTAAAAGGCTAAAACTAAAAGCCTACTTAAAAGATTTTTGCATATTAGTCCTTGTAATTTAAAAAACTTTAGAAATTACCCTATAACTTCAGTAACAGATAGAAAAATTGGCTTATTGACATGGAATGACTCTTATGTAAAGAATAATTAATAGGAGTAATTAATTTTGTAAGACCCATGAATTAATTAAGTTGCATGTGACTATAAATAAGAGCCAAATTTGTGTAAGCAAATATGAAGTCAAGTTTTATTTTGTTGAAAAAGATATGTTTTATTAGCTGAGTATTAATTGCTGTTGAATACTAGAAATAAATAATTATTCTGTTTTTACTTGACTAGAAAATATTCCAAAAGTAAATAATCCTATTTATAAAATGAGAAATAAATGTGTTTTTGAAAAGATTTTTAAATAATTAGACAAAAGTCCGGAGTTGATAGGTTAGTTGGTAGTTCTCTCGCTTTTATGGATACTAGAATTTAGAGTCGGAGGATCGATCCCTGGTCTCCACATAATTGATGGGGTCTTTGGCCACTAGGCACGAGTTAAAAAAAAAATAATAATAATAATTAGACAAAAAAGGGAAAGAATAGATTTTAAAATAAAAAATGTTACTTTTGAGTGATGTATTTCCATTTCAATTTAAATGTCATTTAAGTTGTTTCAATTTAAATGGCATTTAAGTTGTTTCAATTACAAAATCAAATCAATTATCTTAATATATTCCATAATTTGACTATAATGAAATTAATCATAACTTAATTTTTGAATATCTAATATTTAGTGTACTTAATTATTTTGTGGATTGGGATATGCACCCTAATTAATCACATTTAAAGTCAAAATGTTATTCAATAAATTTCCACCAACAATAACTTGCCAAATTAAATACTGACCCAATTCTTTACCCATGCACTACTCATTTCCTCTTCCATCTAGGCCCTTTGTATTTGGATGGTCGTTCGAATTAATTCAGGTTTTTTTGTTGAAATCCTATTTATATATATTTGTAAATTTTGATTATTTAATTGAAAATAGTTAAATAAAAATAATATACTTAAATTAAACAAATATAATTTAAAAACTTACTTTGGCACTTTTGAGTATTTTTATAATTTAAATTTAAGATAACTGGTATTTTCTGTTTATATTTTAATATATATATATTTTTTTTGGAAAACGTTTATATTATAATTTGATTAAACTTTTAAATATAATGCATCTAGTTTGTTGCCTACGTATAGGTTCTCGATTTAGTTCATTTAGATTTTTTGTTTTAATTTTGTGTAGGTTTCTATATTTTGATAAAACGAAAATAATACTTGTGTCATTCTAATTTCAGCAAAATCATAAATGAAAAGCTCTAAACAGATCGGGTAAAAAAAAAAAAAAAAAAAAAAAAAAAAGAACACGTGAATCGTTCCATTTTTATGTAGTGCTTTCTCTTTTGTCACTAACTTTTATGTTAGCACTTATATACCAAATTCTCGAATCACCGTTAGTCACGTTCCGATTTAGAAACAAACCATTTCACGGATTAATCATTACACAAAAATCCCAATAACACTAAAATATATATACGATCCAGTTGTGATCCACCACTATGAAGCATGATCCTTTTTTTTATCAAAACAAACAAACATTAAGACCCAAATGTTCATTTAATAACATTTGACTTTACAAACGATTATAACTCATTACTTGGGATAGAAAATAACACTTATGTTATAACATAATTTTGTTGGCTATAATTAAATCTTTACTTCATCTTTAACAATTTACCGTTCATCCATTGCTGTTTCTTACTTCAATCTAAGAGCTTTTCGTGTAGTGTTTGATTAATGTGATCGTTACTTTATAAAGTTCTTTAGCCTTTTTTCTGTTTTTTTTTTTTTTGAGCAATAAAATAATACGAAAAAACAAACTTTTCGTGATTTTCTCAATCGATTCTAAAATTTTGAGCAATAAAATAATACGAAAAAACAAACTTTTCGTGATTTTCTCAATCGATTCTAAAATTTTTGAATTTGACAAAGTCCTTACATAGATCCAAAATTAGCCAATATTAGCCCCTAAATTCGCCACCAAACTCTTAATAATTTGTTACTAACAAATCAAGAAAATTTTCCTCATTTCACAAAAACGTATTATCTTTTAGTCTTTTTAGTTACATTGTAAAAGAAACTAATTCAATCCCTCATTTCTAACACAACAAGATCAGAACACATGTACAGATCAGCGAGCTGGAACCGTGTGATAGAGGACCACTCAGTACCATGGTCCACACCAAAGACAATATGGAAAGGCTTAGACGAAGACGAACCAGTTCAATACAATCCAACAGAACAAGAAGAGATGACTAAAAAAGACAAGTCACGTTCAAAATTTGCTGAAAATGCTGTTCATATTATCCCTTTTGTTCTTATGGCTTGTGCTCTTGTTCTTTGGTTCTTCTCTAATCCAGGTTAGTCTCTCTATATTTATGATCTTACTTAGGCTCTATATAGATCATATAGATCTCAATGATTTCCATAATTTTCGCTCATCATCTTAATTGTTCATTCGGATAGATCTCTGATTCTTCTAACACGTATATATATAGATGTGGATGTTGGGGTTAAAGGAGAATCGATTGGGGCTAAGATTGAAGGGTTAACAATTGAAGGAGATATTGATAATGATAGTGATGGAACTCAAACTGGATTCTTAGGTGGAGCAGCCACAGAGGTTGATTCAGACAAAACTAAACTTGATGTTAATAAGCTTCATCGGAAGATACAAGCTTCAAGGAAACTGGTTATGAAAGATTTTTATTAGCCTTTTTTTTAATTAGTTTTTTTTTTTTTTTTGAAATAGAGTATGTTACTTAACATTCAAAATAAACTTTTTTTAATTATTTAATTCTATTTTAATTATGTAATTTATGAGCTAAACATGATCACTTAAATACTTTGTTGTTAGCTCTGGTTTGTTATCAGAGAAAGTTCTCTGGTTAGTACGCGTTTAGCTTTATTCAAGTTTACTCAGAATCTTGCTTTAGCGATACTTCAGCTACGAGCTTCAAACCTCTATATGTCACATTTGGCGAAAACGAGATGGACGGAATCATGGTTAACCATCAACCACACCAAGGCTCTTAGTTCGCATTATAGACAAAACTATTCGGGATAATTTAAATGCTATCAAAGGACTAAACGACATGCACTACAACAGCGGATGATCGAATGGTTTTCTAGTCGAGTACATCCAACACAGAACCACCAGCTCGAGGTTCTCACCCCAATTGGACTAATTCAAAAACACATCCACACTCACAGCTAGGGATGTTAATATAGGTGCAGATTAAGAGGACTATCCCGGTCCGGCCCAGTCCAATAAACTTAAGCCTAAATCCTGTAAAATTTTAGTCAAAAATTCAGGGTTTATTTAAGGTTCAACCCTTTTAGTTTAGGATTGTGAGTCAGAGCCCTACCAGCTCAAAATTCTCTAGATTTTTTTCTTCATTTTCAGCTTTTGATCTTCTCTTTCTTCTTCTTCGTTAAAAAAATAAAAATCCGTTTAGACGTACGAAAAGATTAGTTTTTAACATATATATTTCCCTAGCGCATTCTTTTTTTTTTGTTCTTTTCTAATCAATTGCATTTTTTAGATTTCATTTTCAGACTAAAACTTAATTTTTTTGCTTTAAAAAAAAAATAACATTTAATATAAAAAAAATTGTTCGAACTAGTACTATAATACTTTCCTGACAAAAATAATCACAAAAAATACTAAAGAAACGTCCAAAAATAAAAGAAATTGTACAAAATAGTTTCTTACACACATCGGGTTAAGAGTTTGTGTGTTTCCGCACTCATCAAACTAACCAAACCCAAGTTTTGCAAAAAAGAACGAAACGGCTGTCGAGGATTTAAAGGACCCAACTCGACACGTGTGCCAGATGTTACTCCTCTTCTCTCTTCTTTTTTTCATATATTCCTCTCTTCATCACTTCCACTTGTCGTTCCCATGCAATTTTTACCACTCTCTGTTAAGTTTCTCCAAACCCCAAAAACGATACCGTTTTCACCCAATAACTTCTTACCTTATTCCTCATGGATCAATACATTCTAGAACCATGAATACTTCATATGATTACAAAATCTTGATATCCTTTTACCTTCATTTTTTTTTTTTTTTTGACATGAATGATTACAAAATCTTGATATCCTTTTACCTTCATTTTTTTTTTTTTTTTGACATGAAGTAAATTTAAACCCCTAGACCCTATATATCTCTAGGACAAAATCCATACCATTTTAAATTCATTTTCTAAGAAAAAAATCTCTTTCATATAGCGCTTTGAACTAACGACTTCTAAATTCTCCAAAAAAACCTTTATCGCTAGAGTTAACATTCACGTTCGGTTCTAAACATTGGCGACCTATGCGATTGTCTAAAGCATCACAATTTTAAGAACATATTTTGATCTTTTTCTTTTTGAAAATTTATAGATAGTTAAAGGATATTTTCCGATCTAAATTTTTAAAATTTATAGATATATAAGATTTTCTTTTAAAAAAAAGTAGATATAAAGACATTGAAAATTCTTTAAAAAGTTTTATAAATATTTTTTAATCAATACATTATGTTATTTATATTTACTAGTATAAATTAAAGCATAAAAAAAAAATCACCTAAGGAATCCAAAATTTTTTAATTTATTTTCCCTCTGGTTTATCTTCATCTTTGTAAGTATCTAAGTTTTCATCTAACACAAACAAAATTAACTGTAACGTTTATCATTTACTCTCTTTCCCTTTTTTTCTCCTATATAACCCCCCTTTCATTTTCCTCAATTCCCCAAAAATGAAATCTCTATAGCATCAATCATCTGCTTCTTCCTTCTCTTTCCCTTTCACAAATCCACAAAAAATGTTACAAAACGCAACTCCAATGGCATACTACAACTTCAATGATCCTCAATACTCAACATTAACCTACATAATACCCAAACCAACAACAGAACTTTACGAAATCGATCCAATAATCCCATCCATAGACAATACAATCTACTCATCAGATGAGTTTCGCATGTATGCTTACAAGATCAAAAAATGTCCAAGAACTCGTAGCCATGATTGGACAAATTGTCCTTATGCTCATCGTGGTGAGAAAGCAACAAGACGTGATCCTCGTCGTTTTAGTTATTATGCTATTGCATGTCCTGCTTTTAGGAATGGTGTTTGTTATAGAGGTGAAACATGTGAGTTTGCTCATGGTGTTTTTGAGTATTGGTTACATCCTGATAAGTATAGGACTAAGGTTTGTAATGCTGGTGGGTTTTGTCAAAGGAAGGTTTGTTTTTTTGCTCATGGTCCTCAAGAGTTGAGAGATGTGAAGAATAGGGTTTGTCGTTTTGCTTATAGGCCTGTGAGAG
Organism: Physaria fendleri; assembly: GCA_036630335.1. Classification (NCBI taxonomy): domain Eukaryota; kingdom Viridiplantae; phylum Streptophyta; class Magnoliopsida; order Brassicales; family Brassicaceae; genus Physaria; species Physaria fendleri. The sequence continues at coordinate 31,353,413 of CM071718.1, read as the reverse complement.
TTGTGGCTGAAGAAGTAGGAGGAGGAAGTAATGGTGTTGGTGTTGGGGTGAGATTGAACGGTCAAGATGTGGCTAGAGATGGTTTAGATAGTAACGAGGAGAGGGTGGAAAATCAGTATGAGCCGTTGGATTTGGATTTGGATTTGGCTCAGTTTGGTTGGGTCTCGGAGTTGGTTGATTAAATATTGGGAAATTATTAAAAAGTAATAAATAAAGTGGATTTTTAAGAAAATCCATAAGTGTGATATTGTCTTGTTTATGGTAAATTTTAAGAATTTGTAATGATTTATAGTGATATTGTATAATCAGCTTAATTATGTAATTGTTGTTTATGAAAAAATTATGTAATTGTAATGATTTATAGTAATGTCATTGTTATTTATCAATAAAAAGAAAAATTATGTAATTGTAATGATTAATAGAATTATATTATTTCACTAAATATGTAACTGTAAGCTGATTCTAACATTAAATATGAACTAAAGATGGTAACAATCTATGACAAAGTTTCATCTAAAAAATGTGATTAAAGTGAAAGAAAAAAAATTTTGGAATCCAAAAACTTGGACTCGAGTTAAAACCCATTCAAGACAAGGAACAGATTTTTTTTCTTTAATATGAATTGTATATTGTAAATGTTATTAAGAGTAATAATAGTGGTGTATTCATATAAATTTTACGGTTTTTGGATCGGTTTCATGCAAAATAAATTTAAAAAATATGGAAACGAAACAAGGAGACATTACTAAGTCAAAAGCAATTTAATAAATCTTACGACCAATAGTCGTAAAAAAAATGTACGGTTTTTGGATCGGTTTCATGCAAAACAAATTAAAAAATATGGAAACGAAACAAGGAGACATTACTAAGTCAAAAGCAATTTAATAAATACGACTAGTAGTCGGAAAAAAGTCTTCTTTAAAAAAATTTCGAGTGTCGGTTTCATGCAAAATAATTTAGAAAAATATGGAAACGAAACAACGAGACATTACTAAGTCAAAATCAATTTAATAAATCTTACGACCAATAATAGAAAAAGAATTTTTTTTTTTAAAAAAAGTTCGAGTGTCGTTACATGCAAAATTAAATTAAAAAATATGGAAACGAAACAAGGAGACATTACTAAGTCAAAAGCAATTTAATAGTCGAAAAAGAAATAAAAAAAAAATAGTTCGAGTGTGCACAAACGGAATGATTAAAAAAGTCCGAGTATGTACGGACGGAAGATTTAAAAAGTCCAAGTATGCACGAACGACATAACTAAAGAGAGCAAAAAAAAAAATAATCTTACAACCAAACGTCGGAGAGGAAAATCTTTTTTAAAAAAGGTTCGAGTGTATATGAACGGAATGATTAAAGAAAGTCTGAATGAGCACGAACGAAATAATTAAAGTGAGCGAAAAGAAATATTATAAATCTTACGACCAATAGCCGGAGAGGAAAATCTTTCTTTAAAAAAGTTCGAGATTGCACGAACGAAATGATTTAAAAAAATCCAAATGTACACGAACGGAATACTTAAAACGAGCGAAAAATATAATAAATCTTACGACCAATAGTTAGAGAGAAAAATATTTCTTTAAAAAAGTTCGAGAATGATAAAAAAAATCCGAGTGTGTGCTAATGGAATAATCAAAGCGAGACAACGAAACAACCTTTTACGACACGCCTTGATCAAATCACAGTTTCGAGAAAAAGCGTTTTAAAAACTTAAAATTTCAGATAAAAACATAGTTTAATCTCGATTTGTATATGTCATCCTTACATATAATATATGCTATTATATTTTGGATTTTCTGTAAAAATAGTTGATATACAAATTTGAAAATTTATTATTTATCTCAGAAAAATATAAATCGACTTTTCATATCAAAATTAAACCGCAATATAACCTTCGATAGACTTTTTATTTTTATATGAATTAACAGAATTTTTTTTAATATATATGCTTTTTTAACATATTAAAACAAACAATCTACTACTTCATACAAAAATTCAAGTTTATTAAATGTTATATTACGGTTTAATCTTAAGATGGAGTGTTCAGTTGCATTTTTCTCGTGAAAGTTAAATTGTAATTTTGAATTTGGGAAAGAATTTTGCAAGGATTTTTCATGTTCCAATTTTAATAGTTGTTTTAGAAAGTATTAGCTGTAATAGTCACAAATCATGCAACCGTTACACAAATATAAAGCTGCTTGTAGTCTATCAATAAAAAGTTTGGGATTCTCCATCGTTCATCAGAAATACAAGCAATTAAGTTAAAGCAATTAACTTGACAACACACAAGATTCTTTCTTTGAATGTATCTGTTATAACTTATAAGAAAAAAGCAAAAATTTGGTTACAATTATTACGTAATTTTGATAAAATATTTTTATTTTATTTTCAGTTAAATCAATTAACTTAATAAAAAATCAAAATAACCAAGTTTATTTGACATATTTATAATTAGTTCTTAGCTTTGTCTTTTTATAAATGAATTCATATTCAAATATACTAAAATATATTTAGTAGTTTTTAATTTTTAGAACCATACGTAAAGTGTGAAGTATGGTATAGTATAAAGATTTATTCCAAAATTACAAGGCTCTTTTTTTTTTTTTGTCACGATCCAAAATCACAAGTCTATAACACACGAAAATATGGAGGATTTTTGGGATTTTTGGGCACATTTTTCTCAAACGACTCAAACACGTTATAACGCAATTTATGAAACTTTATTTCAATAAAATATTATTTTAAAATAAACATTATAATATTTTAGCATTTTTGTTTTGTTTTATCAAGCTGTAATATTGTAGAAGTATTTATTTTGTATCATTATATTCAGATTCAACATTACATATAAACATAAAAACATTATTCTTATTTTCAGTAATAAAATCTTGAACTAAAGCACTGCTTAATATTGGAACATCTCGACCAATGTGTTGTCCATCTCATTATTTACTTCCTTCACTTCCGGACGACATACTTTTCATAACTCCAGCTCTTTTGATAATTACCATACTTCCTCCTTTTACAGTTTTGCCTCCTCCACGTTTACCTCCTTTGAGTTTTTGTTTACGTTTTAGTAACCCGGGCTTACGTCCTCCTCCTCCTCCGTCAGACGATGACGATTTATCGCTTCCAGATTTACCTTTTTTACTTCCGCCTTCATCCGAAGATGACGATTTACTACTTCCGCTTTTGGATTTACCTTTTTTACTTCCGCCTTCATCAGACGACGAGGACGATGATGAGGACGACGAATCATCTTTTTTACCTTTGGATTTACCTTTTTTACCTTTTTGTCGTCCGCCTTCATCTGAAGACGACGACGAATCTTTATCTTTAGATTTACCTCCTTTACTTTTTGGTTTACCTCCTTTACCTTTCTTTCCTTTCTTTTCATCCTCAGACGACGAAGAATCATCACTTCCTTTTCCAAAATGTGATAAACCTGGAATCATCCTACACCATTTTGGTAGCTTTAACCCACCTTTTTTAGACTTTGGCCTTACGGTCAATATAGTCGGTGGTGCTGCTGCTCCTCCTGCCGGTGCTGCTGCCTTTCCTCCTGCTGGTGCTGCTGCTCCTCCTGCCGGCGCAGCTCCTCCTCCTCCTGCTATCCTTGCTATCTTCGGTGGAAGTCCTGCTGGTGGTGGATTCGGCTTTACTCCCATTCTACGCCTACATCACACAAACAAGTAGAAACATATAGAGTCAGTACTAAGCACAAACATAGCAATCACCCGTTTGCGGTTTTTTTTTAATCGATTTTTTTTGTATAAACAAACGGCTCATTATTCAAAAAAAATATAAATAGTTTATTATTCGCTTTAAATTGCAGTTTTATATATGTGAGACCGGCCTTACATACAATATATATACACATGTATATATGTATAACATGAATCATATATAAGCAATTAAATCTAGAATTATTTAAATATAATTTGCTTAGTCTTACTTAACGAGCCAGATAATGATACCAAGAGCTGTAGATCCAAAGGTACCACCAGCTGTGAACCCTGTGGTTAATACAACCGTGGCTAACGTAGCTGGTACAAGGACAGGACTAAATATGATGAAAAGTGGTGTGCTTAAAACTAATGCCACAGCAGAACCAGCTAGGGTTAGACCAGAAAAGCCTAAGAAGACTACAGAAGCCACAGAAGCAACAATAACCTTAATGGTTTCAAACACAGGGTTGAGAAAAGAGAACATATTGAGTATTTCACTCATTTTGTTGTCTCTTAGAATTGTTATGGTCTTGTGAAGGAGAAGAGAGATTGGTCTTTTTATATTTGGAGTTTGTGTAATCTAACTACGTGCACGGTATATGATCCATGAAAAATCGATTGGAGTTAATAGAGATTTATGCTACGTCACGTCTCATTTTCTGAAAAATCTTGTCATGCTTTTTAGGCCGTCATATATAAGCGTAAAGAAATGTTTTTATTATTGCATATTTTTTAGTTAATTGTTGAGTTAAATGATTTAAATCTGTACTTGAATTTGATTGATTTTACTTGGTTAAAAGATATATTGTTGGTGAAACTGATGATTCTAAAATTAAAGCCAAATTACAAAATAGGAGAGGTCGAAAAACAAAACAAAATATATAAATGATCCTTATAATTAAGATTAAAAATAAACCAAAATGTGACTTGTAAACTGAAAAAAAAAAAAAACAATGTAAGTAAATGTAAATATTTTATGAGTAATCCCATTAGGAATATTTTATGAATATACATACGAAAAGATTTTATAACCCTGACCAAAAAATAGTCTAGTTACAAAACTATATCCACCAAATTTATGCTATATGTACCAAAAACTTATATGATATATAATATGTTGTTTTTTTATTGATTTTTACATTGATTTTTTAACTGTCCATTTAATTATTTATATGAAGGAATCTATATAATTAATGTAATTTTTCCATTTTCTTTAACCAAAATTTTTTTTTTTCATTTTTGAAAGATCTCTTTTAGGTTTGGATTTTTAATTGGAAATTACGATGGTGGAAACAAAAATTTCGGTATGGAATGATCACTAATTCACATGGATCATATAGACTATGGTGAGCAAAACTCAAAAAAGAAAAAAAAAAAAAAATCTAAGGTTAATATCAGATATATAACCTCAATTGAAAAAAAAAAAAAAAAAAATCTAAGGTTAATATCAGATATATAACCTCAATTGAAAATATACAATAAACATTTTTACATTTGTTACTGTTTCTGTATCACGGGGTATATATACATTCATAGAGAGAAATTAGATAAATTTAATTAGTTTCATCAACACTTGATCATTTAGTAAAAAACAATACTTGGATAAACTAAAAATGACAAACAGAATATAACTTATTGTATATCAAACCATTCTATATTATCTTTGTCCTATGAAGTGAACTTATTATCCTCCGGCCGCTTTAGCCGCCAGCTAGGCTTTTGGTTTTTTCGCCGGCTTAGCTTCCGTTGCTGGAGTAGCTCCCGCTGCTGGTGTTGGAGCAGCTTCTGCTGCTGGTTTTGAGGTCGGTTTTGCTGCTGGAGCAGCTCCAGCAGCTGGAGTAGATCCACCGGCTGGTGTCAATCCTGGAATCTTTGGTGGATCTTTACCTGTAATTCGCCTATATACACAAAAACAAAATAAGGTTATCAAAATTCGCGATAAGGTAATCAGTTGCAATTGTACTTCATGTACAGGCTCGGCCCTGTAGCAATATAAACAAAACATTTGTTTAGGACCCCACTTTTTGTGGGGCCTATTATTTTTAAAATATTTGATTTTTAAATAAATATTATATTAAATTATGTAAATAATGTATTTTTAACCTATTATTTTTAAAATATTTGATTTTTAAATAAATATTATATTAAATTATGTAAATAATGTATTTTTAAATCAATAAAATACAAAAAATATACAAAAAATAAATTTTATGTTTATGAAATTTAAATTTAATTAGTAAAATTTATATATAGTAAAAGAAAAATTTTGTTATTTCTTTAGCTATTATTAATAATTTTAAAAAATTAAAATAAAATAATTTTTTTGTAATTAAATAGGGCCTCAATTTTTTTTCCGAATAGGGCCTCGGGAAAGTCCGGACCGGTCCTGTTCATGTATTAGATATTTATATGTCTATGCTTCTCTATAATCTATAACAAATATGTGTAAAAATGGTAAATATTATTAAAACTAATAGTTGTGATTATACAAACCGTATAATTCCAGTCATTTTCATGTCAAAAAAAGCTTTTAAAATATGAAAGCGAGAAAGAATGGTCTAACTCTAGCTATCAAAGCAACGAAGAGTTAAAACGATAAAATCAACAAGCTAGTTCACTCTACGAAAAAAAAAGAGTGTTTTAGTGGTTAGTATTAATTACTTGTATAGCATCATGAGAATCGTGAGAGCTTGCGCACCAGAGGCACCTCCGGCCATAAATCCCGAAGCAAGAAGAGTAGTAGTAATACCTGCGGGTACGAGAACCGGGCTGAATAAAAGGAAAAGAGGCGCAGAGGTGACTAATCCCACGGCTGTACCGGTAAAAGATAAACTGGCAAACAACAAAAGGATTACTGCAGCTGCGGAGGCAAAAAGAGATATCATAAGACCCTTAATCGATGGCCTTTGTGCTCGAGCTAGCTCACGCTCACGTTTTTTTCTGGCATTGAAAGTCATATTTTGTTTTGATTTTTGTGGGATTTTGGATGAATTAAGAGAGTGGATTATAATGAAGAGATTGTGGTGTGGTCTACGTGCACGGTATGTGTGTTACACCATGCAAAACAATGCGAGTTAATAATGTTTGGTCTCTACGTCACGTCAGATACTTTGAAGGAGAAAACAAAATTTTAAAAAAAAATCTTGTAATTTTTTTTTAATGATGTTAAACTATATTCAAAGAAAGAAAGGACGGCTATAGCATTTTCCGAAAGAACCATTAGATTAAATCCAAAATTAATTCCAAAATTAATTCTAAAATTATTTGGTTTTAGTGGTTAATTAAATCTAAATTTGGTTACGTGTTTGATAAATGCGTTTTTAATTGATAGATAATTAAACGAGGTGAATTATGCAATAAATTAAATCTTACTAACTATGGTTAACAAGGTAGGTAGAAAATTAAAATGTTTTGAGGAGTTTGGGTATCAATTTCTGAGAATCTAATAATTCGGGAAGTATAATTGAGAGGCGAATAGCTGAGGTAGAAAAAGTGAGAAACTCAATAGTTTGGGGTGAAAAAAGGTGACGACCCTAAATAGAGAAGTGATTGATGAGAATAGTCTGCCAAAGATTTTAGATAAAATTATGCAGAATGCTATTTTTTGTACATTTCACCTACGATGAACAATAACGCCACATATAGATAGTATGTATTGTCTATGTGCATGCCAATATTGTGCTTTGTGCCATAGACATACAGCGCATATAGTATACGCCATGTCATCACTTTTTATATACGATTTTTTTTTGTAGAAATCCATGAACGATCAAAACGGAATCCAGATTTAATTATAATTATTGTCAAACATAAAGACACGGTGGTAAATATTCGTGGACAGATACATATGGGTAAATTGTCGTCCATGACATTTCTAAAAAAACGGATACAATAATGACATTTCAATAAGTTTGTTCAACGATAATGGCAGTTTGAACAATACTCTCTAGATTTTAAACTTGTGTGGGTAGATGTGATTCATAGTGTCATGGTTCAGCTTTGTGAGGATTTTAAGCCCATGTCGTTCTCTTCTTTGAATCTTTTTAGTAGGTGCTAGGTTTTTGAGGCAGTCGGGGTTGTCTTAGTTCACACGGATCATATATATAATATGATGCTTAGTGACAAATCTCAAAAAATATTAATCTAATTAAGGTTAATATTATATCAATAATATACAACCTGGATTTAAAATATACAATAAACATTTTTTACATTTGTATACATTAACAGAATGATATTAGATAAATTTAGTTTCAACAGTACAATAGTTGGATAAACTAAAATTGATTTACAGAATTTAACAGATTATACATCAAAGCTTTCTTTATTATCTTTGTTCTATGACCTTACATTATTTTTTCCCAGCTGGTTTAGCTTTCGGTTTAGGCGGTGGTTTAGCTGCTGGTTTATCTTTTGGTTTCTCTGTTGGTTTATCTTTTGGTTTCTCTGTTGGTTTATCTTTTGGTTTTTCTGCTGGTTTATCTTTTGGTTTCTTTTCGGGTTTATTTTTTGGTTTATCTTTTGGTTTCTCTGCTGGTTTATCTTTTGGTTTAGTTTTTGGCTTATCTTTTGGTTTAGGTTTTGGCTTATCTTTTGGTTTTTCTGGTGGTTTTGTCTTTGGCTTATCTGTTGGTTTAGTTTTTAGATCTTTTGGTTTATTTTTTGGTTTATCTTTTGGTTTGTCTTTTGGTTTAGCTTTTGACTTATCTTTTGCTTTATCTTTTGACTTATCTTTCGATTTATCTTTCGACTTATCTTTCGATTTATCCTTCGACTTATCTTTTGATTTATCCTTCGACTTATCTTTCGACTTATCTTTTGATTTATCCTTCGACTTATCTTTTGACTTATCTTTCGATTTATCCTTTTTATCTTTCGACTTATCTTTTGATTTGTCTTTTTTATCTTTTGACTTATCTTTTGATTTATCCTTTTTATCTTTTGACTTATCTTTTTTCTTATCTTTTGATTTTTCCTTTGACTTATCCTTTGATTTATCCTTTGACTTATCTTTTGGTTTATTTTTTTTCTTATCTTTTGGGTCAGTTCCCACTGCTGGGACAGCTCCAGCTGCTGGAATAGCATCCGGTAGTGGAGTTGTAGTAGGATCCATTGGTGGAGTTGGAGTAGATCCTGCTGGTGGGGTTGGGGTAGCATCCATTGGTGGTGATGGTGGGGTAGATCCCGGTGGTGGGGTTGGGGTAGCATCCATTGGTGGAGGTGAGGTAGATCCCGGTGGTGAGGTTGGGGTAGCATCCATTGGTGGGGGTGGGGTAGATCCTGGTGGTGGGGCTGAGGTAGCATCCATTGGTGGGGGTGGGGTAGATGCCGCTGGTGGAGCTGCGGAAGCATCCATTGGTGGAACTGGGGAAGCATCCATTGGTGGGGCTGGGGTAGATGCCGCTGGTGGAGCTGGGGAAGCATCCGCTGATGGGACTGGGGTAGGTGCTGCTGGTGGTGCTGGGGAAGCATCCGCTGGTGGGGCTGGGGTGCTGCTGGTGGTGCTGGGGAAGCATCCGCTGGTGGGGCTGGGGTAGATGCCGCTGGTGGTGCTGGGGAAGCATCCACTGGTGGGGCTGGGGTAGATGCCGCTGGTGGTGCTGGGGAAGCATCCGCTGGTGGGGTTGGTGTAGTTGCCGCTGATGGAGTTGGGGTAGCTTCCGCTCCCGCAGCAGCTCCACCTTCCGCTCCCGCAGCAGCTCCACCTTCCGCTCCCGCAGCAGCTCCACCTTCCGCTCCTGGAGCTGCTCCACCTTTCGCTTTCGTGGCTTCTCCACCTTCCGCTCCAGAAGCTGCTTCAGCTTTCCCTCCTGCGGCAGCTCCACCTTCCGCTCCCCCGGCGGCTCCACCTTCCGCTCCAGCGGCGGCTCCACCTTCCGCTCCCCGCTCCCGCGGCGGCTCCACCTTCCGCTCCCGCGGCGGCTCCACCTTCTGCTCCAGCGGCGGCTCCACCTTCCGCTCCAGCGGTAGCTCCACCTTCCGCTCCAGCGGCAGCTCCACCTTCCCCTCCTCCGGCAGCTCCACCTTTCGCTCCGGGAGCAGATCCAGCGTCTGGGGTGGCTTCACCACCTGTTGTTAATCCCGGAATATCTGGTAGATCTTTACCCGTGAATTGCCTATACACACAAAATAAAATATAGTTACAAAAATTTGAGGTAATCAATTGTACTTATACTTTATATATTTATATCTCTACAGGCTAATCTATTATAAATTTAGAGTAAAAAATATACAAATCACAAATAATAAGCTCAACTAATGTATAATTTGAAGTTAAAAACATATATAAAAAATAAAAACAAATATTTTGGTAGTTAAGTGTAATTTACTTGTAGAGCATCTTGAGAATGGAGATAGCCTTTTCCATAGTGATACCTCCAGCCGCTGCGCCCGAAGCAAGAACCAGGGTACTAATACCCGCAGGTACAAGAACTGGGCTGAACAAAATGAATAGAGGTATGGAAGTGACAAATACCACCATTGTGCCTACAAGAGACAAACCAGCCAACAAGAAAAGGAATAATGCAGCTATGGTTGCAAAAAAAGATATCATAAGACCCTTAAGTGTTGGTCTTTGTCTTCGAGCTAGCTCTCGCTCACGTTTTTTCTTGGTGTTGAAAACCATACTTGTTTTGATTTTGTGGGATTTGCATGAATTAGGACTGGATTATAATGAAGAGATAGTGGTGTGGTGTGTGGTCTACGTGCACGGTATGTGTTTGTTTATTACATGCATAACGATGCGAGTTAAAATGTTTGGTCTCTACGTCACGTCAATGTTTTGTAAGAAAGTAACTTAAAGCCTATTTAGTTTTGATTCCATGATGTTCTTTTTGAGTTAAAATGTTTGGTCTGTACGTCACGTCAATGTTTTGTACGAAAGTAACTTAAAGCCTATTTAGTTTTGATTCTAGGATGTTCCTTTTTAGAAGACTTAAGGCTTCCGTTATTTCATTCATTATCAACTAGTGTTCAAACTTGTCCTTCCATCCATTTACGCCTATTGAAGATGTAGTCATGTAGCTTATATCACCATAATGGGCTTGTTCAACTTGTAAAGATATATGAAATAAGTTAAAGATCGCCAGTTTAAATCGTTATTTGAGGTCTTTTCTTTGAAGTGAATTTAATATGGTCTAGATCTAATCCTGTAAGGTTATTGTCTTATATTTAATCGTCATCCAGTCTTTTTTTTTGTTTGAATTCGGATATTATTTTTTCGATTATTATTGTGTCATTGGAATTTAAACAAATTCTATGGTAAGTTGATGGTTCGAATTAAGTACGCGATAGTTTATGCTTCAGTCGTATATTCTGTAAAGTTAGAAATTTAAATTAGATAAGTGATAGTTCGTTCTTTAAATCGGAATTTTTTTAAAAAAAAAGAACTGGGTTTAAAGATTTTTTTTTAAAGAATTAATTTATTGATGAGGTAACATTAACGGCACAATAATTATCTATTAAAATTTTTAACGACGTTTTTTTTAATGAAAAAAAGTCAACTAAAATCATGTTTTAAAATGAGGTCAGTTTTGGATTTAAATGCTACTGTTTAATCAGTGATTTAAAATATAGTTATAATAAACATTTTTACATTTGTTATTGTTTGATCTGTAGCACGGGATATACATTAATAGAATGATATCAGATAAATTTAGTTTCAACAGCACGTAATTATTTAGGTACAACAGTTGGTTAAACTATAATTGATGTACAGAATTAACTTGTTATATATCAAAGCTTTCTATATTGTCTTTGTTTTCTGACCTGAAATTATTTTTTCTTGGCCGGTTTAGGTTTCGATTTAGGTTTTGGTTTAGGCTTCGGTTTAGCCGCTGGTTTTGGTTTTGGTTTGGTCTTTGGTTTATCTTTTGGTTTAGGTTTTGGCTTGTCTTTTGGTTTATCTTTCGGTTTAGGCTTTGGCTTATCTTTTGGTTTATCCTTTGGTTTAGGCTTTGGCTTATCTTTAGGTTTATCCTTTGGTTTATCTTTTGGTTTATCTTTTGGTTTATCTTTCGGTTTATCTTTCGGTGCAGGTGGGGCCGGAGAATCTGCCGCAGGTGGGGCTGGAGAATCTGCCGCAGGTGGAGCGGGAGCTGCTTCCGCAGGTGGAGCCGGAGCTGCTTCCGCTGCTGGAGCTGGGGCTGGAGCTGCTTCCGTTGCTGGGGCCGGGGCTGGGGCTGCTTCCGCTGCTGGGGCTGGAGCTGCTTCCGCTGTTGGGGCTGCTTCCGCTGCTGAGGCTGGGGCTGCTTCCGCTGCTGGGGCAGCTTCCGCTCCTGGAGCAGCTTCTGCTTCTGGGGCAGCTTCCGCTCCTGGGGCAGCTCCAGCTTCTGGTTTAGCTCCATCTTCTGGTTTAGCTCCAGCTTCTGGTTTAGCTTCACCTGGTGGTGTCAATCCTGGAATATCTGGTAGATCTTTACCCGTGAATTCCCTAAACACACAATAACAACAAATGGTTATGAAAATTCATGGTAACGTAATCGATTGACCTAGTCTAAGTTTGATTGTGGTTATAGTTCTAATCTATAATAAAATTTGAGTTTAAAGTTTAAAACATACATACAAAACAAAATCAAATGTTTTGGTGGTTAAGTGTTTAATTACTTGTAGAGTTTCTTGAGAATGGAGATAGCCTTTTCCATGGAGATACCTCCAGCCGCTGCGCCCGAAGCAAGAACCAGGGTACTGATACCCGTTGGTACAAGAACCGGGCTGAATAAAACGAATAGAGGCATGGAAGTGACAAATACCACCATTGTCCCGACAAGAGACAAACCGGCTAACAAGAAAAGGAATAGGGCAGCTATGGTAGCAAAGAAAACCATACTTTTGTTTGATTTTTGTTGGAAATTAAGACAGTGGATTATAATATAGAGATAGTGTGGTTTGGACTACGTGCACGGTACCATGCCAAACGATATGAGTGAAGGTTTTATCTTTACGGTCACGCCAAGAAACATATTATGTATTTAGTTTGTGTTTTTTTTTTTTTTTTTTTTTTTTTTTTTTTTTTTTTTTTAGTCAAGGGTATTTAGTTTGTTTAAATTGCTTTTTTAACATTACAAAGCATCACAATATTATTACTTTGTTATGTTAAAAATTCAAAGTAAAAATCTAAAATAAATGTTCCTTGGTTGTTAATGTTAGTTTTCATTTTAAGTTACAACAAATAATATAGGAAAACGATGTATTTAGCTCCGAAATTATCGACATCACGCCATATACACTTGAATCTTTGATATCTTGCACGTTGGTCCTAGTTAAAAAGTTCCGATAGCAATTTGATCCGCAGATTTGATTTTGTTCGGTTTTTGATCAACCAATACGGGGCGAAATTGTAATATTAAATTTTAAATCGGGGTGAAATTGCTGTCCTACTTTTAATTTGAGATCAATTGGAACGTCAAACTTCATGTAAGATATAATTACAAGATTATAAAGATGCAGGACTATGTGGCGTAATGTCGATAGTTTCGGGGCTAAATATATCGTTTTCCCAATAATATATTTTTTAAAATTACAGCAAAAAAATTTAAATAGTTTTTTCAAAATCAAATAGATATAATCATACGTTTAAAAAATACATGTGAAATCAAATTATATAATGTATCATATACACTTATGGTTTGATTTACATTTTTTAAGACATGGGTAGAATTGCAAATAACAATTTCAACTGTTTTTTTTCCTTCAAAAAACCTACAAATGAAAAAACAATAAATAAGTAAATATGCAATGCCGTTGAGAATCAAATGGTATTTACTATTTAGTAATCAGATTCAGAGATAAAAGACAAATTGGGGCATTAAGTATGAGAAGCTTCATCGTTATAACCAAAATCTAAAAAAGCTTTGTGAAGTGTCACATCACACCCCAACTTGTGTGACAAAACCATAGTTAGTGTGTCCCTACACCATTCATGGCTGCTTAAACCTAGTGATCACCTTCTTGTCTCCTTCCTCTTATCTATATTTCCCTGTTTATATAAGAACCAAAAGATCAGACCTCTTTCTTCAATCATCACTTTTAGTTTCTCTTTCTTTTCTTATCATCTGTGTTTGTAAACTAAAATGGCAAGTTTTAAGGAGAGCTCTGATTTGGAAGCTATACAGAAGCATCTCTTTGAAGACTTGATGGCTTCTGATAGTTTCATGGAAGGTTTTGACTTTGATGATGATTCTTTTCTCTCTGGACTTTGGTGTATAGAACCTAAACATGAACCTGATTTTCCAGTTCTTGATCCAGATTCGTTCTTCAACGAGTTTCTTCAAGTGGAAGCTGAATCATCCTCATCAACATCATTACCAGAGACGAACTCTTCATCATCTGAGACTGATAAAAAGGCTGAGAGGTTTGTTGAAGAAGAAGCGAGACATTACAGAGGAGTGAGAAGAAGGCCATGGGGGAAATTTGCAGCAGAGATTCGAGATCCTGCAAAGAAAGGATCAAGGATCTGGTTAGGAACGTTTGATAGTGATGTTGATGCTGCAAGAGCTTATGACTGTGCAGCTTTTAAGCTCCGGGGAAGAAAAGCTGTACTGAACTTTCCTCTTGATGCTGGTAAATATGAAGCTCCGGCAAATTCAGGAAGGAAAAGGAAGAGAACTGATGTGCAGGACCAGCTTCAAAGAACTCAGAGCAATTCATCTTCTTCATCTTCCTGTGAAACATTTTAAGAGCATAAGCAGTTTCCTTAAGTTGTGTAAAGTAATTTTAAAGAAGAAACCAACTATGTACGTTAGTGTGAAATGTGTATGGATGTTCTGTTTCATGTCCTTAAGATTTAGAAAAAAAATAAAGTTCTTGTTGCCATTGAGTTCCAGATCTCTGAACAACCTAACTAGTTTGTAATTTATGAGTCAATGGTTCATGAAACAATCAGGGTGGTCTGTCTCTTTCACATGAAACCTCATAGAAACAGCTTCAACAAGTGAGTGTACCTTGGACAAAAACAAGAGGAGCAAGTTGCATGAATGTAGTAGCAAATGTTTGTCTCATATGTAGGGTACAAGTCAGTACTCATGGACCATGACACAAGCTACAGAGAGATGAAAGAGAGATGCACAACTTGCAAATCAGAATAAATATGAGCAGAGATATTTGTCTACATATCTACTTCTCCTTGAAAATACTATATGGTTGAGTATAAGTAACACTAAAAACACAGAATACCATTTCTCGATCTCTGTCTAGTTTCCTAGTTCCAAGGCCAAACTGTGATCTAAATATGTTTTGAACAAAATAAGATAATCTTATATGCATATGTCACATAACATAACATAGTGAGTTAACCTGTTGTAAGATTGAAGACATTTTCTTCAGGGGTTGACTCAATTGTCAATGCAAGGCCCACCGTGTTGGACTTATTGGTCACCACTGCATGAGTAAACCTGTCATACATTGACAAATCATGGCATATACCAGAATATCCATTAGTTCATGAAAAAGGATAAGACTCTTCTCTAATCATTCTCTCTCCATTGTTCCAATAAAATATTTGAAGAAACTCAATCATATATCTCACTTTTGACAATATTTGTGGGATAAATAACCTGGATACTTTTCTTGTTACCAGAAAATGGAGAATAGTTTAGAGATAACTGCAATTAAGGATCTTTCTGTATAATCAGAAGGGGTTAAATCATTAACTTTCAGCACAAGAGTTTTGGTGAATACCTGCATCTGTTGAGTCGACCATAGACCAACATCAAGCAGGAGCCTGTTACCTGAAACAGAACTTATTTGTCGGGTCATGGAATCAATGGTTATTTTGTTACTCAAGAAACCTTCTTTATACATTGAAAAATAATTAACCCTCATTAGTAATAGTTTTGGAAAAAAGCACTTCTACATTGAAAGACACACAAGGCTGCAACTTTTATAAAGAAACAAATAAGGAATCTTCAGTCATCAGAGCTGTAGTCGCTGGACTCAGGCAGAGACGGGACAGTGGCACAACAGAAGGCTTCTTTATCTTTGAGAAGGAGACAGCTTCCATCGGTGTTCCATTTGAGGTCCAATATGGAGAAGCCCGGGAGGGGATTGCATACACAGAACGCACCTGAGGGAGTCCACATGTAGAGGTGAGAGCTTCCAGTGCATAGGAGGAGGCGTGTGCAGGTTGGGTCCCACACAGCGGCTCGAATAGGTTCTTTTTGGACCAGGATGGCTGCAACCTCAATGCAGTGCATGTCCCATATCCACAGAGCAGTGGGCATATTGTCATTTCGTGTGCATATGTACTGGCTGTCTTTGCTCCAAGCCAGAAGGCCTGATAACATATTGAAAGATTTTAGCTTTTGGACGTCAAAAACAAGAAGGAAATTCAGATATCTGATTGCAGTTTCCAATGTTGCATTTGACCGCAGAAGAGAGAGCTTACCAACTCCTTGTTTTGGGTTAGGCTTGTCTACAGGAGGTTTCTGGAAAGGAAGAGCTACAGGTAATTCCATGACATCATACCTGACACTTATATATCCTTCTGAAGCATCTGGACATAAAACCACAGAACAAAACAAGGTTCGATTAATGAGATTGTGAAGATTACAGACAACAAGAGTGTTATGGAAGATGTCTCTATCAGAAACGAACAGGTTGGGAACAGTAGTTACCATAATTGCTAGGCATGAAGTTTTCATCCAACGATAACTCAGACATATCAAGCTGCAAGGGTTCAACTATTTCCTAGAAAAACAAGGTCGAAAAGGTTAAATACATACTAACATACATTGAAAATTGGCTTTTTAAAGGATGTTAGAATTTATTATCAAAGAATGGAAATGGCTTTACCTTAAAAATAGCAGCAGAACAAGGCGCACGAACCGTTGATAGGTGTAAGAACTCAGCGAATGTTTTCCAAGTGAGGTGATTTAGAACCCGTAGCATCTGATCGTAGCTACCAATGGCAAGAAACTGACCACATGGAGACCAGGACACAGTTTTCACACCAAGTCCACATTCATATGCCTGGTATTTAAATAGACACCTACCATCTGGAGAATAGATTAGAACCTGCCCAGAAGTTACAAACTTTAGAGAAATCCTCGAGAAACCAAACATAACAGAATTGCAGAAACAAGGTAATACCATATCTAAAAATAGAATCAAGACCGAAACTATGCATACCTTATATTCAAGAGGCGAATCCCACACTACAATAGAACTATCATCAGGTGACCACTCAAGATCAGCCAAGTCCAAGGTATCAACAGCAAAGCTACCCATTATCTCCCATGATTGACAAGACAAAAGGCTAACATAGTCCTTGCAATCACGCCGTGTACAAATTGCTGCAAACTTCCCATCTTGATTGAAAGCAACTCCCTTCGAACCATGCTTTGGCCACTGAACATGAACACAAGCCGTGTTCAAAAGAGACCAAACAGTTAACCGCAGCTGAAACTCCGAAGTTGTGAGTATATGACGGCTGTCTGGACTCCACCTAGCGTAAGAAATACCAGCAGGACCTTCATCAATCTTGCAAGTCCATTCTGGTTGTGTCAATGACCAAGCTTGAATCATCGGTTTTTTAAAGAGACCACAAAGAATGTACTCAGAATCAAGAGCCCATTCTATATAGCTTATTTTATCTAAACAAGAAAACAATTGCACAACCTGCATTTACAAAAACATAAACATATTCATTGGAGATTACTAGATAGATCATTATCATCTCTAAGGTTACAATTTCCAAAATTTAGCAAACCCAAGTTAGTTTTACTCAATGTAAGCACAAGATCTAGTTGCATTTTGAACATTCATTAGAAGTAAGATCCAAAATATTCCAGCTAAAAATTGTCATTCAAATCAAGGGTTTTAGATGAATTAATTACCAAATCGAACTAATTTATACCTGAAACGAAAACGTATCACGTATCACGAGACGATGATCGTTAGCGACGGCGACGTAACGAGAATTTGGGGAGAAGCAACAAGGACCTGTCTGCTTGTAAGCTTCTGTGAATTCCATATTAGAGTATACACCTCAGATTCCACGATGGGTTCTAAATAGAGACGAATCAATGTCTATGATCTTCTATAAACTAAGCTCCTCGATTTCACAGTGGTATGAGAGTAGGAGAAGCCATTGAAGAGAGAAACAAATTTCAAAATTGAAATGAAAGAGATCCGAGTCATTTCGGGTCGGGTCAGGTGTATATTTCGATCTGGTATAGGCTTGAAAATGGGCCATGGGCCCATTATAGCCTTATTTAACAAACACCATGCTGTTCGTAGTAACTGCAACACAACATCATACCGTTTTATCCTATGTTTTTAGAAGTTTCTCTTTTGTCAATACTTAATCAGATAAGATCTAATGATTATGATCTTAGTGGTTTCAGATTTTTGGATGAAAGATTGAGAGTGACAGTTTTTTAAAAAATTGTTCCTTTTTCACTGTGCATTTGAGACCGTTTGTACAGTATTCTTAACAAATCTTAAACAGTTTCTAAACTAAAAGTGCGAATCTTTCGTATATAGAGAGAGACAAAATCTAAAATCCCTAAAAAAGACAAATTTTTCTGTGTGAATGTGAGTTTCTGTTCCGCAAAGCTTCAAACTTTCCATTTTAATTGCAGCAATCAGTTAAAGCTTTTCTTGGGAAAAACAAATTTGCTTTAAGGGGGAGGGAGGGGAAGAATGTGAAGTATGTCCTATATGAGGAAGAAGGAAAATAGTCCAGTTTCGCCATTGCAAAAGCGACGAGCAAGCTGGTCAGACATTTGGGTTAACCATCATCATTTATTGTCTTCTTCGTCTCTTGGTTTAGTCTCAAAGTTTCAGTCTTTGGCCCCACCTATCTCTAAATCCAAAACCCTACTCCTCCCTGATTTAACGCTTCTCTTACCTGACCTCATTCTTATCAGAATCTTTGAGAAAATCCCTAAATCTCATCGGAAAAATCTCTCTTCGGTCTGTAAAAGATGGTTCAAACACCATGGTTGTCTTGTACGGTCTGTTAGGTTATCAGATTGGGAATTTCTAGCGTCTGGTAGGCTGATTTTAAGGTTTCCTAATCTGGATACTATTGATTTGGTTAGTGGGTGTTTAGTTTCGCCTCCAAGTTCAGGTATTTTAGTTAACCACAAGATAGTTTCATTTAATGCTGGTGTAGAATCTTATCAGAGCTTCTTTGAGGAGAATTTGTTATCTGTTGAGATTGTTGATAGAGGATTAAAAGCTCTTGCTATTGGTTGCTCTAATCTCCGGAAACTCGTAGTGATCAATACTAGTGAATTAGGATTGTTAAGTGTAGCTGAAGAGTGTTCAAAGTTACAAGAACTCGAATTGCACAAGTGTTCTGATAATGTTTTGATTGGCATTGGTGCGTTTGAGAATCTACAGATCTTGAGATTAGTTGCTAATGTAGATGGATTGTATCACTCTTTGGTTTCGGATATCGGTTTGATGATTTTGGCTCAAGGGTGTAAGAGACTGGTGAAGCTTGAGCTTGTTGGATGTGAAGGAGGATATGATGGGATTAAAGAAATAGGCCAATGTTGTCAAATGCTCGAGGAACTTACTATTTGTGATCATAAGATGGAGTCGGGATGGCTTGGAGGTCTTCGATATTGCGAGAATCTCAAGACTCTGAAACTCGTTTCTTGTAAAAAGATTGATAATGATCTAGACGAATCCTCAAGTTGTTGTTTTCCTGCTCTCGAGCGATTGCAGCTAGAGAAGTGTCAGTTAAGAGATAAGAATACAGTGAAGAGTTTGTTTAAGATGTGCGAAGCCGCGAAAGAGATTGTTTTTCAAGATTGTTGGGGCATGGATAATGATATCTTCAGCTTGGCAATAGCATTCAGGTTAAAAGTTGCATCCTTTGGCCAATTTCATTGCTTCTAGACCGTGCCGAAAATGTCTAAAAAGTTTGAAACTTTTTGCTAATTTTCACTGTTTTGTTGGGTTTGCAGGAGAGTGAAGCTTCTGTATTTGGAAGGATGCTCATTGCTAACAACAACAGGTTTAGAATCAGTGATACTACAATGGCATGAGCTTGAACATCTGAAAGTGGTTTCATGTAAGAACATAAAAGATTCAGAAGTCTCTCCTTCACTGTCAGTTTTGTTCTCAGCTTTAGTAGAATTGCAGTGGAGACCAGACACTAGATCTCATCTCTCTTTGAGTCTTACAGGGACTGAAATTGGAGGAAAAGGTAGACATTTTTTCAAGAAAACATGAATGTTCATTACCTAACTATTCTCTTTAATATTTTTTTGAAATTTTATTAGGTTTTGTTTCTTTGTTGCTTCTTGTTGAACAATGTAGCAATTGCTGTAATCAAATCTTGTTGTTATTAGCAATATTGAAGTATAACCAATAACCATAGTCTAGGAATAAATGCATAGCAGGTTATGAATTAATTTTTGGGTTTTCTACCCAAAAAAATTCAATGTATTCAAAATTTATAAATTTATAGAATTTTGCTTTATATATTATATTTTATTTGAATTCTAATATGATGTGTTATATACATTAAACAAAAAAAGTTATTAAGTCGTACAAAAAACAAATTTAAAATATCATATTCGAATTCAAAAATATAAATTTACATAGCTAAACAAAATTCTTTCCATCCGTACAAAACAAATATATATATATATATATATATGAATTATATTGCAATTTAATTTTAAAATAGAAAGTTGATTTTATTTTGAAAATTATTTTGAAAGTAATTTGCAGATTTTGAATAGTTGATATTTTTTACACAGTATTAATATTACAAGATTAGTTGTAATATTTCAGGTGATTAAAAATGAAAAATCCTAAAAGCACTTATGATATATACAAAAACTAAAATTATATATATATATATAATTTTTTTTTGTCACGAACTAAAATTATATATAATAAATATAAAACTTAGTATATGTTTATGTGTGTTGTGCCCAAAAGAGAGTGTACATGTGAGGTCCCATTACATAAAATAATGCCTAATTAGGCCAGTAGACAATATAAAAGTGTTACAACTTAAATTAGGTCTTCTCAAGTGGTTTAGGTTAATCCAACACTTGCATATATATATATATATCTTGTTTTACACCAAAAAATCTCACATGGGTCGGCTTTGTTTCAGTCTCTGTGATTTTCATTTTTGGTAGTAATAACAATATGAAGTTTCTTTTACCATAAAAATCAATAATTATAAATCTGATTTTTGTTCACTATATTGTAAACATGTGATATATACCAAACAAACATTGTTCTTTATTTTTTTTTATCATAAATATTTGATTAATTAAACATTACATGTCCGAAGTTATAACCTTATCGGTAGGTTTCCTCACTTATTATCGATATTAGAATTCAAGATCGGAAATTCGATCCTTGATCTCCATAAGATTATTGAAGTTATTAATCATTAGACTACGAATTATAGAAGAAGAAAAAAACATTACAAGATTTATATTAATAAAAAGGTCGCTGACTTATTTCCGTCCAAACTATGTCGTATCACGATCAATACACATGAGCTATTGCCCTAAACATAAACTCATTCCTCTTATAAGTTTGAAACTTATCACCACTAGACCACTAGATCGTATGTTAAATCATTATTCATATCCAGATTGTAAGTTTAAAATTATTTCCGTCCAAAACATTAGGATAAGTTGCAAACAGTTCGGGTGGTAATAAATTTCGGACATAAGATGTGAGTATAATAATGATTTAACCTACGACATGGATGGTAATAAATTTCAAACTATGGTGAATTTATATTTAGGACATATATAGGAATAGGTCGACAACCTTAAGAAAAATGTTCTAATTATAATTATATTTTCAAGGTTATGTTCTTAATTGACTCTAAATAACCACTAAGAAACTGCCAAGTAACTCAACACAAGTACTTAGCAAACAATGTCAACTATCACTTAGGTGATGATAATCACGTATTTAGCTTTCATTAACAACACATGTTCACTCCTAATTGGTTAATAGCTGGAAACAAAGTTTTTTAATTTGTGATTAAACTTTACATGAGGTGGCAAATTGACAAGAAGTCTTTAGATTAGTCCAGAAACAGCCATACACGTGGTCTTGTCTTATTATTAGATCTATTTCCTCAAATAGAAATATTATTAGTCGTTATCATCTTAACCTAATATACAACATTTTCTATAATTAGAATTTTAATTTATTAGACGACTAAATCTTATTGGATCAGTTCTTTGCTCACCCCACTGATTTTATATTATTTTATTGAATATAATATTATCCTCTGGTCCTATATTTTGACAAAACAAATCTGTCATTAGTCATTATTGCTGGCTTCTAATTTGGAAGAAGATAATTATAAGAGTTTTCTTTAAAATAATAGGGAATATAACTTATTTAGAAAAGGAGATGCCTAATACGATAGATACTTACCCTAATAGGGTTATTATGTTATATATTTAAAGTTTATATTAAATTTATATTTTCTCCCTTTTTTTACTACGTCTAGATAGGATTACGATATATTTAGCCTCCGAAATATTAATATACTAATAGGTAATTTATGTTATTTAACTTCGTATGATTGCTTTGTGACGACAATTATATTCAAATTTTCTAATTATATTTAGATTCAAATTAAACTTTGTAATCATATTTTACCTCTTATTCAATTTCATTCGAAATTGGTTAATACATTGGTACTATATCGATATTTCAGGATAAATAGATTACTCGGACCTAAATAGGATTACAAAGTTAAAACACATTTGTCATCTGGAGAAATTGGATGAGATTAAAAAAACGGGAACTATCTGTTTCTATATCAATATTTCAAGACGAAATAAATCGTTTTTCCGGTCTGGATGGATTTTCCCGAAAACTGTATTCTCATTTCTCTCCCTAATACCTTTAAATGTATTCCTTCATTTATCTGAGGGTATATTCTATGCTACTAAGTAGAACAAATACCTTTTGAAAATTTTACTCTTTTTTAGGTTTAGTTGTAGCATTGCCTCACTTTGACACATTATCCATTATGTTTGCTTAAATATGTAACTTTACATACAATATATGGCCACTTTAGTGTGCTTTGTATATGCAATGTGACTATAGTATTAATCATTTTACATGAGCAAAATGTAAATTATATATACCAAAATGTGTTCAATGTAGCTATGTGTAGATGTAAATTAACATATTGAGACATCCAGGTGTACCTCAAATATTTGACTAACCTCATATTATATTATTTTTATCCTTTGCTAAAAATTAAATAACACATTTTTGACAAATAAGGAAACAAAATTAAAGAACCAATAAGAGTAGCAGCAGAAACACCATTTATCAAACATATTCAATTATTCATGCCTTCATGACACTAGCTGTATTTAAAACTAATTAATATTACAAGTTGGCAAAATAACCTAATTAATAGTATTAAAAATAGTATATTGTGTTGAATCATTACAAAGTTACAATTTTCAAATTTTAATTACTTATAATGACATGCACAGACCTATTTATTAAAGTCTTAAATAAAATGAACTGATAAAATGAACTGATTAATATCCAAAATACTCTCTCAAAACTGATTATTGTTATTTATTATTATTATTATTTTTTATTATTATTGTTTATTGTCAACCACTCTCAAAACATTTCATAAAGTGTAATATCTCTTCATAATTTAATTTTACTCACTATTAATCTGCCATTATTCATTGCATAACTTTAATAAATACCAAAACTAAAGTACCAAAATTAAGGTAAATCTATCTCTATTTTTTTAATTAGAGGAATTTATATTTTAGTTACAATTATATTGGAAAAAAAAAATAGAGAAAAGTTACGTGACACTGTACGTATCTTTTTCGTAAATATATTTTTAAAATTTGGTAAAATTAATAAAATTTACATAATGTAAAAAAATATCATTTTCATAAATTAAAAAAAAAAAATCCTTTTTAGTTCCATTAGGCTCGTTCCTCTTTTAGTTCCCCTGCGTCTCCTTAATCTCTCTCCCTAACTTCTCTTTCACCTTTACTCTCTCTGCACATCTCTATATATATATATTCCTTGAACCCATCTCCTGAAAACATTCAAGATCAAATCTTTCTCGATCTATTACAAAAACAAAAAAACATATGTTTTCAATCAAATAAGGGTTTGATCTTTGTTATCAGTTCTTTTTCTTTTTAGGGTTTAAGCTATTGAAAAGATGGATACTTTTGGTGAACTTCATAAGGAAGATGATGATGAGCAGATAGATTTACCTCCTGGTTTTAGGTTTCATCCAACAGATGAAGAACTCATAACTCACTACCTCCACAAGAAGGTTCTTGACATCAGTTTCACAGCTAAAGCTATTGGTGAAGTCGATTTGAACAAAGCTGAACCATGGGAGTTACCATGTATGTTTCAAACAAAACAAGTTCTTTTTAACACATCCCATGTCTTGATCTAAAAAACTGTTTTTTTGTGAATAGATAAAGCAAAGATGGGTGAGAAAGAATGGTACTTTTTCTGTGTGAGGGATAGAAAGTATCCGACCGGTTTAAGGACTAATCGAGCTACTCAAGCGGGTTATTGGAAGGCGACAGGGAAGGATAAGGAGATTGTTCGAGCTAAATCACTTGTGGGTATGAAGAAAACACTTGTTTTTTATAGAGGAAGAGCTCCTAAAGGGTTGAAAACAAATTGGGTTATGCATGAGTATAGGTTAGATGGGAAACTCTCTGCTTTTAACTTGCCTAAAACCGCTAAGGTAATTAAAAATCTAAACTTTACTCTGTTTTATAACTCTGTTTTGCTCTGTTTTACTCTGTTTCTTGGTTATGTTCTGATTTTTGAATCTTCTGTTTGATTGGTTTTGATGTTTGGTTCAATTTGGCAGAATGAATGGGTGATATGTAGAGTATTCCATAAATCTGCTGGAGGCAAAAAGATCCCAATTTCAACTCTAATCCGCCTCGGGTCTTATGGAACCGAATCCAATTTACCGCCTTTAACCGATTCTTCGCCATTCAACGACAAAACCAAAACCGAACCGGTTTACGTGCCCTGCTTCTCCAACCAAGCTGAAACCAGAGGAACAATACCTAATTACTTCAGCAACTCTTCCCTTAACTCAATACAACAAGAATTTATCAACACGATTCCTCTCTATCAACCTCAATCTCTCGACATTTCGGCAAATTTACAAAGTTCTAATCCGATTCTTACGCAAGAACAATCAGTTTTACAAGAGATGATTGAAAATAACAGAAGGCAAAGCTTCAAAACACTGAGAATTCCTCAAGAAACCGGAGTTTCTAATGGCGAAAATTCATCGGTTTTTGAATTTGGGAGGAAACGGTTTGATCATCAAGAAGTTCCTTCTTCTTCAACTGGTCCTATTGATCTTGAACCTTTATGGAATTACTAAAGATTCAGACTTCAAGAAAAATACATTATTATAGGTTACAAGTTTGCAAAGTCTATGGTTTTAGCTTGTGGTGTGTGAAGTTTGTATAGATTATTACTCCCTCCGTTTCATTATAAATGGGGTTTTAGACTTTTATTTTTGTTTCAAAATATATGGGGTTCTCCATTTTGAATGCAACTTTTTAATAAATTAAATGTTTAAAATTATTTATATATTATAATCTTATCCTACTAAATCTTATCCTACTATTGGTTGAAACATCTAATTTTTTGTGCCATAATATTTAAATACACAAATTTAATATACTTCTTAAACTGCGTATTTCTAGCCAAAACCCCAAATAATATGAAACGGAGGGAGTATATCACACTATTAAGTATTTTATATTATTATATTCAACATGTTAAATACTATAGAGAGGATAAAAATGAATAAATTTTTTTTATATGATAGAATTTTTATTCATTGTTGATAAAATCATTTCAAGAAGCATAAATATATGAGTTAAGTATAATATTTAAAATAAGATCAAATTATGATTTTATAGAACTTAATAAAACTTCTTTGTAACATTATAACATGTGAGCAATATGATCAAATTATGGTCTCCTTTTTCCATATTATATGAAGAATCTTATTCGGTTATAAAGTTGTTACGCAATGATGTATTAAATGTATATAAATTATATGCATTTTTATCATTTTTTGTTTGTTTGTAAAATTATATTTATATTAATACCAAAATTATTCCATCTTTATATAGTTTGACAAATAGTTTAGGATCTACATATTTGGTTAGTTTTTTTAAAGAAAATTTGTAGAAAACTTAGAAGATTAATAAGAGTCTTAAGTATTTATAGTATTTTAATTGATGATTACACTTAAACAAACAGGAATTATTTAGCAAGTATGAAAAAGAAATGAGATGAGATAAGTGATGACGATATGATATATTGTAGTAGTTATCCTTCAAAAATGTCTCCAAATGATAAAATATTTTGGGCTATTTAAAAATAAAAAATGAGAAAATACATAAAATTAAAAAATAAAAAAAAAAAACAATGTGAAAAGTATCTAAAAGTATAAGAATATATTAAAGAAAATTTTATTTTTAGTAATTTGGTTAAATATTATTATCAGTGATTTATAAAAAATATATAACTTATAATTAGTAAAATCTAGAGCAATTATACTGATGATTATAATTAAAGAAAAATATGTCCATATTTTTTTTTTTTGATGTTTTCGATAAGAACAAAAGAAAGTTGAATTAACTTTAATTACCTTATACAAATAGATTCCCAAACTACTAAAATACTCTGAAGTAATTTTGTATTGTTAATTTTGGATTAGATGAAAATTAGAAACTCTAATCTAAAAGTTAATTACGGATTTCACATGAATACGTATTTTCACGTGTCGTATATCCGCTGTAATTAGTTGTAACTTTTAGTTTTTAACTTTTTTTTCTTACTGGTTTGATTAGTCACCACTAAAAAAAGACAGATTACTTGTCTTCCATCATTGTTATGTAATAATTGAGGAATTGTAGAAAGAAATCTTTGAGGAATTTTAGCTAAAATTTTGATCAATGTTTATATATGTGTGAAAGTATTTTTTTTTTTTTTTTTGGTCAAAAGTATTTTATTTTAGCTAAAATTTTGATCAATGTTTATATATGTGTGAAAGTATTTTTTTTTTTTTTTTTGGTCAAAAGTATTTTTATTTTAAAAGATAAATAATAGTCATAATTTAAAATATTATTTACATTATATATGTATATATATCTTTTCCCTTCTAACAGAAAATGGCAATTTCATAATTTTGAATAATTTCTATTTTACATAAAGGTTTAAAAAGTTATAGGGATTTTTTTATTATGTCATTTTCGTTAAAATTAATTATGAGACTGTCGTTTTCGTTTCTATCTTTTAATTCTGCTATGGACGGCAATGAAACAGGTGTGCCACTGTCCGAGAAAAAAACCAGCATGCCCTTAAATTTTATAGATATTTTTGATTTAACCGTCCATAAGACCATAACGGATCGTAAAAGACAATTAAATCATGAATATCTATAAACTCAGGAGCAGACTGGTCATTTTGGCAGACAGTGACATGCCTGTTCCGGAAACGACAATGACATAAATTTTAACAAAATCACTGGCAGCATTGACAAGAATGAAAGGTGAATATGGCAGTCCTCGTAAAAAAAACTCTAACTTATATATTTCATCTTTAATATAATTTAATTTAAATTCTAGTTATTATAATTTAGATATTTATAAAAATGGGCCGATAACAAAAGAAGATTAATACTGAAACGGAATCAGGACAAGGCCCAGAAATTAAATAGGCCAATTTGATTTAATTGTTGTAATGGGTTAAGTTGTTCGGAGAGTGAATTTTCATTGGTTTTTTTTTTTTTTTTTTTTTTTTTTTTTTTTTTTTTTTTTTTTTTTTTTTTTTTTTTTTTTTTTTTTTTTGTCAAGAAACATTGTTTTTTCTTATTGTAGTTCTTTGAAAAGAAATTTTTTTTTTTAAAAAAAGTCGCTTAGTTATTAAGTAATTAATTATATTCAGTGTCATAGTAGATATTTCTTTATGACTAAAAGATATTTTGGAATAGATTCGTATATTCATTAAGGCAAATCAAAACTATATAATATAAATTCTTTTTAGAAGATCAGATTATGATTTGCATGATCACTATTAAAAGGTAAACAACATTTGTTTCTGTTGTTAAATAGACATGCAAGTTTAACCTCACGAAGGTGACATCACATCACTAAAATAAACCACTCCTACATAGTATGTAAAATGTTTTATTGCTTAAACAACAAAACAAATTATTTAAGTGGTTTATCTACTTTAATTAAGACACCCATCACACCTGAGACAATTAATAACTAGTCTATTCTTTTCATTAAAATGAAATAATAATCAAACTTTAATGATGCAAAAAAGTTAGTAATCTTATCTAAAGTTCCTTTTTTGATGGATTACTACAATATTTCAAATCAGAATGAATACTAATGGGATATTGATATGAGAAAAAATTTAGTGGGAATTTGAATTCCCTGGTAAATGTGATAGATATAGACTCCTAATATTTTTGGACTCTAAAACTTGTATTAATGTAATCGATACTAATTCGGGGTTTCCAAGTATTCTCTATGATATGCGTTCTCTCACTTCGTATTTTATTGCTTCTTAAGGGGTGTTATTGGTTCGATACTTCTATAGAATGTCCATGACTTTGAGAAATCTAGAGTTTTGCAGAGATTTAAAGAGTCTTTGAGAGTTTTAGAGATTTGCAGAGATTTTCTTATTAATGATTTTGAGAGTATTTGAGAATCTCACCTAGAAACTATAATGTTACTGCAATTTTTTTTGCTAAAAATTCTTTGAGTGATTCATCCTTGAAAGGGATTTCCTTGTAGCTTTTTGACAAGAAAATTTACAAGCGTCCGAAATAATTTTTAGACTATAAATAGTTTACATGTATGCTGCAAATAAGATGATTCAAATTATCATTTTCCTCGGAATAAGTTTAGATTAGAGTATGCAACATACTATGTAATCATTTCAGCGTACATATTTTATGTCGAGTTGTATGGAAATAAATTAGTGCATAGTAAAAAAATTGGACCAACGATATAAATGTTATAGTATGGACCAACAATATAAATGTTATAGTATGAAAGAACGCGTTCTAAAGTCAGATTGATACAACCTTTTTAGTCCAAATTAGTATAGACTAATTTGATTTCGTGAATGGTAAAATAAGTTCGAATTACTCTGATTTTGATCTGATCCACAACATATTAGCCAACCATTCATACCCAAATGTTTTTTTTTTTTTTTGACTGAAAGTTTGAATATAATTTCTCAAGGGAGAAAAGTAAGATCATAAGTTTAGTTATGTTGATCTCTCGACTAAGTGAACTAATGGTGGAGAAGAAACCTCCCGAATCTGAAAAAGAATGTTACAATAGATGTTATGTAGCACCAAACTGTTGCATCTGTCTTGTCTTAATCTGATGTTGGTGGACTCTTGTCGACCAAAATTATTAGTGGTGGAACCGATTTCTCCTGGAAGA
Source organism: Physaria fendleri (assembly GCA_036630335.1). NCBI lineage: Eukaryota > Viridiplantae > Streptophyta > Magnoliopsida > Brassicales > Brassicaceae > Physaria > Physaria fendleri. The sequence goes on along the minus strand of CM071718.1, from coordinate 31,324,213 downwards.
AACAACAATAGTTGTTTTTAATTATTTAATAGAGTCATAATTTCCATCATTTCTTTAGTTTTGTCTTTCTACTATTTTATTGCCAATTTTCACATCTATATGTTTTGCCTATTTTGGAGGTTCCCCACCAAAAAATTGACACTGAATTTGATCTCTAAGGGTCTCTAAATCTTTGTCCACATTTTTTTTTTCACTAAGGAATACTTATATTAAGATCAAAGGTTCACAATAACTAACCATGGATAAACTTACAATCAAAAATTACAAAAGCTTGATCTTTAGCCGAAGCTTATACACTTCGGAAACTGAAGTCCTATGGACCGAGGGAATTCTTTAGCCGCGCAGCAAATAACAGTCGGAGTAGAAAACATCCGAAAGCCGTTAATGTAATAGCAACTTTGTTAAAATCAGCTTCCTACCCAAATGTACCACATCAATCTAAATCTTGAATCTAAATCTTTGTCCAAGTATTCTTAATCCAAATAATTTAAAGCTTTACTTACTTATCATAACAAGTTTTTTAGTCATGTTTTAAGTCGCATGTTATATTATAAATTGTTTATTTAAAAAAAGTCATTTGTATTCGAGCCATTGTCGCAGTTTTGCAACGAGGTATTGAATTGAAAATTCGCAATTACACATTTTCTCTGACTCAAAATAATGTATTAATTTTTACGAATAAAATTCGCAATTACACATTTTCTCTGACTCAAAATAATGTATTAATTTTTACGAATTGCATTCAAGTCATCGAGATCTTCATAAGATCTTAACAGATATATATATATATATATATATATTCTTTCATATATTTTCGATTCGATTTCTTTTACATCTGTACTCCGAACAGAATATTCTCTAGTAAAATCTTCTTTGAATGAATTATCTTTGTAAGAAACCTTATTTTTTTAATTAATGAAGTTCATGTGGCTTGAAAAACGAATTAGTGTTGTTCTTTTAGTCTAGTTCATGTGGCCATGCAAAATGAAACAAGTCTTAAGATAAGAGAATATGAATGATGACAATCTATGTGGCTGTCGTATTTTATTTAGCATATAATAATGTAAAGATCAAATCGTGTAGGCCCTGATATCTCCATTGCGGTCACGTTTTATTTGTCCCAATCATGACATAGTGTTCTCTAAGTGCACTTCGAAAGTGACAACTTAAGCAACAACCATACTAAAACATCATTAATAATTTATATATTGCTTTACTTATTTATCTATGTCGGTATACATTCACTATTAGGTTTTACTTTAAAACTTTTGAATCCTATTTTTGTGAAATCCAAAATTACAACTCAAAAATCTAATTATTATTTGAATGATCAATTAGATAGAATGCCACTTTTTGTCGCCGTTCATGACTTTTTTTCATTAATTCACTGACATCAAGAGAAACACCACACCACACCTGTGGCAAGAATAGTCATATACGAGGTTATTTCTGTCTTCTCATGGTCATTTTCTGAATACATAAACGCCACGTGTCACTTGTGACAGAGAAGCGTGTCCTCACGAAGTTATTTTCATCTACTCAATTCAATTATGGTATAGAAACGTGTTTTTGTTGTGGTCTTTTTCATAAAACTGAGGACGTTAATGGCAAATCAACCATACTTTTTCGCACAAATGGCAGTTAAGAAAATAGTCCGTTATTTTTTTTTTTGGTTCTAAGTCTTGTAATGATGTTCAAAATGTTGTTTTAAAAAAAAAGTTAATTGTCATGACAAAAAAAAAAAAAAAAAAAAAAAAAAAAAAAAAAAAAAAAAAAAAAAAAAAAAAAGTTAATTGATACATAATTTTTGACATTTTTGAACAATTTGATTATTTCCAAAAGTACATGGATGAGAGCTATAGTGGCATGACAATAATATGGTTTGGTCCATTATTCAAAAGTCCACGTGGTTGGTGCTATTTAAAATGGTTTTGAATCACCACAAGTTCACTCAGTTGTGGTCACTGATAATGACTTCAATTTTGACACATTGATATTACCTTTAGATAAGAAATATTCCCTTAATCTCAATAATTGAATTGTCGTTTTTTAATTACAAATGTTAAATTTATTTTCTTTTGCTAGAAAACCGTTTGTTTAAAAAAGTGTTGAAATTGACTAGAAGCGAGACAAAATCGACAGCAAACCCTAAAATCAAATCAGTGTGAGATGATTTCAGAACACTTATAAATCTGCCCCATTAAAACTTAAAACCTAAAATTAAACCCTAGAATAAGAAAAATAGTATGGAGGACATTACCGTCCTCGTAGCTTACATATTTATTTCTTAATTTTAATACAGATTATTTATATCATATAAGTTCTTGATTATATTGTTTTAAATTATAAGTACGAGTCAGATTAAGTATTTTTAAAATTAAAATTTATTTTTATATATATATATATATATATATATATATTCATAATTGGTATATGTTAGAAGGTGGTTGTAATTTTTTTTTGTAAATATATATATATTCATAATTGGTATATGTTAGAAGGTGGTTGTAATTTTTTTTTGTAAATAAATTTTCATTACATCATTTAAAGGTAATACAAGTTATCTAGCGATAATAGAGTCTTTCAAAAAGTTTTTCGCAATAACATCCGTTATAGCATTTTGAGATCTAGAAATAAAAGGGAAAGATAGACCGTCGAAACGCGAGATGGTAATCTTAGACATGTAAAGTATAGTAAACTTTTCTCAAAATATGTTTTTTCTGCAAATGAAATTTTTTCACGTATTTTTTGTTTTAATTGAAAATTGGAAAACGAAAAGAAACATTATGATAAAAAGAAAAAAAGGTACATCAATAAAGAAAAGAAAACAAGATTTCAATCATTTTCACTTTTAGCTGTGGTGGTCCAAGTCTATACTACGTTAATAAAAATAATACTATTACATTAATCTTCATGATTAATGATTAATGATTCGTTTAAATTGTTCCATTCATTAGCACGCACTAACACAGAGACATAGAGAAACAACAAAAATTTGATCCGACATATCATGATTAACTAGTAACAGAATTATCATCTTATGATCACAAGTGACTATTAAAAAGTAAAAATATAAAATGTTTAGTGATTAGACTTTTTGACCCGCATAAATAATAATCTTATCCTTTGGTTATATGCACGAATTAATATCATTGTAAAAATATTAACTAATATATCAATCTCTAGTTAATAATATATATATGAGAATTATATAAATGATTTTGGTTAAATGGGTCAAGGACCATGGATCAAGTTTTATCAACTAAAAAACTATTATTTTTAATTTCATAAACGTATGTAAAATAAGAAAAAACCATTATTATTTTCTCTTCTTTATGTTTATTTTGATCAAGTTTCTTAATTTAAATCGTGGTTTTTGAAGGAACGATGAACATAGATATTTTATAAAGAATTTTTTTTTTAGAAAAACCTTTTAGAAAAAAAAAAAGTTTGGGTAGGAAAAATGAGAACGACATAATACAGAGGAAATAATGCGGCAACCCTATACATAAATTCATACATATTTATTGCAATTCCGTCACATGTGTCTTAAGCTGATTATATACTTCTTCTTTTTTGGTCAAAAGCTTAGTATATACTTAATGTAGGTATTTATATGTAATTTGTTTTAAGTGGTATTAATTACTTTTTTGGAGTTAACCCTACAAATTCCGAAGAGGCATAAATTTTCCAAATGAAAGAAACTATAGAAAGGGCCAAGTGAGATGTGAAGAAACGACCACTATTTAGCAAAAATTACTTTATTGAATCTTGAATAAGGGACTGAGTCTGTTCTCCAAAAGTGGCAAACAAATAGGACCAATGCTGAAAACTACCATGTGATGAATAATCCAAATATATAATGTCAAAAATAGTATATTTACTATTTTAATATAATAAATGTTTTCCTAGATTATGAATTCTTTTTTGGTACTTATTATTTAAGTTTCATAAAAAAATTGTTACTGAAGAATAGTTTATTTTTTTATTTATTGTATAATTAAGTATCATATTACTTTGTTGGATCTTGAATAAGGGCCTGAATAATATATATATATATATATATATATATATATATATATATATATATATATATATATATATATTTAATCTAGTTATTTGATTATTTATTTTTTACTATTTACTACATTTTATTAATTAGAAAGTAAAATTTTACTCTTGATCGAATAAATTTTAGGAGATTTTAGAAAGAACCGATATGAACCTTAAAAACGATGTTAGAGATTTCTAAAATCGCAACAGATTAAGTAATATAATTCTGGTTTTTGTTTAAATTCCTAATCGGAATTACGGTCTAATTTTAATTACAATTTGAAATCAAATTAAACCAAATTGTTGTTTATTAAACACTATTTATCAGAGTTTAAACGATAAAATAGGGGAAAACGTCTAGAGAAGAAAAATTCGAGGTAGAAAAGTGAGAAACGGTATAGTCACATTTTCTCCATTTTTGTTGTTTACCAAATTAACTCTGATAAAAAATGGTCCATGATTCATGGTAAATGTATATGCAATCTTTCTACTTTGGTCACCACTATATTAACCGATCTCAATTATTATCAACTCCAAGAAACATTCCATCAAAAAAAAAAGGTACGGTCACTATTATTATCTAAATTTATTTATGTTTTTTTTTAAAAAAATATAATTTCATTGACACTAGTACTGCTTTAGAGCTTATATATATGTGCTCATATACATTTAGAATCATCATAATTGGAGTAGTAACTTGCAATGTCTTAGAACTTATGTCTTCTTTTAGTTACCAACTTCAAATATTCTTGATGATGACTATTGTCCACCACAAATTCTCTGTTAGTTTAATCTTCAAATGTATTAGAGTTCTTATCAACAGATCTATTGGTCTCTTGCCTTAAATTCGTCGACATTTCTATCTTCTTTTCTTCCTTATTTTCTTTATCAGCTAGGTTGTAAGTAAATCTATAGAAAAAAAATGTCAAGAAAGCCATGTTGTGTGGGAGAAGGACTCAAGAAAGGAGCATGGACTGCTGAAGAAGACAAGAAACTCATCTCTTACATTCATGAACATGGTGAAGGAGGTTGGCGTGACATCCCTCAAAAAGCTGGTACATATTTGTTCTTACACGTTTTTGTTTCTAACATAGTCTAGTGGTTTAATAGTTTTCTTCAGTATGCAATGTTCGAACCCTAAACCTGTAACTAAGTGTAATATAGAAGCAGAACCGGCTTTGAGCACAAGCAGAGAAAGCACCCGATTGCGGTCTTTTTTTTATTGGAAAATTTTTGTATAGACAAACGACCCATTATTCAGTGGTCCATATTTTCATTTTAGATTGTGGCCTAAGCAGGACCAACCCTATAAAGAAGTGGCCACTATTGTGCCATATTATTCGTACATATGTTCCTACACTTAACAGTATTTTAGTATTTGTATTGTCTAATTAATGGTTTTGTAATGGTGATGATGTTTAGGACTAAAACGATGTGGGAAGAGTTGTAGATTGAGATGGGCTAACTATTTGAAACCTGACATCAAGAGAGGAGAGTTTAGCTACGAGGAAGAACAAATTATCATCATGCTTCATGCTTCTCGTGATCAAGAGAGGAGAGTTTAGCTACGAGGAAGAACAAATTATCATCATGCTTCATGCTTCTCGTGGCAACAAGTAAAAACCCTACTTTAAAGCTTCTCAAAAATCCATATAAATGCATGTATTAACTAGGAGCGATCCTGACATATATAAGACCGCAATCTAAAATGGAAAATAAGTTACTCTGCTTGTGCTTAGAAACGGTTCTTGTATTCTTCTTTAGGTGGTCGGTGATAGCGAGGCATTTACCTAAAAGAACAGACAACGAGATCAAGAATTACTGGAACACACATCTTAAGAAACGTTTGATCGATCAAGGAATCGATCCCGTGACCCACAAGCCACTTACCTCAAACCCTAATCCAGGATCTCCCAAACCTTCTGATTCTCAAGATGATGAGCAATCTCGATCTGATACAATGTCTCCTAAATCTCTTCCTCCATCATCAAGCTCTTACAATCCACATCAAGAGATAAGTAGCAGTGATGAGACATCGAAACAAGAAGCTTCCTTGAATTCCAAGAAACATTCTTACAAAAGGTCAAGTTCTACATCAAAGCTCTTAAACAAAGTTGCAACTAGAGCTGCTTCTATTGGAAATATCTTATCAGCTTCCATGGAAGGAACCTTGATGAGTTCTACACCAATGTTTGAGGACTTTTCGGAAACTAGTCAGTATCAGATTGAAGAATATGATCCATTATTCAACAATTCTGAATACGATTTCTCGCAGTTTCTTGAAAATTTTAGTACCAATGAAGCAGACAATGTTGAAGGGTTTAATCAAGATTTTCTTTTGTCTGATGTCTCATCAACAAGCGTTGATGAAGATGATATTATGCAGAATATAACTGGCTGGTCTAATTATCTTCTTGACCATTCTGAGTTTCATTATGACACGAACCAAGATTACGAAGACAAGAACATATGAGACATGGTTCTCTATATTTGTCATGTTATATGTTCACTTATATGGTTACTATATTCAATAAAAAGATTCTCTTAGTTTTGAGAATCTTTAAGTGATCCCGTGGCTCAATTAGTATTTGAATTGCGGGATCCTCGAGTCTTTTTTTTTTTTTTTTTTTTTTTTTTTTTTTTTTTTTTAGTTTTTTTTTTTTTTTTTTTTTTTTTTCATATATGTATTTTAAAACTGTTTTGATCTTTGTAAACATCTTTCTGAAATTAAATATTAATGAATAAATGCCATTGTTTATAATTATTTTCTTTTTATTCAAACTATATCATTTAGGGTTTGAGTGGTTGACCTCTATCCGCAGATCAAACTATATCATTTAAATGATTCAGACTGATACTTTATTTGGCAGAAATTCTGAATAGTTTAGGCAAAATACAAGTTCGAATTAAAATCAGATCGGTCCAATGTTTTTGGATACTGTAAACACGAAAATATGTCTTTTACGATATCTAGAAAAAATAGTACTTGTTCCGTTTTTTAATATAAGGGATTATAAGATTTCATTTTTGTTTTAAAATATAAGGGGTTCTTCCTTTTCTTTGCAATTTTTTAATAAATTTAATAATTACAATCATTAATATCTTGGAATACTAGTTTTTGATTGGTTGAATTATCTAATTACCTGTGCCAAAACATTAAAGACATAGAGTTAATATATTTTCTTAAATATCGTGTTTTCACCTCAAACCCCTTGTATTAAGAAACGGAAGGAGTAATATTTATTATTAAAATTATTTATTAAAAATGTTTTATACTTTTTATGCTTTTAAAAAAACTAGAACTATGTAAATTTTAAAAATTTTGATCTGAAAAATATCCTTAAATATCCTATAAATATTTAAAATATGTCTTTAAAATTATGATGTTCTATGCAATCGCCTAAATTACTTCTTTTTTATGGTCGGTCCTAGTTGGAATATCCGTTTTCGTATACTTTATTGTACATGCCTATGAATAGTTAAAAAATCGAACTAAAATACACAACATATAAGTTAGAACCGGGCTGGAATATCAATTTTCACAATCATCGGATTGCCCGATCTGTTTAGCGATTAAAAACTCCGATTTTGATCTGATCCACAACATATTTTGCAATATATATACATCAAAATTTGTAGTTTCCAGATACTTAAAAGTGAAAAGTGGATTGGAGCATAGAGGGACCAGGCATGACATAGCATGACCCAAAAACGTGCACCGTCCAAGATTCTTGCTTACTATATACCTAATTTCCTTCCCCGAGACTTAACACACATCACTACCTCTCTTTTTTATTTTAATATTTGTACAATTATTTTGATTAATGAAGCAATGTTTTTAAAAAAATGAAAACAGAGTTAAATTAATTAACTTTTCTTTTACGTTTTTTAGGTTTTTTTTCCAAGGTCTTTTTTATAGGTTTTATGTTATATTTTGAACTAAATAATTTTTTTAAAGTAATGTACATATAATGGACATTATTGTTTGTGGATAAACGAATGAAAAATCTTGAAAAATAATAAATTTACAGATGTTAGTTTTCTTGCATATATATATTCTCATGAATCAAATATGACTCTTTCAATGTGATATCCTTCAGGTGTAAGTAACATCAAACATTCTTTGATGAAGACAATATAATTGGCCAGACATTATATTACCAATTGGTCAACTTATCTTCTTATACATTTATCCCAATTTTATGTATGAAGCCAAACAAGATTATCACGACAAGAACTTCTTATGATCGGTCTATATATAGCTTGTCCAATTTCCCAATCTTGATATGCCAAAATATTAGGGTTTTCTCTTAAACATGTGCTAAATAAGCAAATAATAATGTGGATTTATTAGTACTTGATTTCAATCAATTAAGGTTTATAGTATATACTATTTTTTAAATTTATAGGATGTAAGAATCTAAGCTTTAGGTATATGCTTTTAGGTCCACACACACTATAACTCAAAAGGTAAAGAGCAATGAATGATGAATGCAACAAAATTTGATTTATGACCCACAAAATTTTGTCAGCTAATTAAAAAGAATCTTTATAAATGTTCAGTAATATACTACAATATGTTGGTGTGTGATAGGGCTTTTGAGAGCTTTTGTTTTTACATGTGTGTGTGTGACACCACATGATTCATGAATGGTAATTTTTAATTTTTGGTGTGTGTTTGTGACTTTGTGAGCTTTTTAAGCTAGTTGCCATTTGAACAGTTAGAAGTCTTAAACCAAAAAAAACTTAAATGTTTTGTAAAGGGTATTTAACGAGAAACATACCATAAAAATCGCAACTTTTTAAAATAATTTCATTGTTGCAAAAAAGTTCAAAAGATGTTATACTAGTCGTCTAGTCGATGGGTTGAGCGGATTTACATGTTTTTTCTATAGATTTGTGCATTTTTCGCGGATTTGCGAGTTTTTTCGCAGATTTCTGTGATTTAGAAAAAAAATGTTGTGGATCACTCGCGGATCTCGCAGGTAATAGCAGAGCTGATGCAACCTACCATTTAGACGTACAAGTTCGAGATTACTTAAAAATGTAAAAATCTGCAATTATTTTCGCGAGGCAGAGCAGGTCGGACCGATGACTAGGTGTATATGAAGAATATCTGAATGCAAAAGACAACACTGCTATTGTTGCATACCTCAAAGTTATTAGTAATATAGTATTTTTGAATTTTTTTTTTTTTTTTTTTTTTTTTTTTTTTTTTTAATTTTTTTTTTTTTTTTTTTTTTTTTTGCAAATGTTATGCCATTCTGAATAAGTTACTCTACAATATTTGGATATTGAAGTCATTTCTTTAAAAAGAGTCATAATTGGGCCTTCAATAACATAAAAGCCCATTCGATAGTTTCAGCTTTCAGGTCCTTCTTCTTTTTTGGGCTATAGTATCATAAAGGCTTAGTTTCACATCCTGTTATTACAATGGACTAATTAAGCCACTTGGGAGTATTGTCTAACGCCACATGTATAATCACGATTAATGTACTTAATCTAATCCAAATCAATTAGTATCTCAAATCATATAATTAATACAACAATGGCTTCTGGGTATTGGACTAAGCTTCCAATGATTAGGAGATTGATGTTATCTCATCCTGAAATTGAATGGATTTGGTGGATGGATAGTGATGCTTTGTTTACTGATATGGTGTTTGAGATTCCTTTGGTTAGATATCAGAATCATAACTTGGTTATTCATGGTTATCCTGATTTGTTGTTTGATCAAAAGTCTTGGATTGCTTTGAACACTGGGAGTTTTTTGTTTAGGAATTGTCAATGGTCTTTAGATTTATTGGATGCTTGGGCTCCTATGGGACCTAAAGGACCTATTCGAGAAGAAGCCGGGAAGACGAATCTTAAAGGAAGACCGGCTTTCGAAGCTGATGATCAATCTGCATTGATCTATTTACTCCTTTGGCAGAAGGAAAGATGGATGGAGAAAGTGTATGTGGAGAATCAGTATTATCTTCATGGGTTTTGGGAAGGATTAGTGGATAAGTATGAGGAGATGATAGAGAAGTATCATCCAGGTTTGGGAGATGAAAGATGGCCTTTTATAACTCATTTTGTTGGATGTAAACCTTGCGGGAGTTACGCAGATTACGCGGTTGAACGTTGCTTGAAGAGTATGGAGAGAGCATTTAACTTTGCTGATAATCAAATGCTTAAGCTTTATGGGTTTGGTCATAGAGGATTGTTAAGTCCTAAGATCAAGAGGATTAGGAATGAGACAACATTTCCACTGAAGTTTGTAAACAGGTTTGATATTCGAAGAACAGTACCGGACTCAGTATTGAACCACACAGGTTGAACTAGACGTAAAGATCGCTTGGATTTAGTTAAAAGTCGCTTATTATTCATAACTTTTTGGTTTGGCAAAGCATAGAAGATGATTCTAAATATGATTATAGCTCCATTGTTTCAAAGATCTGTTTTTGCAGAAGCTTAAAGTTTGAGTCTTTTGTAAGGGTTTCTGTAAAGTTCAAATTTTTGTTTATAGAATTTGAGGAAATTGCAAAAGAATATGTATAAACAAGAAACAAAAGAATCACTAAAGCTAACAAAAAAGCTAATTTTGACAATGGGTTCAAATTCAATCATCTTCTTGATATGAAGTCTTTGTGATGCTTTACTAGTAACTCATTCATCTGAGCAATCTGATGCAAGAGCTGAACTATCCTCTGTACAAAATCACCAAAAAACAAAAATGTCATGCCTTCTTAGACATTTCATCGAACACTTTGTATGCAAAAGAAAGAAGATTTAACATACCTCGTCTCTCTCTTTGATCACATCTTGAAGATGATTCAAGGTTTCTCCTTTTACACGTTTCCGACGAGCTCGTACACGAATCCACCACCAAATCGCAATAGCAAGAACTGGATAAAATGATCTGAGTTTCATTGAGAACCATTTCACTAAATTATTCAACTTTGAGTATACACGTACTAGAACAAGCTTCCACCAATCATGGAACACAACAATTTCACGATTCATTGCTTTCCTCAGCAATTTTCCGTCTTGATCAGACGATGGACACGGCGATTGCTTATCTGAATCGGACGATGATTTTTCTTCAGTTTCCGATGAAGATTTCCGCTCAAATTCTGAATCAGAAGGGAACAAAGAAAAAGAAGAAGAAGAACCAGATCGTCTAGGCGAAGAATCCGAAGAAGATTCCTCCAGGTAGCTATTATCTTCACCATAGACGCAAGAACCGATTATGAGATTCTCGTGGTGGATCGGAGGGAAGACAAGGAGATCGTCTTTAGCGAAAATTGGGGATTCTCTGATAACAACCATTGATGTACTCGGAGTAATCACCAGATTTTGTTGTTCTTTTTCATCTTCAGCCATTGTTTTTCAAACGGATTTGAGTAGGGTTAGTATCTCTAGCTAGGGTTTGGGAACAGGGGAAGAAGAAGACGAAACCATGAATGAGAAAGTTTCAAAAACGTTGGATCAATCCAAACAAAAATGAGATTTTTACGTTTCCTTATTTCTCACTTTTAAGGTCGAGTTCTTGTTTGTTCCTGAATTGTCTTTTAGCGATCATATGGGCTTCATTGGGCTTATTTGGGCCTATAGTAGTAGAGGAGTGGAACTCAATGGTCAAATGTTTACTAATGAGTTACAAAGAGTCACGTGACATCTCGTTGACATCACGTGTCTTTGTTTCTTTATTAAACCGGTTATACCGGATGGTTTTATCTTAAGAAATTGATTTTAATATCTTCCAACAAATGAGGATCGGTTTAGTAGATCTCTATAAAGTATTTTTAATGGTACGAAACCATAAAAAGAGAATAATTTTCTCAGAACTTGGAAAAAAGATTAAAATGTAAGAAAAGGACAAGAAGTAGAAGAAATAATCAGAGAGAGACGACAAAAAGTTATTGAAAGTGGTCTTTTCTTACAGGTCTACTCAACTTCCTTGTTTCGCTTCTTCTTTAAGTTTCTCTGTTTTTTTTTCCTGAGAAAAATCTTCCATTTCCTCCAATTAAATCTCTTTCTTGTCTAATGATAATGGCCCAGTAGATCTGGGATATGCATTTCTTGCTTCATCTAAATTTGAAATAAGAACAAATAATTAAAGATACAAAATCTCTGATCTTTTGTTGTGTATCTTACTTTCCCTTTTTGCATTTTCCCCAGAAAATTAAAAGAAGCTTTTTTTCTCTTTCTTTTTTCCCAGAAGAACCTTTGAGCTGAATCACAGTTTCAAAAAACTGTTCCTTTGACTCTTTTGTTCCTAAAGGTAGATCCTTTCGATAACTTTACTGATGATAAGGTTTCTGGGTTTTTTTTTCCTTTCATCATATATTATCTTCATAACCATGTTCCTCTTCCTCAAAATCTACTCCGTTAATCTAAGCTCAATTTTATAAAGTTGCTTCCTTTTAGGTCTTTGATGTTATTAACAATGTCTTGTTCGATTTTAAAAGCTTTTTGCTTTCGATGACTTTAAAAATAATCTTTGAGATTTATGTTGGGTTTTGCTTTTTCAATGAAATTTACTGTTAATTTTCGTTAGATTGATTCATTTTTTCTTTCTTGTACACAGAAATCTTGGTAAGAGTGTGAAGTGAATGAATAATGCAGCACAACAACTTCTTCCCTGGGTGTAATTTCTCAAACAGTGATGACATCACAGATGCAAGAACTGGCTGGAGTTTGTGTCCTGTACAGGACACTGATACGGTCTTAACAAACAGATATGGTCTTGTTGATGATACATTGACTTTGCTGTATAATGATCTTTATCTTAGTCAAGTGAAAGAAGCATTGAGACAGACCATGCTTGTACATGAATCTGTCTTTGCAAGTCAGGTGTGTTCTCTATTAGTAATGCTTCATCTTGTTGGGGGTGTTTTTGTGTTTCCTCTAAGTTAAGATTTTGATACCTTTTTTTGTAATTGCAGATTTATGAGCTTCATCGTCTGTATCAGAAGCAGAAGGAACTGATGATGGAACTAGAAAGAACTCGACATCGTAAAGCCTCGTGGTTAAATTCTGGTTTCCCTGTCACTAGAACACATTGGATGAGGTCGAGCATTTCGGGTTATCAATCTTCGAATCTGCCTCGTGAAGAAGAGAATCTAACTCAAATTGAAGAGAACAAGGTTAAGAAGTTTGAAAAGAAGGTCTTGGATCTGGAATTACCTGCTTTTGAGTGTGGTGATATGCATGGAGAAGTCTTTGAAGCTCCAAACTTTGTGAAAGAGCAGTCTTTGGATTCAGGTAAGCAGTTGAATAAGCTACAACTTGATTTGAATGAACCGGCTAAGATCGAGGAACCTACAGACTATGTGTTCAATCAGTCCCCAAGTCCAGTTACATCGAATGAAACTGGACAAGAGGCCAATTCAAAGAATGATGGTAGAGGTTCGGTAAAAGGTTCCAACAGGATGAATGAAGCGCAAGGATCTGTTAAATGTCGAGAAGGTAAGAAAATGAAACTATATGCTTAGACATTGGAACCATTCTTGTCATACTTTCTTGATATATTGAAGCCTAATTGATCTGCTACTTCTTTTTAGCAGACTGTGGAATCGACTTGAATATGTCTCCCCTTTCATCCGAGGAAGAAATAACTGTTGTTAAGACACTTGAAACCGAGAAGCCTCAAGAGTCGTCTTCAGTTTCGTTGCATGGAAAACAAAGTTCAGTGGAGCAGTTAGTGGTGGTTCAAGCACTACCATATTCAACTAGCTCACCAATAAGAGGCTCAAGGTCAAGGTCAAGGTCAAGGTCAAGGAAGAAGGTAAAACTTTGTCCAAGCAACAAAAATTTCCATGGCTCAGATCATGACCCTTTCTTGAGCGCTCAAGCCACTTCAGAATCTCAAAGCAATGAAATGAGTATGGAGAAAGGGAGTTTAAGTTCTTTGTCTAAGGCAAAATCTGCAAAAGAAGGGACCAATCTAGGAAAGAAAAAGCGTCGTAAACCACAAATGAAATCGAGTAAGGGTCAGAAAGTAGTTGCTAAAAAGAATGAACGAATTAAACGAAAGAAGAGCAGAAGGATTTCTCTTGTTACAGAGGGAAACTATGAAGAAGTATATGCAGCTGAGGCTATACTTAATATGTCTAGAAAGTCTGATCAAGAGACTGGTGATTATAGGACTTCCTTAGGCAGAAATCTACTTTGGTTTGCCGAGATTTCTTCTTTGGTTGCTGAGGACTACGAATTCGAAACATTGCAAATGCCAGAGAAGATGCTAAAGGAGCACGAGACAGACCTGAGATCGAAACCTTCAGACAACAAAGCAGTAGTCTCCAGCATTGTCCTTGGAAAGAAGAGGAGAAGCTCTCCTCCTAAACCAATACATGCTTTCACTTCCTCAGGGGAAGAAAAATTGGGTGTTCCTTGGGGAGCCTTAAAAAAGCGAAAACGAGGCTCTAGAATTCCTGCTACTGATTTTAAGCATATGATCATCAAAAAAGTAGTATTAGCTAAACTAAGGAGGTAACTACAAAACTTACCATAGTTTGCTCATGTTTTGTGGAGACTCAAGAATGTATTTTTTGTAAGACGTCTTAGTCTAGAGATGAAGACTACATAGGAGAAGTTAAAGTGTTAGATTATCAGTTCATGAAAAGGCAATGAATGTGTTTTAAACTGGAGATGATACCGAAGAAGTTATAGATTATATAAGCAACTGCAAAAGAAATTTCAGAGCCAGTTATCTCAAAATGGGAGCTTACCAGATACATATAAAATAAGCATAAATAGTCTGTTCACTGATCAATTCTCATAAGAATATAGGATCTGATTGATAGATGAACATGTGTTTAACAATATTCAAAAAACAGAATTCAAGATTTTAGCATTTAAACAGTTTCAGCATGACTAGTTTTCTGATCTGTGGAGTAGGCACTACCAGGTACTTCAACCATTAGCTCATCTTCCTCTTCATCGGTAACTGAATCAATCACCTAGAAGCATACATAACTAGACTTTAACTAGAGTCTTACAATTTATTGTAAAATCCCCATTTCATCTGAATATATCTCATTATCATACCTTTGTGTTGTCTTCAGCAGAGAGATCTGTTTGCTTTGGATTTTTTCTGAGTTCGTTTAAAGTGTTTTTGAGTTGCTTTCTCGCTTTGGACCGTATCGCTTTACGTTCTGCGCATTGAGCTGCAGTGACATCGGCATGACAAGCCACACAAAGTGTCCTCATGTTCTCTAGCCGGCACTCACCTACGAGAAAGCACGTATATGTGACATTGTTCAATGATGTTATTAAGTAGTCTAGTGTAACAGATTATGACTTACCTCCACCTCGGTAGACCGGAATGATATGATCCGCATGCCATGCATTTCCCTCAGTTGGATCAGTAACCAGGGTTTCGAGCCTTTGACATTAGAGGTGAAAAAAAAGAAATCAAATTTCATTAACGATTTCTATTTGTGAATGCAGTAATGGAGTTTTGATATTCAAATAGAAAACAAGCTAAAAGTTTGACTTAAAAGGCTTACAAGTTCTTCCGGGCAAACAATACTGGAGCAACTTTGCTTATGTATATACGGCGTTTTTCCAGTGGTAAAGGCCTCAACCGACTGACAAGTTGATGACAGTCTAATTTGCAGTTTGTGCAAATTCCATGTTCTATCTGAAATAGTTCCTGAGATTTGAAACCTTACATTTCTTAGTGATGCATTAAAGGTATAAATGATATGGAACTTTGTTGTTATTCAAAACTCATTTGCATTAAATAGTGAAAGAATGAACAAGAAAAACCTGGCGGATGTATCTGCTACTTGTTCTTGTCCGGTAATCTTCATAGCATGCTAAATCACAGAAAAGATCCTCAAAATACTCGGGCTCTTTGGCGTCCTTTCCCCTAGGACGAATAAAAACTTAAAAACTGTGACCAAAAACTACCAATCAGTATATATACCATGTTTTCACTCACTTGCAGGGCTTTTGACAGAGTTTACATAGTGGTTCGTTGCTCATACTCCAAGCTTGGGTGTATTCTTTTTCCTTTCTTTGGTGGCCACTTCGAAGGTTGATCTTTTTCCATACTGCATTTTCAGGTAAAGGAATACTGATCTCAGAAAAGGGTGTGTTTCGTCTTTTGCTCCCTCCCCTAAGCAATCCCTGATGCAGAAAAAAAAATAATGGTTAATCTGCAATCAAACATTTGGAAAAGAAAATTTTAGCTACAAGATATACCTGGCTGTTGTGACTAGTACTTTCACTCAAGTAGCTCAACTCCAGTGATAAAGGTAGTTGCAAAGGCTTTCCAAGTAGTTTGCGCTTTTCGATTGGCCGTATGGATTTCCACTCTTTCAGAAATTCTAAAATAGCAAGCACATGAACTGGATCATCTGTATCAGATTCGGGACGTGGATTACTTGCTTCAACCTCTTCTGGTCGGAAGTTCTGGAAATGAGGTCTTGGTCGTGGATCTTTCCCAGGAATGCAAGAATATAAATGAATTCTTCCGGTGTTTTGGCTCACCTGAAAGAATCCAAGATCCAATTCAAATGTATTTTGAGCTCCAAACAAATAACGATAATGATATTTAATAAAATTTCAGAATGGAAGTAAGAATCAAAGTGCAGATTAGATCCAATAAACTTAAATTGACATAAGAATGAAAAGAAGTATGTCGTGGTTTCACAAAACTTTGGCCTCCTTGACATGATTCTATTTCATGACCACCAGGTAACAAGAATGGATAACAGAAAATAAGAAGAACCAACGACTTAAGACATTACCTCAAATCGCAGAGTATCTACGAGTGGAAAAATGGAATTGGAATCATTTTCTTGCACAGACCCATCATCAGCAATTAGCTGCATCATGAGAAAATGAATTTACATTTAGGAGCTTTCAGCGGAAAAAAGGTCTTTTCATAAGATTTAAGTTCATACATTTTTAGGCTGATGATCTTCTTGGTTTCCCTGGTCTAACACAGTAGAAGAAATGGTGCCAGAAGATCTCATCGCAAAACTGGGACCATTTTCAACAAAACGACAGACTTCTAATATTTCAAAATGAGAAACCATGTCGTCCTGCTAAGCCAAAAAAGGCATTCACCCAAAATGAGTGATGTCGGAGTTCCACAAAAGGTCTTAAAGATCCAAAATGTTTGATCAATGACAAGTGAGAGATATACCTTGAGATCGATAGTATTTGAAACATCTGTCTCAGATTGCACATCTTCACATCTTTCAACAATCTTATCAGGTACAACACTATTAGCTTTTAATGGTTGCGCTTCAAGAACTTCTCTTTCACTGCTTTTTTCACCAGGCTTGAAAATATATGCTCTTTCAATCTGCCCATACATAACTTTTTATCATATATACTAATGGTTCTCATGTAAATAAAATTTTGCTTATGACATATGAATAAACGTCTATGTGGTGTGAACATCTAAGGGGAGGAGAGTAATCTACTGATAATTGAGAAATAGAGTAGAGATTTTGGAGGTACTTCGATTTCGGTCTTCCCATCATATTTTCCATCGGTGGTAGATGAAATACGGTGCAACTTCTTGTTCAGATTTTGCCAATTTGACTCGTCCATTGTATCCTGTTACAAAAGACTCGCTATTCAAGTGTGGATGAGACAAAATTCAAGTGACTAATATGGCGGCAGCAAATGTGTTTACCTTTGCGCAGAAGATGTATACATTGACTGCATTTTTCTGACCTCGCCTATGTGCTCTATCCTCAGCCTTACCGTGTTGAATAGGTTTAGAAACAAGAACAAAAAGTTAGAGAGTACCACAAAGAGCAGTGCAGGAAAAGTACCTGAAGCAACAGTGACGGTGTTTGAGGCAATTCAACAAACACAACATTCTGCGCAGCTGAAAAGTCGAGTCCAACTCCCCCAGCTTCTACGCCAATTATCGCAACTTTTACCTAGAGGGTAAAACCATAGGATAGGTCAAATACCATATATCCTGCCTAGCACGGTAAATTAAAGAGGAGATATTTTGCATACCTCACTAGAGAACTGAAATGACTGTACAGCTGATTGTCTATCTCTTGGCAACGTTGTCCCATCAATGCGGACGAAACCAATCCCTTTATCACATATAAATTCCTGAAACGCAATAATCACAAGTAAAATTAGAAAGCAAACTACTTGCTCATGATATGGTAAATGAGCTGCATCTTGATAGTTACAAGTTTAACTAGCAGATATATTTTATTAATTTTTGATAAAGTTACTGATGAAAATGAAACATACTAACCTGAATTCCATCTAAAACCTTATGATGATGTGCAAAAATGACCATTTTAGTTGAGCTTATGTCTCCACTAATTTCTTCTGGGATGTAATCCAATTCTGATAGAAGCGGATGTATGGATAACCATTCACGAAAGGCAGAAAGCTTTGCGATGCCAAGTTGTTGGTAGGAAAGTTTCCCACATAGTTGATTCTCTTTGTCAGCTAAAGCCCACCAAAAGCAAAAAAAAATAATGAAAAACAATACAAATATATGCAAAAAACTAGTTGTCTCCTTGACATCTATGAAAATAAAATAGTCAAAACATACAGCAAGGGCCTTCAGAGTTCTCTGGGTTTACATGTCCAGCTCCATTTGATCCACCAGCATTTTGATCTATACATAAAAAGTCAGCATGTGTCAATACATTGTATGGACCACTGTGGTTAACTAGATCAAAACTCCGAAACTTGAGGCTTATGTTACAGATGAAAAATCAAACACCGTGGATACTGATGATTAAAAAAAAATCAACATCATTACTAGGATGGTAGAAAACAAGCCACATACCTTTAGGTTCATGTGAATTCTCTGTAATTTCTGCTATAGCACCCTCCTTTTGTTTATTAGCCTCACTGACAATAGCCATTGCTAAAGCTATATCAGACTTTTTTAGCTCTATGGTAATAATTTGCCTACGTTTTGGGGGTAACTGTGTTAACACATGCTGCTTCAGTCTTCTTATCTATAACAAATGAACATTCAATTAGTTTCCCAGTATCAACACTTGTTACAGAACCTTGGATACCAAACTGAAAAAGAAGAACGAGGATTTACCATCACTGTTTGGTTTAGTAGCATGTTTAATTCCAGTAAGCGAGTACCCTTAGAGAAATCCTGAATCGTCAAACCAAAAGATCACATTTAAAAAAAATTAAGGTAATCACGGTTAATATCAGCAGCGAGGCTACTGAAAAGAAATAAAATGAAATGCGATAGCAACATACTCCAAGAGTGACCATTTCCCATGCAAAGGGAGTATTCTGCAGTTAAATATAGAATCATGACAGCACAGCAGGCTACCACGTAATGTTCACATTTACCTGGAAAATCTTCCCTTGTATACCTCTGACAAGCCCAACTTCACAATATGTTTTTGCAAACTCATACTTGTCCTTTCCCAGCAAACCAGGCCTGATGATAGAATCAGTGTCAGGAAACGAAAAAGTAGTGGAAATCCAAAAGTTTATGTCAAAGTTTGTAGATGACTTGCCATAGAATATTTATCTGGTGGAAAATGTCGAAGGGTCTGTTGTCAACTAGGAAATAAATTTAAGGAAAATTTACAAATTTGAAGTTGACAAAAGATATGGATTTTACAGAGAATTAAAGTTACACAACCTCGATATAGATGGAGTTCCTGACAACAGAACTAAGTGCTTAACCTTTTCAGCTACATCAAGCACTGTTTTTATCTGCAAAACATAACCAAAAGTATTTTGAACCAAAATTTTAAAAACAGCACAACAACTCCACTGAGATTTAAGGATGTTCTTTGATGTATTAGAGGAAGTATCACTGATCTATGTGTTAAACTGTTAATCAAAGGTAACTAACTCAATTAGGAAATCAGACAAAAAGGACACAGGAAGGCTTTCCTACAATTCTCATTAGTGAGGAAAATGAAGTTTACATACCTCAGGTGGATCTGACTTCTTTTTCGAACACCGTAGATGATGAGATTCATCTACAATTAAGAGGGCCCATTCTTGCTCAAGCATGGTCTTCCGGAGATGCTGAAGCATCTTGTATGAGATAACCACAACTTTTGGCCATCTTGGTAAATAGGCAGGATTATTTTGATGACCGAAAACTGAAACCAAAAGTTCCATCAAACACAAATCAATTTGATAAGATAGCCTTTAACGGCTCGAAAAACAAAAAAAAAAAACCTTCGCTTTGGAGATCCAGTGGATAGAAAATAATAGAGATAGAAATTGTTATATTGCAATTGTGTATTCCACCAGTTTAGTACGTACAGGACTTGGCAGAGAAAAATAAAACCAGAACGAATTAGCAAAATTGTTAAATATGTATTCAACTCAAGTAGTTAACAAGGGACAGAGATTTAAAAGGGAAAAGATAGGCAATTCAGTAAAGATTCTTACCGAGATGTATGTCAGAAGGCAAACATGATGGCAACCAACGTTCCAATTCTTCCGCCCATGAGAAACGCAAAACAGCTGGACAGACAACAAGTATGGAACCTTCATTTATGAAGCAACTAGCAATGGCAATGGCCTGATAAGGAATGAACAAACAAGTATGGAACCTTCATTTATGAAGCAACTAGCAATGGCAATGGCCTGATAAGGAATGAACACTCAGAAGTCAGTATTACTTTACCAAACTTCCCAAAAAAAAAAGAGACCAAAGTTTCATTTCATCACAATGCCAAAATATATCACCTGAAGTGTCTTTCCAAGTCCCATTTCATCTGCTATTAAGCACCTACCACCTCTCCGCAAACCAAATCTCAGACCATCAAGTTGAAAAGGCAAAAGGGTATTCACCAATTTTCTTGGCAGACTTTCAATCAGTTGTTCAACCTTTTCCTCCGTAAAATGTTCGGGTATACAAGGTTGCCATTTCCCAGAAATGAATGACTGAGAAAGTTTTTCAATAACAGCCAACGTTTTCCAAGGTATCTCTTCAACTTCAATGCTCTTGGACCTTTTTAGACATCCAGAGACCATACTGTAGTCTCTGATCTTATAAACCATAGCTTTTCCTCCATCATGATTTTGAGTGTAGTGTGTAGGAATCGCCTAAAGGTAAAGTCAATTAGAAAACAACAAAAACACAGCACTCACCTAGAAGTATAATCTAACATTGTTCTTTGTAATCAAAAGCCCTAAATATCAGACTCCAAAATTTCTCCTTTTTCTTAATTTCTCTTCAACATTTTGTCACCCATTAACAAAAACACGAGAAACCACAGAGAAGAAAATTAACCTCAGATAAAATCTCTCTCAATTGACGAAGACATTCTTGTTCTTCGGGGCATCTAAACCCTTGCAATTGAACAGGCGTCACCGAAAACGAATCAGGTGAACAAATCTCGAGCTTCGCACGGAACTTTTCAGGCACACTAGTACTAAATCCTCGATCCGATTCGTTACTCCGATGCTCTTCTTGGAAACAAACATCTTTACCACCATCAAGCTTACGACATTTAGCTAACCTGAAATCCGTTTCTCGCTGTGAGTTTTCTGAGAAATCAAACGAAGACTTTCGCTTCTCTCCAAAAACTAACCCACCCAATTCGTCTCTTTGCCTTTGCTCATCTGAAAACTCCATTGATTTAGTCTCAGAGTTGAGTAGTTAGAACTAAGAAGTGTAGAGGAGACGTTTTTGATTTTGAAACGTTACTGTTAAAGATGAGCGGGTGCGAACAAACCACACGTGTGTTATCTTTTTGGTCAACTCACACGTGTGTATCAAAATTAAAATCTAAAATTATATTTAGAAATATGAAATTAAAGCCCAATTATGAGAAAGGCCTAGCCTATATTACCTGAAGCCCACTAAATTGTATGGCCCGTTAGGTAGAAAAAAGAAAGCAATAGTATAGGTGGATTAGGATATAACATTGAAAACTCTCTATAGTCCTGATAGTAATACCTTGAAACTTCTAATGTTCCAAGCTTTTTATTATGTACAATCAAACATCTTTCATTAGCCACTTCAAATCTCTGGCTTTATGAGCATCCTATACGATTTGATACTTATACAAATCACCACTCGAGCTCAAGATCTTTCACTTGAAGAAGTTTTGTTTGTCTCTCTCGCTTGATCTTAACAACAAGAGGAAAAGATCAACATTTAGATTCCACTTTTTGCATATTCCACCAACAAATCAAGGAAGTGTAGTATAAGTAGTAGTAGTAGTACCTGTGCTTCTAGCTCTGTTATTCTCTGTAATGATGCTTGTTCTATGCCGATACGGCGATTACATTCCTCGTCGAGTAAACATGTCATCTTGTACCTTAGTTCAGCCATTTCTTGTGTAAGATCTTCTGCTTCTTCCTTTGCTTTTAGTTTCTCCTGTTTTAATTCTTTCTGCACATAGCGAAAATCACAGGTAAACAAGTTAGACCAGGGTCTTCTTTGTAATGATACCATAGTCATGATATAGAGTTCTTTCAGTTTGTCGAAAATACTTTGAGTTGCTTCACAAGATCTTCATTCTGCTGTATCTGTTTCGCCATAGTCTCCATTTTATCAAGCGAATTCACATTCTGGTGAACTTCTTGTTTCTTGATGATTGCATCAAAACATTCACTGAGACAAAACAAACATTATTAAGAATGAGGATAGCTCAATTTGATGGTGAAGTAAATATGTGTCCAGCTTGAACTTACCTAACTTCTTTAGTCACCGGAAGCACATAGCTTAATTCATTCAAGAGATACCTTGCATCTAGAGGCTGTTCATCTTCATTTTCTAACCGTTCCTTAATACTTAGGAGAAATTCTTTAAAATTCTTTTCAGATTCAGTAAATCTCTTCCTTAGCTCTTCGTTTTGCTTCTCAAGGTACTTGACCTTCTCGTCTGCCTTTTGGGACTGAAACTGGAGCTCTTCGATTATTCCTTTTAGTTGGTCTTTTTCTTGTATACTTTCTTCTTGAATTTGCATTGCATCAACAAGGGCTTGATTCAATGATGTAATATCAAGCTTCATACTTTCTATCTCGCACAAGGACTCCAATGTTAAGGATGAGATGGACTCCTCGAGTTTCTCTACGGAAGTAGATGAACATTGTAGCTCTGAGTCTTTGCTCTCGAGCTCTTGCAACAACAATAAATTCTCGGATTTAGAAGTACACAAATCCTCTCTCAAACAATTAACTTCTTCTTCCAAATTCTTTGATTCAGCTAATTTGAATTCTAGATCGAGCAAATGTTCATTGAGATAGTTCACTTCCTTGTTTTTGAAAATGAGCTGATCCCGCAAGTAATCTATACGATAAAAGAATAATATAAGCTGAGACTTCTTGTTTCAGAGAAAAAAACTAAAACTTGTGTAGCTCAAAGTAGACATTACCAATTTCGTTATAGCAATTCAACAACTCTTTTTCCATTGTATGAATTCTTGCAGCGTCTTCTAAGCGAGACTCTGATAATGACTTCGTGTGGAGTTCCAACCTCTGTGGTAGGAGAAGATTAACGTCCGAAAAATCAACCAGGATATAAGAAAATGCATTCCCTGAAATGTTAATTCTAAAACAGAAGAAGAAATTACTCTGACTAGTTCAATACTATGAGGTTGCGATTCTTTCAGCATGTCCTTCTCTTTCATTAGCTGTCAATAACAAAACAATTTCATCAATCTAAGAGTCAGAAACTACACTATACTTAATATACAAGTCCAAAATTGATCAAACCAAGTGTATAACAATGAAGTGTTTACCTCCATGCGTCTTGTCCCAATCTGCAGAAGTTCTTCAACATCAAGCAAGTTCTCGCAATCACTTCTTGAACTATATGCCAAACTACTGCTTCCCGAGAAACTTCCCGAGCTACTAGACATTTACAGACCTAAAATAACACTGCCAAAGCCGATGAATCATTAGCAAAAGGAACCTGCATAAACACTTGTTCATATTTGTTTTGATTTCTCAATCAACTCAGTGTTTTCATCACCAAAATCAAATAGAACAGTCGTTCAGCTAATATTTTCACCTAAAATCAAATTAGATCTTGCTGACTATATTCGATTCCAAATTTGGTTAGAACGAAACTATACCACTAAGAATAAAAGGTGATTTCAATTCTGAGATCGATATAGAAAAGAGCCCAAAATCTCACAGCTAACTCGTTTATTTACAGAATCGGTATCGGAAAAAGCGAACACGACGAACACGAATTGATGAGCATACAAAGAGTCAAAGACGTAAACAGTACCTTCGCCGGAAGAAAATCCTTCCTGAGATAAATTCCACCGCGAATTTGATCGGAAAAACGATTTTGAATTTTGAAGATCCTCCGGACTTTTTTTTTTGTCTCTCGGTTTTTGATCGGAAAAATGATTAAAATGGTGGTTTGTTAAAAAAAAAAAAAGAACCGGGTTGATTTGGGTTAGGTGAAGTTGGGTCGGCCCGCGTTGGATCGGGCCGTGCCTGGTTTTTTGCCAAGGTCTTTTGTAGGTACTACTCATCTAGTTAATGATAAGTGTTGTTTACTTTTACAATCACAAATTCAGAACAGGTTTCATTTAAGTATACATAAATGATTCTTATGAATGTTATATTAGACATATACTATGAGGCCGTGATTCTCTCAGCATGTCCTTCTCTTTTGTTACCTGCCAATAACAAATCAAAGAGCACAAAACAACTTCATCAATCTAAGAGTCAGAAACTACTAGTCTATAGTGAATATACGAGTCCAAATTTGATTAAAGTAAGTAAATAACAGTGAAATGTTTACCTCCATGCGTCTTATCCCAATCTGCAGAAGTTCTTCAACATCAAACAAGTTCTCGCAATCACTTCTTGAACTATATGCCAAGCTACTTACAAGGACAAGACAAGCTAATTACAATGTTCTCATCTCTTCCTCCAAAATTTCTGACTATTTCCTTTATTGGCATCTATCTATAAAACACCTCTTTGCTCCTTTTCACCTTGTTCCTACATAACCTGACCAGTCCACAATAATTCAACAACCATCGCAAAAAGTACACTTTGACGTCTGATCATTCCCGATTACCGTGTTCTAATATTTCAACGGGGTTGCATTGCATGTCCCTCTCTTCCTCTGCATATGCTTCACATCTCAAGAGCAAGGATTTAAGTTATTACAAGAGAAAATGTCTGCACTTAGGAATTGGGAGGAGGCTGGAAATAAGGGTGCTGTAGAGCCTCCTCCACGTTCATCCTATCCTCAGGGTGCCATTGTAATAGACTCCTCACCAACCTTAAAGCCCAAACATTAGGAAACCCAATCTTCAGAGGGTCTCTACTCTTTATCTGTTCTGCAAAAAATTCTTCAGAGCATTTCCATGATGCAATTGAAATCCCACCCTGCTTTGAACTGGCGCCACCATGTTTTAAAGAGCTACCTGGGATTAGGATGCACATTTCCATAAAAGACCGTAGCTTGTATGCAAGCTCTTTAAAGTTTTCACTCCAACCTCTGATATGTTGATCCAAAAGGGCACGTGTAACGGAACTAATCTCAAAAACATTTGGAGATCCTAAAATCATCTCTAACATCACTACCCCAACACTCCACATGTCATATTTCAATGTCAAACTGGTTGGCCCACGGTGCCAGCTACTGTTCATAATGGCTTCGGGTGGTGCATAATCATGAGTTTGTTCTGCTCTTGAAGGGCCTGTTGACCCATAAAAATGTTTCATTGTATATTCATCAAGTGCACTGCCAAAGTCGATGATGCGCATTTTAGTTTTGAAGTTATGATCTCCATTTGGTACACTTTTTAAGCATCTGCCTGATTTGATGTCTTCAAGGCATACCACCATATTCTCGGGTTTTATATCTCTGTGAGTAATATTGCGATCATGGCATGCCTTTAGACCTAGCAACAATTGCCATATTATTCTCCGCATTTCTTCTTTTCCTGATTCAGTTGTCTTCAACCACTTCCACCACCTCGACGGACGAAGTATCTGCACGTGACTTACCTTTTCGTCAGCAGAGCTATCTGCTTCTTCAACAGTGTACATCAGCTTTGATAAAGACACACCCTCATGACGAAACACAAGCCATATGTCATTGTATTTAGATTCAAAATACTCTATGTATCTTGCAATATGTTTCAAGCCCTCTTCTGAGAGATCCAATTTTGATGACTTTTGTGTTGCAGAAGAACTCCCACTCATATTATATGCATTTAGAAACAATTCACCAAAATGTTTCTCCCTTAGTCCACTTAGATAGACAGCTGATCCTTTCTCTACCATTATCCGCTTCAAAATGAAGGAGTTATCAGGAACAGTATCATCATAATGATCTGTAGATTTATTGCTAGTTATGTTATCCTCACTGATATGAACACCATTTATTGATGTATTCTCATTTTCCTTGATCCAACTAGTAGCGTTATTCCAACTACTAGTGTTATTTCTTTGATACTGTTGACCCATAAAAATGTTTCATTGTATATTCATCAAGTGCACTGCCAAAGTCGATGATGCGCATTTTAGTTTTGAAGTTATGATCTCCATTTGGTACACTTTTTAAGCATCTGCCTGATTTGATGTCTTCAAGGCATACCACCATATTCTCGGGTTTTATATCTCTGTGAGTAATATTGCGATCATGGCATGCCTTTAGACCTAGCAACAATTGCCATATTATTCTCCGCATTTCTTCTTTTCCTGATTCAGTTGTCTTCAACCACTTCCACCACCTCGACGGACGAAGTATCTGCACGTGACTTACCTTTTCGTCAGCAGAGCTATCTGCTTCTTCAACAGTGTACATCAGCTTTGATAAAGACACACCCTCATGACGAAACACAAGCCATATGTCATTGTATTTAGATTCAAAATACTCTATGTATCTTGCAATATGTTTCAAGCCCTCTTCTGAGAGATCCAATTTTGATGACTTTTGTGTTGCAGAAGAACTCCCACTCATATTATATGCATTTAGAAACAATTCACCAAAATGTTTCTCCCTTAGTCCACTTAGATAGACAGCTGATCCTTTCTCTACCATTATCCGCTTCAAAATGAAGGAGTTATCAGGAACAGTATCATCATAATGATCTGTAGATTTATTGCTAGTTATGTTATCCTCACTGATATGAACACCATTTATTGATGTATTCTCATTTTCCTTGATCCAACTAGTAGCGTTATTCCAACTACTAGTGTTATTTCTTTGATAGCAATTCCAGTGAAATGCCAGCCATACTTCACCAAATGCACCACGCCCAAACTTCTTTTTCAGCACATAACTGGAGTCCAAAAATGGAATCTCATTCGTCTCATTATTAGCACCATAACCATGTAAGGGTACAGATTCAAGTAACCCAAGGAAAGTAGCAAAGCTGTCAGGATTGATGCACTGATCTTGATTTTCGCTGATAGCAGTCCCAGAACCAGAAAGTAAACACCAGCCAGAGAATGGCTCAGCAGATACAGGTAGAACCTGATGTAAGTCCCCTATTGGCTTTAGTGACTCACCAAGAAGATTCTCCGACATATAAAAACAGCAAAAACTTCCATTTTTAACTTCAACCAATAACCTATTAAACATGGTTGCAAGTGGTTGAGCTTGCTTCAAATTCGATGTACCCGCATTAATATCATTAGGCAATGGCAGTGCAAAATTGTTATTGGGCATTGCTGAAGCAATCTTGGCTTTGTTGTCACTCTTACTCTGCTCCTTCCGCTGGAGCTGAGTTACTTGATTGGATTTTAGAGGAACAACAACAGCAGCCATATTATCCATGCTTCCCTTCTCAAATGCAGTATTAACCAAGCAGTCTGCCAAAGAAAAAGAGCAGTGTGAAGGCATTCCTGCTCCTGAGCTAGTTTGATAGTTTACTTCCCACAGACGATCGCATACATCTTGCACCTCCAACTTCTCAAAAATGCCATCAGATGACACTACTAAGTAGCTGTCATTAGCCATTAGAGGCTGCCAGTCCATCACCTCAGGTGCAGAGATAACACCGTAACTTTTGTAAGTCAGGTCACCAATTGAACGGGAGACAGTCAGCTGACCATTCACTCGTGGCACACCGGCCCATTCAGTGACATAACCTCCTGCAGCTTCAACACGAAATTTTTCATCCTTTCTATTTGGGTGATGATCCTTTGTCAATTCTTTAGCAATGAAACGCATAAGCCCATTGCCATGTTCCACTTTAAAATATTTGGGTGATGATCCTTTGTCAATTCTTTAGCAATGAAACGCATAAGCCCATTGCCATGTTCCACTTTAAAATCGGAGAACCGTGATGGTGAAGAGCCTTGATTGCGCCTTTTTTCTCTGTACAGCTTCACCAAAGTAGCTCTAGCTTCTTCCGGAGTCTCAAATTTTTCAGAACATAAAAGTGCCTTTGAATCACCGATGCTAGCAACCATCAGTTGACCGTCTGCTATAAGTGCAATTGTAGCCGTTGAACCTGAATTCAACTTTCGGTTAGATGCTTCCTTAGTAAATGTGGCATCAATGTCATGGATCGCTCTCAGCAACGCTTCCTTCAAGATATCTAAGTGAAAAGAATCATCAAAAGTAAGTGGGCAGGAGTCTCTAAACCGTGTTTTGTATAGATGCATGAATTCATCCGGAGTAACACCACGCAAAATAACACCATGCTCCCCATTAGCTGGTAATCTTCCGATAAACTTCTTCGTCACTGTAGAAAATGTTGCATCCAAGAGAAAATTGATATGCAAAGCAAAGTAATCCAATAAAAGTTTATAAGCCATGTCACTAGCTTCTGCACCATTATGTCCATCAAAAACAGCTGCAATTCCAACCAAAACATCCTTTGTTCCAGACTTGCCAGGAAATGGAATCAGAAGATCAAGAGCACATAAAAGACGATCCTCTTGGTATTTCCTCCGACCTTGTATGACTGCTGTATGGCAACGACCACCTCCGTAATGTGTAGAAGAACCCCAATTGTGGAGATTCCAACGAGGGCATTTAGGTGATCGAAATACCGCTGGAGCACCTCCTTCTTTATAAACAGTCAAACACGTTGGAGATTCCCCTACACAGTTAATCGCCAATAAAAAGATGATGGATGATGATATAAGGAAGGCGAGATTTAGCAGACTTGTTCTTGATTTGATTTTGGACCTTAACATGGCTTGTGTAAGATCTTGGTTCAATTTTTGGCTAAATTGGGATAAAGAGCTTGATGATTATATTCGATTCCAAATTTCGTGAGAACGAAACTATACCACTAAGATTAAAAAAGGCGAATTCGATTCTGAGATCAATATAGAAAAGAACCCAAAATCTCACAGCTAACTCGTTTATTTACAGAATCGGAATCGGAAAAAGCAAACACGACGAACACGAATTGATGAGAAACAACAGTACCTTCGCCGGAAAAAAAAAAAATTCCTTTCTGAGATAATTCCCACGACGAATTTGATTGAGAATTGATTTTGAATTTTGAAGGTCCTTCGAGACGATGCCAGACCAAACCAGATGAGCTAAAAAAATTGAGAACCGGGTCGAATCGGGTCAGGTCAAGTTGGGCCTGTTTGGGCCCCAAACCAGATGAGCTAAAAAAATTGAGAACCGGGTCGAATCGGGTCAGGTCAAGTTGGGCCTGTTTGGGCCAGGCCATATTTTGGTGGTTCAAGACATCAAGTTTATGAGTGTTGTTTACTTGTTACAATCACAAATTCAGAACACGTTTCATCTATACATGATTCTGATGAATGTTATATTAGACATAAAAAGAACACATTACAAACAACAAAATACAAGAAAAAGATAGGTAATTTAACTAGCTTTGTATCAGTTTCATTCATATCATTATACATGACACGACACTATACTAAGCACCCAAAAATCTTGGAACCAAAATCCAATTTTCTGGTTCCTTTTTCCTACTGTTCCTACTAGATCCACACAAAACCTGCTTTTTCATTCAGCCAGTTGAAATCTCGTAGTACTATCTAACATCCCTATGTTAGACACAAGTACGAGATATGTAAATACACACACAATACGATTTAAGACATTTACTAACCACTGATGATTGATTCTTTGTTGAAGATGGAATGTTTTTTTTTGTCTTTTCTTGTTTTATGTTAGACGTAGAGCCATTTCTTGAAGCAGTGTTCGTTTCTGTGAAGCGTTTATCACTTGATTGGTTTCTGCATTCTCTAAAACATCTGTGATTATAGCCGCTGCATGACCTAGTGGCTCCTCCTCTGCTCTCTTTAGCATGAAAGCCTGTTTTAGTGGTTTAACAAAAATGGTTTAAGCTTTTAGATGGCCACAAATTTTTGCAGTCTTTCGGTTCAAATCTAGATTCTTAGTCAAGGAAGTGGAGTAAAGAACCTGGCTATGGTGAGATATGGTTAAGGTACATGGTTTTTGAGACCAAGGTTCTCCATCGATTTGCACAGGTAACGACGCACAAAGTTGTATCTTGACTGATTGCCCCTGAGCTAGCCTTCTCGCACGAGACAACCCTACCTGAAAATGTAAAAAACAAACATAACACTTGATTTTTCAGGTGATTGCTCAAAAATGTGTCTAGAGATAAGATAGAATGCAAGTATAACCTGAAGTTTCCCAAGGTGCCATGTTCCAGATATACTCACGACTTCTACTATCTTGTCATGCATAGATTGTGGATCAAAGTTTTCAAATGTATCATCTTCGTTCTGCCATAAATCTACCCCTCCCATGTAACTTCCAATGTTTGCAACGAGTATGCCTTCCGCATCCTTCAGAAATTTAGTATAGAGAAGGTAGAGAATTAATTTTTACGAGGATTTTAACGGTAAGCTATATGTGTGACTTACCTCAGGAACCTCGATGTCAACACCATCCACCTCAACTCGAACTTGCCAAGGGAAATCTTCGAATGTTCTGTCCATTATGCTCCTTGCACCTTCTCTGGCATAAAGGACTTTGTTCATAAACTGCACATGAAAACCATTCATATATCAGTTTGATGGACTAAGGATTAACAATACAGCATCTCTACAATATATGGCGGTTATATCATGATTTTGAAATGTAGAATACATATGTCCTAAGGTATATCAAAATTATTCATATTTATTTGATTACCTGGCTGTAAAATCTCTCTGGATTTTCCTCCCGTAGATTGTGAATCTCAAGGGCCACCTTCGCATCACACCCAACCCCTGTTGAGATTAGAAAACTTAGCAACAAATTTTATAGCTTATGGGTTTCAAGATAGTAGTCATATCATCTTAACTAACCTAAATAATTGTTCATATATTTTGGCGGCTGGAGTTGTTTTCCTTGTTGATTCAGAATCGATACTTTCCAACGATCAAGGACAGTGACTGCAGCATTCTCTATGTTCTGTAATACTTGAGACAAGCCTCCTTGTCTCTCAACAGAACCCAAACCACCACCCCAATTTAATACTCGGGATAGATCATTTCCCGTTCCAGCGGGCAGGATAGCAACTGCAGGAGGAGAGACGAAATTCTGCTTCTCTATGGCATCTAATACCCAACCAGCAGTGCCATCTCCACCACAAACAAGGACTCTAAAGTGAGGAACCTTTCTGAAGAGGAAAAGTCCCACTTCTGGTCCCTGCTCTGAACTCAATTCACATACCTGCAAGAAACGGCTACATCATAAGAAAATGCATTGAAAATGGCCGCAGATCTATGACGATTTATTAAGAGAGTATACTCTACCTGCACAGGATTTAGAAGAAGATGAAGGCGTTGACGAAGGGAATCACCTCGTTGAGCACCACTCTTTTTGTTAATGAAAACCAACAATGGTCTTGCATCTGATGGCAAATCAGCTATTTCATACTTAACTTTCGACCTTAGTACCCGGTATTCCTTCCGATCAACAGAGTCACTTCTTTTAACACTGGGCTTCTTTTCCAGCTTGGATTTGCTGTCAATTTCCACGTGAGAAGAATCCCCATTCATAACTGTGATAGAATTTTCCATCACATTATGGGAGCCATTAACAGCTGGACCAGAATCAGCAGTGCTTTCTGTCGATTCGTCACCATGGCTACCACTATTATCTGTGTTAGCTGAAGTTTCATTAGCTTGCTTGTATTTTTTGCTTCTACTCCTGATACTAGCAAGGGCAGTTGTTGCAAGTTCGTTAGCACCATGCGTGATTGAGCTCAAAAATCCTCCAGAAGGATTTCGTGTCAATTCCTTAACGTAGAGCGGACACAATATTAACCTTCTAAGCGGGCCTAAATCACAAATGTCACCTGTTTCATTTGACATGTTACTGTGGCAGTCAACATGCAAAAGACGTTGACACCACAAGCAGCACCATATGGGAGAACCACCAAGAAAAGAGCTACTGCATGACTCGTCACAGTAGCTACAAAACGAGGAATCATCAGGCTGATCAGCCCCTTCTGTCCACCGTACTGCCCACTGGTGCACCACATGCTCATATCCAGTCATGGAGACACATTTGCAATCTTTAGGAGCATTTGAAGAACAATTAAAATGTGCTGCTGCTCCACAGATCGTACACTTGTGGAAAACGCTCTCTGAAGGTACAATTGCCTGAGAAGGCGACATCGACTTCAAGCATACACTACAGTTCATGTTCTTTGCACGAGATATAGGGTCAACTTCCCAACTATGAGGGGCAACAGGAACCTTATGTCGTGCCTTTGGATTTTTCTTTGACCTGGCTATGGCTTTCGTCCAACTTAAATTGATATTTCTTCGCCATTGAAAAGTTGTGTAGGCAATGGTCAAAATACCAACGAGAGCAGCAACAAAACAAGAGAACATTAAACCACGAGATTCAACCATGTCAACAGAATTCTTGCTCCAACTAGGAAAAAACATCCCCAATTCTCCATCGTCCTCCATTTATCTATGTTGCAACTCTACAAGCGTGAAAATACCTTAAATTTGAGCCAATAGAAGCCACCAGGCCCACCACAAGATTCTTATCTTCGTCAGGTCCAGACACAGTTCATCAAAGATCCTTCTTCAACATCATTATCATCCATCAAATATATACGCTATATCGCAGACGATAACAATCACACTTCAACTATACGAGACAAAATCTTCTGCCCTACCCTGAAACGTACCTGTCATCCAAGATTCCAACACCACCACGTTAAAAAATCATCGTTTTCATAAGAAAAATTCCATCACAGATTTCCACAAATTAGTAAAGTCATGAAAAAATTAAACATAAACAAAATTTAATACTAGAAACACAATTGATTGTTCCAATTTTAAACAATAAGATACAATGTTAATTACGCTTGCACAACACCACATTCAAATCAATACGAAAACTTTCTCATGTTCTTACGTTTGATACATAATTCATTATCCCGCAAGAGCAAAACAAACTTGCGTTTAGAAAACCAAAAGGAACAAAACAAATCGAGTTCAAGTAAAAAAAAAAAAAAATCGGATTAAATATTCCAAAATCATCGATTAAAGACTATAGCATTCTCTCTGTCTTCGAAGATCCAGAATTATAATTTAGTCTAGAACATGCTAAGAAACGGCAGGAATCCCAAACCTCGAGAAACGCGAGAGAAGAAGAGATGATCAAATAAGAAACCCTAGAACGATCGATCACGCGAACGGAGAAAATAAAGAGAAAATCCAGAATCGACGCACAAATCACGAAACTTTTTAACTCTACCAAAAAATTCCCAAATCCCAGTTTTTTTTTTTTTTCTTTTGACTAATAAAAGAAAAAAACAGATTCTCTATTGAATCTTTAAATATTAAATTCATTTAGTTTGATCTATCGGCTTGGGCTTTATATCGGTAAAGACCAAAGCCCAGGATCAGTACCAGGCCCACTTTTGTTATGAAACGAATCAAAATTAGTTCAGCAGAGACTGGCCCATTTAAAATTTTGTAAGTACTTTGAGACACACAAAAAAAGAACACAGTTAAAATTCAGCAACGAAGTTTATAAGTCTCAAGAATATTTGCAATGTTGCGTCCGTGAGACATTCTTCGCAAGAATCGGAGAAAAGGCAAGAGCTTTTGCACCAAACACCAAAACAGATCAATCCTAAACATCTCCTTTGTTTTGCACCAAACACCAAAACAGATCAATCCTAAACATCTCCTTTGTGAGTTTAAGTGCTTTCCCGACAACAAAATTCCCAAATTCATGCGTTGAAAGCATCATCAACATCTCTTCTCCGCAGTCCAAAAGCTCCATAACCACAACTTCTATTGACTCCTCCTTCTCAAGAAGCTTCTCCACGATGTAACTTCCATGCTTATTAAACGAGAGCATAATACAATGACCACGAAGACTAGCTACAATGTTGTATGTGCAACGTAAGTCTTGAAGTGAAAGCACATGTTTAACCACAAAGTTACCTGAAGCATTGTTGCTAAGAGATACAGCGTTATATGCAACTAAGTCTAGAATCTGATCTCTGTAGTAACGATCATATGCGTTCCTTATAATGTCATTTAGTGCGATGGATCCATACCGATTACACGCTAAGTGGAGAACGTGATAGAGAATAGACTCATAGATTACCTCTTTATTCTCGTTCTTGAAGATGATAATAGCTTGTATGGTTATGAAATATGCATATTTGTTAGTCATGATTTCAACGAAGTGACGCAAGATAGCAGCACAAAAGAGTATGTCAACATTCTCTGATTTTCCAAGGAGTTTTCTCATGCATCTTGAACCATACTTGTTAGTTACTATCGCCATGAAGAGATCCGAGTCTGAAGTCAAAAAAGTTGCTAATATCTCTACTTCGTCCAACTTTGAGATCAGCTTTTGGAACAAAGGTGAGTTTTGATTATTAGACAAGTATTTAGAGTTTTGTGAATGAGATTATTTGTTATCTGGTGATGTTGTATATTTATAGGAAAGCTACAACAAAAATCAGAGAAATAAGGAAATTCTTTTTTTCCTCATCAAATAGGAATATTTCCTTTTCTTTGGTAATTAAAATAATAAATATTTGTAAAACAAAAAAAGAAATATTAAAGAATTGTAAATCGGAGATTAAGAAAAAAAGCCCTTATCCGGTTGTTTATTGAGGGTACAACACAATGCCGACACAATGCCGAGTTAGAGAAATAGATAGAAGATTATTTTTTTGAAAATTTTGTACGAACTGTCATTTCTGTTTTTGGAATTTTATAAGATTGGTATTTTTGGAGACGTCTTTTAAAAATATCATAGACATTTTTATTACCGCGTGTTATTGACCACAATACAAGACCAACTTCAGTTTTTTTTAACGGGTTGTTATTATACGCAGCCCATTTGACTCATAAGGTGAAGTTGGACAACTTCAGATGGGTCAAATAATATCTAAGCCCAGACTATAATAAATATCTTCAAGTTGTCCCACGTCATCAGGTTATTACGACGGATTCATCGTATTAAACAGACTAATGGCATCGTCATCAAACTATCTTCTTTTCCACTGGATATAAATCTGAACCTGCGAAGAGAAACAAATGTTAATGACAAAATTGAGCTCAATCACATATCAGAGAAGGAATAAAGGAATAAGAGTGCGAAGTAGTGAGGGTGAAGATAATTTCTGCCCGTCCTTCCAGAAAAAGGCTCTTGATCTCTGTTTTCATATCAATTCTGTGTAATTGCTTAAATTCATACTTGTGTGATTGTAAAAGCTGCTAAGTAG